>JAEQBH010002837.1:0-496495 GCA_016808115.1 Tetrastigma voinierianum
ATTAAAGTTTAAACCTATTTTCTATTTTCTTCCAAAATCTCATTCTTTCCACTTTCCCTTTCTATTTTTCTTACTATTTTCTTTCCTCAGTATTTTTCGGTTCCAAATAAGACCTATATATGTTCATATGGTTTCTCTGAAAATTGGCTTGAGAAATAGTGAATTTTGGGGCCAAAGATCGCAATGGTTCCCATTCAACTTTCAACTGTATCCTGCTGCTGATCTTATAGTTTACCCATCTAGTTGGGACCAACATTTTTTATGGGCTTTTGGATGATGTTATCTTTCCAATGTTGTGAATGTCTTTGAAATAAACATTACAATCTATTTTTTTTTCTTTCAAAATTTTGGTTCTGCTTTCTTCTCTTCCTATATTTGGACATAAATGGATAAATGTGAAGTGCATTCCCTGACTTTTTATTCTTTTCAAAATGTTTCTGTATTGCATTATTAAACATCAAATTTTATATATATATATATATATATATATTATCTATATATATATTATCAGTAAAACCAAGGAATATATTAACAAAAAAGGAGGAAACTAGGCTCTTAATAGGTATCCAAGTCCAATAGGAGAGCAAAATCCAAAAGACTGGCTTGATAAGTGGGAGAACCTCTCAAGTTTAAGTTCCACTCCACTTTGGATAGTATCATTGCCCTTCTCTAGAGAAATCGGACCACTCATACTTTGGATAGCTTTTACTCTGGACCCTCTTAGGGCCACCGGGTAGCCCTTTCTAACTACGCATCGACTCTCAATGAAAACACCAATAATAGGTACCCAAACCCAATAGGAGAACCCAATCCAAAAGACCGATCTAATAGGTGGAAGAACCTTTCAAGCTTAAGTATTACTCCACAATTTCTTACGAAATCAACGTGGGATCGTATCAGCTCCCCTCAGTGTATAGGAAATATACCGGGGGGAACCCAATCTTAACAAAAAGAAAAGGGCTGTAAAAAAAAAAAACCTACTACCTCAAGAGAAGCTTAGAGAATGTACAAAATAATTCTAATAAAAGTATCATCCCCTACATCTAAGAGTTCAGCCCAAGAAGAAGAAAAAAATGCTAACAAAAGAATTTTTAAGTCTTATTGTAGGAGAAAGACATATCTTCAACGACAACACGGTTCCTTTCTTTCCAAATTCTCCAAATGAGACAAAGAGGCACCGCCATCCAAACTTTTCTAGCCTTCTTTCTGATAATGGATCAATATTATATTCTATTTCTGCTATCCATGTTCAAATGCCACTATGATTTTTCTCCATTCTGACAATTTCCATTTCTTTTTTTTTGCTTATCTTGGGAAAGGTTGTTAGAACATAACTGAAAACAATGGCCTGGAGTTAGCTCTCTGAGGACTAGCGTGTATCCACAGTGGGAACCTCAAAACTTGTCACGTGCTGTTCCATCAATGGGACCTGATGGTGTTGACCTCCTATCGGTAACCACTTATTCTTGAATGGCATTTCATGTTTTCCATGTTTGGAAAGTGAGAAAACTCCGTATGTTTTGTTTGTCTTTGTTGCAAAATAAATAACAAATAGGAAGAGAATAAACAAGAAAAATAACAATAACACAGAGGTGTACGTGGGGTTGTGACCTATGTCCATGGACTGGGAGAGTCTTTTATTGATTGCGGGTTCCAAGTACACAATACAAAACTCTAAACACCCACATAATTAATATTATATATATATATATATATATATATATATATATATTCTTCTGCCATATCTATATGTGTATAGTTCTTTTATACTCAAAGATAACATTTGATAGTGCTTGTTCTTTTGGAGAAGAAGGTAAAATTAATAATAGACTACAGGTGGAGGTTATTAATGGGAAAATATTTGCACAATATTGTCATGACTTTCTACAATTGGGAAAATGCATTGTTTTTGTTTAGCAGGTGATATAAGGTAGAATCAAACTTTAGAGTTTGTGGTCAAAATGACCCTTCTTTTAAAACAAATATCGATTTTAAGTCTCTTTCCAAACTATCATCATTTTAAGTCTCTTTCCAAACTATCATCAAATCTACCCTCTTTGATGCCACATAAAAGAGATGCTCAAATTTTTTATTTTTTTTAATGTATGTTAGAAACCATAGTTGCCAACTATGGTTTCATTTTTGTACTAAAGCCGTAGTTGGCAACTACGGTTTTAAGGGCTACATTGAACATATGTTTGTAAAAAGGGTTAAAAGCAATATTTGTTTCAAAACCAAAGTTATTTTGAACGAAAACTCTAAACTTTATATATAGCATGTAAAGCAAATTCATGGTTTTCTGTTAGTCTTAAAAACTGACAATCAACAGTCTCTACTGCATACAGTAGAGTTATTTGTCTGTGTTTTGCTGGAATTATTTGTGAATATATAACAAAGCATTCTGGTGTATGGATATTGCAGAAAAACATTCTCAGACATAGAACAGATACATATGTTTGAATTATTTTAATAAGGAAAAAATATAGCAAAAGTGCCCAAGGAATGGCAAAATTTAATGCTGTAATCAATTGCATATTTTCTTCTGCCATATATCTGTGTATAATTCTTCTAGAGTTTTTAGACAAAATAATTTGTTGAAAAAAAAAAGAATTATTAAATTTGTTTGGAAGCCAAAATAATTCCAAAAGTAACAGTGTGATATACATTGTGCGGATACTTGATTGGATTTATGAAGCTACCGAATGCTGCATCCCATGACCACAGCAATTGGGTTTAAAATTTTCAAATGACTCAAATGCCGTAGTTCATGATCACGGCAATTGGGAAAATTTTTCAAATGCCACTGTCAATTGAGCTTCCTGTTCTTTATTTTTTATTTTGGCTGAGAAAAAAATTATGGGAAAAAAGCAGGAGAGAAGGGGTTGTCCACGGCGTGACTGCCAGTCAACGTTTGCTGTCGGGAACGGCGGCATGCCATTTCCGAGCCTCTTTTATTTCAGTTGAATTCAATTATAAAGATAATAGGTGCTTAGGGTTGAAGAAGGTAGATTTGCTATTTTAAAATTATAATTTTATTGGGAAAAAAAAAGAAGAAGAGGTAGATGTATGGGGAAATCAGTGGAATGTGATCTCTTTAAATCATTTGCTTTTTTTTCTTGGTCTACTGAATGATATTGACTTACGACAAACTTTGTGAATTGGGTTTTCCTCTCTCTGTTTACATGGGTGTCATTAGGTTGTGTTGAACTGAGGCTTGACAAACAGGAACTCCAATTGCCCACTGTCCATGACAGCGGCATTTGAAAATTTTCCAGCTCCATTTGAGTAATTTGAAAATTTTAAGCGATTGTCGTAGTCGTAGACGTTAGCATTTGAGAATTTATGCATCCGGTGCTGCTGTCCATATGCTGACGATATTGTATTCTTTGTAGTAATTATTTTATTTAGTAATTTAATTTTCAACAAATTATTGTGGTCTAAAACTCATTTCTTTTATACTCAAGATAACAATTGATAGTGATTGTTCTTTTGGGGAAGAAGGTAAAATTAATAATAGACTACAGGAGGAGGTTATTAATGGCAAAATATTTGCACAATATTGTCATCACTCATTTCTACAATTCAGAAAATGCATTGTTTTTGTTTAGCAGGTGATATAAGTTAGAATCAAACTTCATATATAGCATGGTTTTCTGTTAGTCTCAAACCCGAGACCCCTCCCTATGCCCTAACTATTTACAACGCTATACCACATGAGCTAGACATGATGGACGCATACAGTAGTGTTATTTGTCTCTGTTTTGCTGGAATTATTTGTGAATATATAACAGATCATTGTGATGTTTGGATATTGCAAAAAATGCTTAAATATATAACTTCATATATAGCATGGTTTTCTGTTAGTCTCATTCGAGACCTCCACATGCACTAACTAGCCTGGCAGCTTTACCACATGAGCTAGACATGATGGACGCATACAGTAGTGTTATTTGTCTCTGTTTTGCTGGAATTATTTGTGAATATATAACAGATCATTGTGATGTTTGGATATGCAGAAAATGCTTAAATATATAACTTCATATATAGCATGGTTTTCTGTTAGTCTCAAACCCGAGACCCCTCCACATGCCTAACTATTTAGCGCTTTCTGTGTATTTGGCGTGATGGGCGCATACGATGTATTATTTGTCTCTCTGTTTGCTGGAATTATTTGTGAATATAACAGATCATTGTGATGTTTGGATATTGCAAAAAATGCTTAAATATATAACTTCATATATAGCATGGTTTTCTGTTAGTCTCAAACCCGAGGCCCCTCCCTATGCCCTAACTATTTACAACGCTTTAACACATGAGCTAGACATGATGGACGCATACAGTAGTGTTATTTGTCTCTGTTTTGCTGGAATTATTTGCGAATATATAACAGATCATTGTGATGTTTGTTTTCTGTTAGTCTCAAACCCGAGACCCCTCCCTATGCCCTAACTATTTACAACGTTTTACCACATGAGCTAGACTATGATGGGCCTTGTACGAGTGAGTGTTATTTTGTCTCTGTTTTGCTGGAATTATTTGCGAATATATAACAGATCATTGTGATGTTTGGATATTGCAGAAAATGCTTAAATATATAACTTCATATATAGCATGGTTTTCTGTTAGTCTCAAACCCGAGACCCCTCCCTATGCCCTACCTATTCTGACCCAGCTTTACCATGATTTGGCGTAATGGGCGCATACAATAGTGTTATTTGTGAATATATAACAGATCATTGTGATGTTTGATGTTGCAGAAAATGCTAAATATGACCCAGCTGGAAAGAATCTCAGCCAAGGCAGTTTTGGATCATCCCTACTTCGACAGCCTGGACAAATCTCAATTCTGAAGTGGTAGTTATGTTCTAATCTTGTATGAAATAAATATAATCTCTAGGGAGATATTGCTGTCATGTTTGTTTTCAATACTAAGAACAGGCTTTGTTTGTTTGTTTGTTTGTTTGTTGGATGCTTGTTTCAGTCTGTTCTTAGCATGAATGAAAGTCATGTCATCAGCTTGGTGATCTGAACTTTTTTGTCATATAAATGTGTTGGATTTTATCTGTTTGAATGAAATTAGATTCATGAAACGTTTGTTTATTTTTTTGGAACTTTAAAATAGAATTAAATCTTTTTTAAATTCCATTTCGTATATGTTATTCTTTTTCTTCTGTTGATCTTGGAAATAGTTGGCAGAAAAAAAACATCTTTAGTTTGATTTTTTTAGACATTGATAGAGATACGGATATAGTCAGTTCATCGGGAGTGATTACAAAATGGGTGTGTGTTGATTGGATTTTGAAATTAGGGTACTTGAATTTTAAAATTGGGAATTGATAATTTTGAAATTGGAAACTTGAAATTTTGAAATTAGAAATTAGGGGTGTTGAATTTTAAATGGGGCATGATTTTTTGAAATTTTGAGGACTTGGATTTTAAATTGAATTTTAGAAAATGAGAATTTGAATTTTGAAATTTGGGAACGAATTTAAAATTGAGAAAAGAAATTGATTTGAATAAATTAAGGGTAGGTGATGATTCTTGAGTTAAGAAAATAAATTAAATTTTAACAAATTACTCAATCTAACAAATCACATTCGATATAAGTATGGAAGAATTATGTGGAGTTAAGAAGGAAGAATTTGATTAGACGATTAGATTACTAACTAATATAAAAACTTTCTTAGAATCTTTAGGATAAAGGATAAAATTTCGATGATATCCTCTTTTTTAAAGAGGAAAAAGAAAGCGATGATGCTTAAATCGCCGTTTATGTCTACGGCCAGGTTGTTATTGTGTCGGTAGGGTCGGATAAAAAAGCAAAATGAAGTCGTAAAATTACGTAAAAAGGCAGAATGATAATGAAGGTTGGATAAGCTGGGAAGAAAATGTCCAATCAAACACAAGGTGGCGACTCGTTTCGCGGGATGTTATCATTTTATCGCGAGAATATTTTTTTAATGTCTTGCACCTTGGTGACTGAAAATGGGTGTGTGTTGATGCAGATTAGTCAGATAAGACCGTTGTCTGTGTGGAAGCGGGCGATTGTCGAAGTCTGAAAGCACCACTCGGAAGTGTGTTCTATAGGAGACTATTGGTATTTACAAGACTGGTATAATCTCCCGTTTCCTTTCACGTTGTATTTTTGTTCTTCTGCCTTTTGTCTTTAGTTTATGTACTATCTTGTATCCAATAAAATCTGTAAAATTTATATATTTTATTTATATCCTCAAGCAAAAAATTTTCAAAAAAAAAATCCTGAAGTAATTTGTGTTTTAAATAAGCCCAAATTAATTACATTTTAATAATAATTAAAACCGTAGTCAGTGACTATGATTTTAAACTTTTTAAAACTTTGGTTAGTGACTGGTTTTTTTTTTTTTTAAATTGTAGTCATCAACTACGGTTTTGATGATATGGTAAAAAGAGACTAGTTTGGACATATTTTGAAACATGAATTGGCCCCGGGAATTTTTTCTTGAATTACTTTGGGACATGATTATCTTGATGTATTAGTAAGCCCATGTTTTGCAATCACCCATTTGTTTAGTTATGTATGCCCCAAACTTTGAGTTTGAGTTCAAAATAATTTTTTTATAAAATAAAAATTTAATTTTAGGCAGACTTTTAGAGAAACTTTGTTCGAAAATGACCCTCTTATGTCTGCGTAGGATATATGTTGAATTTTTTTAATTTTTAATTTAATTTAGAAGCCATAGTTAGAAACCTGTACAGTTTAAAAAACCAAACCGTAGATAGAAATTGTAGTTTCAGTTAAAAAACAAAATTGTAGTTTCTAAATGTGACTTTTAACTTGTTTTATATTGAACAATAGTTTCAAAAGTGGCCTAAAATCAATAATATTTATTTTATGAATAAAAAGGCCATTTAAAAGTCATCTTTATTCATTTCGTTTGTATTCGACGTGGCGTCATTGTTGTTTTTAGTCGTTTTGTTATGTGGGAAGACGATTCAAAATAGGCTTAGATTCAATCAGTCAAAATGTCAATATCTTTGAAGAACTCTGATCCATAGATATTTTAATTAAATTTATATTATCAAATCATAAGGCTTTATAGATTTATTATCTTCAATGCTTAGTATATTGTTTTATCTTATCTTGGATCCCTATCACTTTCAAAAAAAAACAGAATTAAATTAAATTCCTTTAGAATTTCAATTACAAAATTAATCGCAAGTAGGCAGCTACGGCTGGAACAGGTCTCTAATTAACCAACTCTCCTTATAGGTAAGTAACCATCCATTGGTTACCAACTGAATAGGTAAAAAAAAGTAAAAAAACAAAATAGTGGTCCTCATTTATCCCAAATATATCTTCTATTCCTTCAATTCTTCTTTCCTTCTTCTGTCATGCAAACCCCACAACCTTTTTTTTCCTTTCTTTTCTTAGAAACCAAACAGAAAACTGGATTTTCTTTTCTTTTCTTTTCTTTTCTAATTCGTCCTCCTAAATAGCATAGATGGTGAAAAGATAAAAAAAAAAAAAAAAACTGAGGGAGAAGAAATTAGAGAAGTGGGAATGGAAGGGTTGGATGGTCTGATAGAGAGGCTATTGGAAGGAAGAAAATGCAGAGGAAAAATAATACAGATAGAAGAGGCTGAGATCCGCCAGCTTTGTATTACAGCCAAGGATGTCTTCCTTGCCCAGCCTAATCTCTTGGAATTAGGAGCTCCCCTTAATGTTTGTGGTAATTTTCTTCTAATTTTTTTACTCATGGTTAATATCATTAAATATATTTATTTACCAGTGGTCTCATGATCGAGTTTGAGCCTTGAGAATGCGGTTGTGTTTTATGGTAGAGTTTTACTGTTCTTGTGGTCCTTCATTTCTAGCTTGTATGAGGATTAGTCTTTGTGTGGTATGGTAGAGCTTTACTGTTCTTGTGGTCCTTCCTTTCTAGCTTGTATGAGGATTAGTTTGGGCGTGATATGACTTAAAGGTATTTTTTAGGTATGCACGAACTGCTCGGGACAACGATCTAACAAAATAAGTATATTGAAAACCATAAACTTCTAGGTGGATGTTTGTGGTCTCTCGTATATTGTCCCGGTTGTCTCGGGTTGAGTCATGGGAATACAAATGTGTTATATGGTAGAGTTTAGCGTCGTAGTAGTCCATGCTCACCGTTCTTGGGAATGCGGGTTGTGTTTTATGAGTAGAGGCTTTCTTTATTCTTGTGGTCATTCTTTCTAGCTTGTATGAGGGATTAATAGTGCATTGTGTGGGTATGACTTAAAGGTATCTTTTAAAGTCTGTATGCGGTCAGCTTAGGACACTGATCTAACCAAAATAAATTATATTGAAAACCACTGAACATCTAGGCGAGATGTTTTTGGTCTCTCGTATATTTGTCATTTATCTCGGGTTGATCATGGAATCACGGATGTGTTATATGGTAGAGTTTTAGCGTCCTTGTAGTCCCTTATTTCCTGTTCTTGGGAATGCAGTTGTGTTTTATGGTAGAGCTTTACTGTTCTTGTGGTCCTTCCTTTCTAGCTTGTATGAGGATTAGTCTGTGTGTGGTATGACTTAAAAGTATTTTTCGTTTATGCATGGGCTCGCTCAGGACATCTATTTAACCAACAAAATAAATTATATTGAAAACCACCGAACATCTAGGCGAGATGTTTGTGGTCTCTCGTATATTTGTCAGTTGTCTCGGGTTCAAGTCATGGGAATGCAGATATGTTATATGGTAGAGTTTTAGCGTCTTTGTAGTCCCTTCCTTCATGTTCTTGGGAATGCAGTTGTGTTTTATGGTAGAGCTTTACTGTTCTTGTGGTCCTTCCTTCCTAACTTGTATGAGGATTAGTCTGGGTGTGGTATGACTTAAAAGTATTTTTCGTCTATGCATGGGCCCGCTCGGGACATCTATTTAACCAAAAAAATAAATTATATTGAAAACCACCGAACATCTAGGCGAGATGTTTGTGGTTTCTTGTATATTTGTCAGTTGTCTCGGGTTCGAGTCATGGGAATGTAGATGTGTTATATGATAGAGTTTTAGCATCCTTGTAGTCCCTTCTTTCTTGTTCTTGGGAATCCAGTTGTGTTTTATGGTAGAGTTTTATTGTTCTTGTGGTCCTTCCTTCCTAGCTTGTATGATGATTTGTCTGGGTGTGGTATGATTTAAAAGTATCTTTTGTCTATGCACAGGCCTGCTCGGGACATCGATCTAACCAAAATAGAGGTATATTGAAAACCAGGAACATCTAAATGAGATGTTTGTGGTTTTCTTATATTGTTAGTTGTCCGGGTTGAGTCATGGAAATGTGATGTGTTATATGGTAGAGTTTAGCGTCCTTGTAGTCCTTCCTTCACATTCTTGGGAATGCGAGTTGTGTTTATGGTGGGGATTTCTTGTTCTTGTAGTCCTTATTACAAGCTTGTATGAGGATTGAGATACGTGTGTGATATGACTTAGGGGTAATTTTCGTTCATGCATGGGCCTTTCTAAGGGACAGATCAACAAACAAATAAATAATATTGAAAATATAGAAACATCCCAGGCGAGATGTTTGTGGTTTCTTGTATATATTGTCGGTTATGCTTTGGGTTTTGATCGTAGGAATGTAAATGTGTTATATGGTAGAGTTTTAGCGTCCTTGTAGTCCCTCCTGATTCGTATGAGGATTAGTTTGGATGTGGTATGGTGTGTGTGCACGGGCTTGTTGAGGACACCTTATGGTCTGATCAAAAAAATAAATTATATTGAAAACCATCGAACATATAGGTGAGATGGATTGGGTGGCACTCGGATTCGAAGTACTGGGAATGTAGTTGGGTTCGAGTGGTAGAGGCTTTATAGCAGCTTGTGGTCCCTCGACCCGTCATGAGATTAGTTTATTATTGGGGTATGGATTAAAGACATACGTATATGCGTTATTGAACTGCTTAGGGCCTTATGGTCTGCAAAAAAAATAAATTATATTGAAAACCATCTAATGTGTAGATGAGATTATTGAGGTATTTTAACATGAGTGTCGAGGTTCGAGACACGAAAAATATGGCCAGTATTTGTGGAAGAGCTTTCTAGCGATAACGGTCCACTATCTACCTAGGGGGTGGGGGCATCAAACAAAGTTTCAATAAGGGGTTTCAGACCGCCGGCCACATTACATATAAATGACCTTGAGGCCAAATACTTTTCCAGTATTACCCTCAGTCTGCGTATTTATTATCTTGGAGGCCTCTCGGTTCCTTATGAGATTAGCGGGTGTGATCCGGCTCAAAGCTGTATTCCATGTCTGCATAATCCGACTAAAAGACATATATTATGAACATGAGTGCTCAATTTAAAGGTGATTAGATTAAAAGACCCTTTAAAAACCAAATTTCGGGAAATCTATAAACCCTTCTTTTCAAGAACACATAAAATAATAAATTACATTTTTTGTCCAAAATAGGCTACTTTTCAAAAACAAAAAAAAAAAAACAAAAACAAAAGAGATTTGGTTATTTGAGGATTTGATGGCCAAAAATATTTCATAATTTAATGTTTTTTTTTTTTTTTTTCAGGTACATCCATGGGCAATGGATCTCACTCCGACTATTCGAATACGGAGGGGTTTCCGCCGGAGTCGAACTACCTCCTCCTCGGAGACTACGTCGACAGAGGAAAACAGAGCATAGAGACGATCTCCCTCCTCCTCTGCTACACGAAATCAGAGTATCGGATCTTCCACATGCTCCGGGGGGAACCACGAATGCGCCTCCATCAACAGGATCTGCAGCTTCTGCGACGAATGCAAGCGCCGATACAGCGTCCGGCTGCGGCGGATCTTCGGACTGCTTTGGCTGCCTGCCGGTGGCAGCGGTGATAGAGGAGAAGATACCAATGTATGCACGGCGGATTGTCGCCGGAGATAGAGAGGCTGGATCAGATAAAGGGCGATAGAGAGGCCGTTGGATGTGTGCGGATCAGGAGCTTAACTCTGTGCGATCTGCTGTAGGCGGATCCGGATAGGGATGTGAAGGGTGGGGGATAATGATAGGGTTTCGTATACTTTTGGGGCGGATAAGGTCAGCGAGTTCTTGAAGAAGCATGATCTTGATCTCATTTGTAGGGCACACCAGGTCGGTTTCTCTCTCTTCTTTTCTTCATTGATTCCTCTAGTCTATTTTACACTGTTTTTGGGGTGATTGGATGAAAGGAAAATTTGAAAAGTTACTGTTTTTGAAAAATGTTTTACTTAAAGAACAGTTTTTGAAAACAAAAAATACACCTAAAAAGTGTTTTTTTGGAAACTCTTTTTTATTCTTTAAATTCAGTATTTTTTTATTTTTATTTTTTATGTTTTTTTGTTTTTGAGAAATAAAAATAAATCAAAACCAAATATGTTTTCTCTATTTTTGTTCTTTTTTAAAATGTTTCTATGTGCATTAAATTTAGTTTTTTTTTTTTTTTTTTGTCCAGAAATAAGCGTGTTTTTTGTTTTTTTGTTTTTGATAATCCAAAACAGTTCAAAAAAGGTAAACAAACTGACCCTAAATTTCGGTTTCTCTCTCTACCCCTTCTCTCTCTAACTCGCTCTCTTTTTTCATTGATTCCTCTAGTCTATTTTACATTGTTTTCAGGGTGATTGGATTAAAGGATGTTTTGAAAAGTTACTGTTTTTGAAAACTGTTTTAAAGAACAGTTTTTGAAAACGAATAAACCTAAAAGATGTTTTTATGGAAACTCTTCTTTATTCTTTAAATTTAGTTTTTTTTTTTATGTTTTTTTGTTTTTTAGAAATAAAAATAAATTGAAACCAAACATGTTTTCTTCATTTTTGTTCTTTTTCAAAATGTTTCTATGTTCATTAAATTTAGTGTTTTTCTTGGCAAAGCTTGTGTTTTTTAACTGCTTTTTTTTTTTGTTTTATAGTCGAAACTCTTTAAGGTAAACAAACTAACCCCTAAATTTCAGTTTCTCTCTCTCTTTTATTTTCATTGAGTTCCCTCTAGTCTATTTTACATTGTTTTCAGGGTAATTGGATTAAAGGATGTTTTGAAAAGTTCATGTTTTTTAAAATTGTTTTAAATAACAATTTTTGAAAACAGAAAAGACGCCTAAAAATGTGTTTTTTGGAAACTCTTCTTTATTCTTTATTTTAATATATATTTTTGTGTTTTTTTTTTGTTTTTGAGCAATAAAAATAAATCGAAACCAAAACATGTTTTCTTTATTTTTGTGTGTTTTTTGTTATTTTTCAAAATGTTTCTATGTGCATTAAATTTAGTGTTTTTGTGTCGAAATCCAAACGTATTTTCTTGTTTTTCGTATTTAGCGTAAACAAACTTACCCTCATTCGGTTTCTCTCTCCACCTTAAGGTGACAATTTGTGTTGATGGGTGGTGTTTGTTTTGTGTTAATGTATAGATCGTGTCGACATTCGTGATCCCAAACCCGGCCCACTTCGAAGATAATAAGCACGATGTCCGATATTCATTAACGAGCTCAAATCGATTTATTATTATTCGGTGTTAGGTGGTCAACCACGAACCTGAACCATTAATTTAATTATTTAAATTAATATGAATTATAATTAATAATCCATATTTTACATAAATAACTTATTAAATATGTTAATTAATTAATATAATAATTAAACATGTTAATTCGGGTCAAATTTTGACTTGTCTACCACGAATATGACCCATTTATAAAACGTGATAGACGGGTTAGAATATAAATGGCTTGTGATTATCTTTCGATAAGCGTAAAAACCGTGTTGGGTTAACATCGTGTTCGCGTGTTGTGTCGAAAATTTTATAGCCTCTTTCTGCCCTTCTCTATTTTTCATTGATTCCTCTAGTCTATTTTACATTGTTTTTAGGGTGATCGGATGAAAGGAACTTTTGAAAAGTTATTGTTTTTGAAAACTGTTTTAAAAAACAGTTTTTGAAAACACAAAAAACACCTAAAATTTAGTTGTTTTTTTTTTTGTTTTTGAGAAATAAAAACCAATCGAAACCAAACATGTGTTTCTCAAAATTTTGTGTGTTTTTTTGTTCTTTTGTTATCTATGTGTATTTTTTAAATTTAGTGTTTTTTGTGTCGAAGCCGACATGTATTTTCTGCATTTTCCTTATTTTTGAAGTGGAGACTTGGTTCTGGTTTTAAAATTGTTGTAAGGCTTGATTTTAAAAGCGAAAATATCAAATTGTGTTTTTTTTTGTTTTCTTAAAACAATTTGCTTTTGGAATTTAGATAGTTTGTTTTTTTATTTTGGCTTTTGAATTTTAAAAATTTTAACACTGATATAAAAAAACTGAAATATTATTTGACTTTTTCTATTTAGAAAAAAGTAAAATTTTAAAAGAAAAAATATCTTTAAAATCAAGGAATATTTTTTATTTCAATATGTCGGAATTAATCTATTTTTAATTATTAATTTTACATATTCTATTTAAGTACTAAGAGATAAATATATATTTATTTTTAACAATGATAATAATAATTTTATCATTTTTATTAATATGTTAAGATGTTATACATATATTATATAAATATTTTTCATTATATCGGAAGAATAAAATTAAACAAATAGCTTTCTTGATATAATTAAGATGTTAATTTAATTATATAAAAAGCAAACACCTTCATACTTAATACTATTAAGTATTATTAAGCATTGTTCTCATTCGTTTAGTAAAGCGACGCTTAAGTGTTTTTGTTGTTATTATTGTTTTATGTTTTAGAAAAAAAAAAAAACTGAACAAAAGCAATGATAAGCCACAGCTTATTATTTTTATTTGTTTTAACAACTTTAAGAATCGATTCTAAAAGCTGTAAACAAGCGGTATAAATGTAAATCCAGTATCGTCAATTTTTAAAATCCCATTTTTTTGATAAAAATACCTTTATTATTTTCTTGTAAGAAAACCATCTTCTAAGCACATGTAGATATAGTAAATAACATTTTTGTCCATAATGAGTCATTTTTAAGAAAAAACATCGGGAAGGTTAAATTTACAAACTTTAACTTATTTGAGGTCTTTTAACCAAACATTTCTTCTGTTTAGTAGATACTTTCAACGTGAAAATTGCTTTTTAAAATAGAGGAATCGGGTTAAAAGAGGGACAAACATAAAAAATATTTACAAGAATGACCTTTTATAAAAGTAACATTTGAAACAAAAATGACCATGAAAGTGTAAAGATAAATCCCCGACCTGATAACTAAATCTTGTGGTCCACTCGGGTTTTGGAAAAGCTTTCCAAACTCGTCCCAAACCCAATTAGCCTTATTCTCATACCCGTCCCAAATGGGGTGGGTAACCCGGAATTGCCATTCCCATCCTCACATGATGACTAATACCTATATGGGTATTTTTGTCTTTCCCTCTCTTTTGAGTTCTCTAGTCTATATAATGGAATTTTTAGTGGGTACTTTCAATATTAAAAAGATTAAAATTGACAAATCCAAAAAAAAAAAAAAAAATTGTAAGAATGAAAAAAAATATTCATAAAAATGTAAAGATAAATCCCTATTAATTGTTGCCCTGACCTTAAATCATCTTCAGATTTTTCCCTTTTTAATCGGTCTTCCCTTACAAAAAAAAAATTATACTAAGATCAAATCCTTGTAAGAAAGAAAATTACAAAAATGACCTCTTACAAAAGTGGTATCTGAAATGTCATCATTTCGGACAAAAATGTCCTTAAAAGTGTGAAGATGATTTGATTAAATCCTGTATTAATGACATCTTATGCACATTGGGACATTTTTGTGGAAAAGTCGATATCTTTAAGACACTTTTGACAAAATGTCTTTGAAGATTTAGTTATAATCGGGCTGGATAAAATGATGATAGCGATTTGGATTATCATATGGGAGATTTATCTTTATTAGTTTAAAAGGGATAAGCAAAAGTTATTTAATGTCTATTTACTTTTATAACATTAAAATATCCTCACTTTAGACAAAATTACCCCTTAATGTGTTAAAACCTAAAAATATTACAAATCTAACCCCTTTCTATATATATTGGATTTTTAGTTAAAAATCCAATAAATTTGAAGAGTGTCAAGTTTAGGTTTATAATATGTATAGTAGTTCTGATTATTTAGTTTGGGCTTACTTGGGTATTAAGTTATATTTGGCTCAAACTTTTAAAAAAGGGTTAAATTAAAATTGTTTGTATAGTGGTTAGAGGGGTAAATTTGTCAAAATGATGTAAATTATCATTAATTTTCGGGTTTTAAGAAAATGGGTTAGATTTACAATTTAAGAAAAGAGGTTACCCCTTATCTTTATTGGAATCGACACATTTCAAAGATTGTTTTAAATAAATGGAACTTTTTATGGTTGTTTGTGTTTGAAATGGAACTTTCAGGTAGTGGAAGATAGATTTTGAGTTTTTGCAGATAGGCAGCTAGTGATAATATTCTCACCCTTTAGACATTAGTTTATAACATTAGTTTGGATTTATCTTAATGTGTCTAAAGGGTGGACTTATAATATTCTCACCCTTGCAGATAAAACTAAACCCTTCATTTTATAACATTAAAATATCCTCGTTTTAGATAAAATTACCCCTTAATGTGTTAAAACCTAAAAAATATTACAAATCTAACCCCTTTTTCATGTTGTTTTAGCAGTAGTTTAAGTTAACATTTGAGCAAATTTGAAGCGTCGAGTAGGGTTTTAATAAACTTTATGATGACCAGATACCTGATGTTCACAATTATTGAGTTTGAACTTGTGTTGTTAAGTTATATTTGAACAAACTTAAAAAGGGTTAAGCCCATATTTGTATAGTGGTTAGAGGCATAAATTTGTTTAAATGATGTAAAAATATAATTAATTTATCGGTTTTAAGAAAAGGGGTTAGATTTACAATTTTTTTTTTTGTTTTTTTGCTTTTTGTCCCTTTTAAGCAGTTTACCTTATCTTTGTGGAACAAACACATTTCAAGATTAGCTTTGCAAATATCGTATTGATTTTATGGTTGTTTGTGTTTGAAATGGAACTTTCAGGTAGTGGAAGATGGGTACGAGTTTTTTGCAGATAGGCAGCTGGTGACAATATTCTCAGCTCCAAACTACTGTGGAGAATTCAACAACGCAGGGGCTCTTATGATTGTCGATGAAAATTTGCTTTGCTCTTTTCAGATTATTAAACCCCTAAAATCTAAACCCCCAATTATCCACTGATTTATTCAAGCCCAAAGCCCTATTCTTAGTGTCCATTGTAAATACCCAGTTTTTGTCACCGAAAATAATACATTTAAACAATAATAATAATACCAATCCCAATATGTTTTTTTAAAATAAGCAGAGTGTTATTATTATTTAATAGTAGTTGTTGATTACGATTTTAAGTTTAAAGTTAGAACATTATTTAAAAAACGTATTAGATTGGCATTTTATTTCCCCCATATGTTAAAATTTTTCACTTTGATTTTATACTTACATTACATAACTCATAATTATCATCGTCTGTAATCTTTCATCACCTTTTTTATTATGGTTTGTAAATATTATTGTTTATTTTGTGTTTATTCTGTAATTGAAACCATCTTTGAATTGTTTATAGACCAAGTAGGGGAGGAGATTGACAATAGCACCCTAGTCAAAGGGTGCTTTATCTCCTCATAGGTAACTAAGATGGTAGGGGTAGTCTGGGTCTTTGTATTTTCCGAGCTTTTGTTCTCAATTGCTGGCACTAACTTTGCTTAGTGAGGGAATGTCTTTTTAATACATATTTATGCTTTTAACGATCTTTGGATGAATTTAGTTTTTTAATTGTAAAATAGTTTGAATGAAAATAATAAGTGTCGTAAGCCTGATAATGTGGCAGTCATTGGATATGTGGCATAGAACATTTTTTAAGTGAATACTCGATCGTTGATTGCGGCATTAACTTTTTAAAATAATTCATTGTCAACTTTTGTTGAATGAATGTTTTGAAATTTTTAAGTATGCTCAGCGATTCACGATTAGATATTCTTAATTTTTGCGATATCATCGTTCCGAGTCCTGAAAACATTGTCATTGCTTTTTTAACACTAAATTACATTTGCTTCCAATTTATATTCAGTTATTATAAAACCTTCTTTGATTAATATTTTATTGGTTTTATGTTATGTATTTTAACAAAACAAACAGGGTTTTTTCTTCAAAAATTGAATTAAATCTTAGACCACAATTAGTTAAAACCTGATAATATGCCAAACCTTATCAAAAAAAAATTCATCCACCAGAAAAGAAAGAAAAAAAAACAGAGCTTCTCTGCTTAGTAAACTACAAACAAGAAAACCTACATAATGCATTAAATGAAGAACCACAATAATCATCAAAACCAAGTTTTAAACATCTCTTAGAAAGTATGACCGTCAAACATTAGAATCAACATTGCAAATACTTTTCTTAACAAAAATATATTGTTCTATTTGTTTCCTATAAATAGAACAATATATTTAATATTAAATTCTGAGATAATCTCAGATATCCCCATTAATAATAAAACAACTAAACTACATGAGTACTTTTTATTTTTATTTTATTATATGATCTATTATTAATTTTACCTCCACTTTAAGTTTATTATAAAACCTTCTTTGAACAAAACCATTAACAAATAAAAGGGGTTTTTTTTTTTTTTTCTTTAAAAAAATTTAGTTAAATCTTAGCCAACAATTGAATCAAAACCTGATATAATATATCCCAAACTAACAAAAAATATTCAGTATTATACCAGAAAAAGAAGAAGATGAACATCAAAGCACATTGAATTTGAGAAAGGTAGCAGTGACGAATTAAGAAACAATCAGAGATATTCAAACTATTATTATACAAACAAAACGATCCAACTCCTCCCTACAGATGCTTTGTTTACATCTCCTCTAATACTACATTCACTCTCATCTCTCACAGGCAAGCTTCAACCAGCCAAATTGAACATCAACAAAAGGTTGAATCACAAATCTAACAGAGAGAGAGAGAGAGAGAGATCTCACAGGCAGCCTCAATGAGCCAAATTAAACATCAACAGATGGTTGAATGACAAATCTAATAGAGAGAGAGGTAGAGAGAGATCTCTATCTCACAGGCAGCCTCAATGAGCCAAATTGAACATCAACATAAGGTTGAATGACAAATCTAACACACGCACAGAGAGAGAGAGAGAGAGAGAGAGAGAGAGAGGGGTACCTGCCAGATCATTTCATGATACAGTGTAGGCGCCCAAGTTATAGCTTCTATGTATGGTAAGGAAGCCTGGTTAGAATGGCCACCCTCCAGCAGCAAATGGAGGGGGTGGGGGTTGTGAGTTATCATCAAAATTCAAGCAAACAAGAGACATCAGTATCAGTTGGACCATACATGAACCAGACCGTTCTTGTTACCGGTATAGATTTCGTTTCGTTCTAGCCCGATCATAGAAAAGAGCAGTGATGTCTCCAGCCTCTACCTTTGTGCTTCTAATATTGCCAGGCTGCCACCACTCCCTCCTCCCTCTTCTTCTAGAACCACTTGGGTTGGCCGTCGCTAAGTTTATTTTGGCCAGGCATTTCCCTGTCAAGATGTTGCTGATATTGATAGAACCAGCTGCATCAACTAAGAAAGAGAGAGAGAGAGAGAGAATAGTTAATTCAGTCTATTAAGGACTAACTCTCTAAAAAAGCTCAAATGTGTGTAGTTTGGGTTTTAATATGAGTTGTCCCAAAATAATTACTTTAAAATTAAAAAAATACAATTTAGTATATGTTTTGAAAGCAATGCCCAAAGCTGGTTATGCTTAAATCAATCGTAGTTAGTGACTGATTTTAAAATTTCAAGTTAAAAACATAGTTAGTGAATCTGGGTTTTAACTAATTTGGGCATTTTTTTAAATTTGTACTAGATTGGTATTTTTTTTATTTCAAAAGTACTATTCTAAGACAAAACTCTTAATATGAATATCATGCTTTTAACACATTCCTTCATGTGCAATCTCATTCCCGCACGTGGAGAGTCAAATAAACCAAATAGAGTCCTCCATGGACTTTTTTTTAATCGATAAAAGCAGTATATTGAACAAAAGAGAACAAGGTTCGAGAACAAAGGTTCCTAGGAGTACGAGTATACAAAAGGAACCGAGAAAGGAAAAAAAGCAGGCAAAATGCTGTAGCTAAAACAACCAACTAAAAAACCAAGGGCCAAGCCAACAAAACCACACCAGCTCCTCAACTTGTGGCCACGTGTTTCTTCCCTTTTGTCCAACAAAAGAACCCTTCCAGCTAAGTAGAGCATCCTTGACAAATTTAGGAAAGACCCAAGAGAAGCCGACTAAGGAGAAAAAGAGATCCCAAAGGTGAGCTTACCATCGGACAGTGCAACAAAATATGATGGGAGGATTCCTCATCACAGCCACAAAGATAGCAACGATTAGGGAGGTGTCACCCCCGCTTCTTTAGACGTCAGTTCATCCACCACGGCTGCTTCCGCGCAAAAAAAGGTAGGCACTGGTGAGACACAATGTCACCCAAATGCCCTTAATGCGAGAAACGAGTTACCTCAGTTTAGCACTTTGATGGCCTCAACCGGAGAAAAGTACAACCTATTGGGTCATTCCAAGAGATCTTATCTAACTCAGAGGAGACCCTTTCTTTCTACGGGGAATTAAGAAAGGCCCACGTAGAATCCATTGCCGGTCATTAAATCTCTAAATAGATTAAATTTTGTTGCCAGATTCTGGTTGATCCCAAACATACGCCACAGTCTCAAATTTGTTACTCTTAAATCGAAAGAATAGGAAAGGAGTGTCTAAAGGAATGGTTCCACACACCAAGGATCCAGCCAGAACCTTATCACAGTGCCATTGCCAGCATAATGAATTTCAATTCTCTTCTTGGCTGGATTCTTTGAGAATCTCCTTCCAAAAGCCTACCCAAGGCCCACGGACTTCTTGAGGCACAAATCAAACCTCTCAAACCATGTGAATTAATAGAGTTTTTCGAAAATGCAGTCCTATCAAGCGAACCTCCAAATCCATTTGCAAGTAAAACTTTGTTAAGAGAGTCGACTTTCTTAGACCTAAAAGTCGTCCACGCCCCTCTTCAACAGACTACATCCCATTTAACCAAGTGAGCCTTCCTTTCAAGGGCCCCACCCAAAGAAAACATCTCTGCAGCTTTTCCAATCTTTTAGCAACAGCACCCGACATTCAGACAAGGGACATTTGATAGAGAGGTAGGCTGGCGAGAGTGCTCTTTATCAGGGTGATCCTCCCTCCTTTTGAGATGAAATTTCTTTTCCATAGGACCAATCTCTTGTGCATTTTTTCCTCAATACTGTCCCAAATAGCCACAGACTTGTGGGCAGCTCCCAAGGAGTGAAAGCCCCAGAATAAGTGGTTGGGAGGTTATGATCAGATAGCCCGGGTTCTGACCATGGGAGCATCTAGATTTTCCACAGCCCCAACCGGGATCAACTCATTCTTGTTAAGATTGATTTTTAGCCCTGAGGAGGCTTCAAACCAAAGGAGGACCCAACTAAGATATAGAAGTTGATCCTCTTTCGCTTCCACGGCGATCGTGTCATCCGTAAAGAGGAGATGAGAAATGGTAAAACGTTACTCCGCTTTGGCGATCTTGCAGCTGATAGGCGAAGCTAAAGTCGTAGCTCTTCTAGGAGGGTATCAAACACCATTCCCATAATGAAAGGTAAGGGGGCGTGGTCTCCTTAGACCTTTTGACTAGGAAAAGAGCACATTGGAACCCAGTAAATGAAACAAATCTAGCTATGGAGATACCTTTGCGGATCCATCTTGTCCATTTGGGGCCCAAAACCATGCGACGCATGATCTTCATAGATATTGCCAATTTATCTTTGTCGAAAGCTTTTTCTATGTGAGCTTTACGAGATCCACACCATCTCCTTATTGCTTTTGTCATTGAGAGTAGGCTCATTTGCAATAGGAGAAGCATTTATGTTGTCGCCTTCAGAAAGCATTTTGGGCCTTTGGACAACTTTCCCACCACCCATGACGGTTGGCGGCACTGCGAATTTTATACAAACTCCTAAAAGGCTTAGAAGACTTTCAAATCCTTTAAATCCTCAGCATCTCCCTTCTTAGGGATAAAAACAAGGAAAGTGGCATTCAAACTTTTAATAAAAGCCTCATTAGCATGGAAATCCCTAAACATCTTTATGATTTCGCCTTTGACAAAATGCCAAGAGGCTTGCCAGAAAGCAATGGAGAAGCCATCAGGGCCCGGGGCTTTGTCCCCATCCATTTCATTTAGAGTAATGAAAACCTCTTCCTCCTAAAGCGACTCAGAATACTAGCCTCTTCGGGCTCGGAAGTGAAAAAGGCAACCGTCTGTCTATCTCACGCTTTCCAATATATGTCAGAGAGACATGCCTAAAGGCGTGGAGTCCCTTTCTAAGCTCAAGCTCATGTTAATCAATCACCATTGATTTTGATCACGGTATGATGTTCTTCCTAAAATGGGGTGGCCATGCAGTGAAAAAAAACCGGTGTTTATGTCGCCTTCAACCCAGGATTTCTCTAGATTTTGCCTCAGTGGATTTCCTCGAAGGAGAGCCCGCTTTTTGAGAAAAAGTCTTTGCCTCTTTCTTAGCTCGACCTCCTGCAGTCGACTCTCTAACCACCCATACACGGTCCGATCCATCCCACTTTGAAGTTGACTTTTATTAAGATCAACCTGCCAAATAATTATATTCCATGTCTTGAGCAGATTTGACCTCTTTTAAGTTTTACGGAGAGAATGTAACTATTTGATCCCGAAGGACATCCCTTGCCTGACCTTCCTCATGTCCTAAGTCCTCAGCTTTTAACCACATATTTTCGAAGCGGAAAGGTGTTAGCCCTCGACCTCATTCCCCCTGATCGGAAGAAGGGAACATGATCGAGATGTGAGGCCTGAAACTCAGATGGACACATTGCCGTGATGGTCAAATCAGGTCTTGGAAACCAAAAACCTATCCGAGCGAGCGGGTGGTTTTGGAGACCCCCACTACAAGGTAAATTACGGAGATCAATCGGTTCCGCTCATCCCGATAAGCTGCGAGGAATTTGCCTCGTTGAAGGCGATTGAATCTTCTGCTTTGCTCCAAGGGAAAGTGGATGTTGAAGTCCCCCCCGATACCAAGGATCCTCCCATAGCCTCTATTGGCACTCGGTTCTTCCCCGAGAAGGGATGCCACCATCACAGAAAGGACCATAGACTCAGAACAAGCCCGAAACAAAGGCCCATTTATCAAACGTTTACGAATCTACAAGAGGGGCGAGAAGGAGCCCACCTCCTTATCAAGCAACTCCAAGCTTCTTTTATCCAAAACCACTAACACTCCTCAGAATGAGACTTGTGGCATCCAGCCTCTGACCAAAAAGGATCTTCACATTGCGAGACTCCTCACAATGCCATTCGGCATTAGCGCATCTTGGTCTCTGAAAAGGCAGAGAAAAGGTCCGATTTTGAGACCTCAGGCGCCTTAACCACCTTCCTCTTGGGTTATCTGTTTGCTCTCGAATATTCTGTGGCAATCGCCTTAAGTTCATAGGTAAACCAATTTTGCCGCGAATTTGATTTGCCACGAAAACTCTTCCTTTAAGTGGTTGATGCAAAAATGAAGCCTTTTTAGCTCTCTTTCAAACTTAGAGTTCTCCAAATGTTCCTTATTGAGAATCTTCTCCCTCTTGGAACATAGATTCTAGAAGAATTTGAGGATCTCCTTCTCCATCCCAATGGTGGAAAAGCCCAAAAAATTGTTGAAAGTCTCAAATTTGCTCTGATTCCAAAAATTCGGGTTGCCCGCATCCTAGGAGACAAGCGCCAAATGCATGCCACTCTCTTGAATTGCCTCCTTACTGAAATCCAAGAGCTTCGCCCAGGTTGTCACTTGATCAGTGAGTCACAAACCCGAACTGGTCTCGGAATCCTCTAAAATCTTCTTGAGAGGTCCATTTCCGGCCCAGCAAGATAGCCGTGAGGCTAACGGAAACTCACGGTCTCGTGACCGAGGCCCCAGAGCGACAAGCTCCTCAGCCCAGTCCCAGGCCAAAAAGCAGAAGGAGGAGTGGAAAGATTTCTTATATATCATTTTCGAGATCGAAGCAAGGGCGAGTGAACGTGAAGCGTGATATGAGGTTCTTCGAAGAACATGGTGAGTCAATGGGCGAGTGGAAGGCCACCCTTAGGGCCGAGAGAGGAGCTCCTCCCAAAAGGCAAGGCCAATCCAACACACAGGTTTGGGCTCCTCCAAAAAATCCTTTGTGTTGTGGATCCAGAGGATCCCGGGCCAGTGCCCGACCACTTGGATTCAGAGACCAACCCGCATCGGGAGATGTGTGGGACCTAGAGGTCAAGCTCCCACCAGTTGGCGTCGGATCTTCCGGTTTCTTTCAAGTCATGTGAACTTTGAGTAAACAAAATGAGGAATAAGTGCAAAGATGTAGCAGCTTGTTTCAAGACCTCCTATTAAACCCAGCTCGATACCATGTTAAACGACCAACTCTCCTAAAAGCTCAAACTTGTAGGATTTGAGTTTAATATAAATATCATGCCTTTAACACAGTCATCCACTAATAATATTATCTTCTTTTCAGTTCAATATAGAATTTGGCCAGGGAATAATTTGAAACTTGAACCACAATTTCATCCCCACAAAAGAAAAAGTGGGTCTAAATGGATTCGATAGATTAAATATTGCATAGTGGACATCTACAAGAAGATTTTTGGTGCTAGTGAATGGAACTCTCACTGGGTCATTTCAAAGGTCTGGGAGGTTGAGATACAAAAATCCCCTCTTCTCTTATCAATTTTAGTAATGAAGACTATTGGTTGGCTGTTGAAGAAGGTAAGGAAGAGGTTTTATTTCATGCCTCAACATGGGAGGAAAAGGCAATAAAGGGATAGAAGAGTCTCATTTTTTAGCTAAGAATATCCTCATTTATGTGAAATAACCAAATTAATTGATACATCTAAAGTTGCTAGTTCATACAAATCAAAATTAGTTCTAGATTGCAGATCAACCAGGAAGAGTGAGTGAATTCTTAGGAGAGTGAAGCATGGGAGAGCTAGTTTATATAAGCTAGAGTGTAGGGGAATGAATGGTTACCACCATTACTTGGACCTCTCACAAGGGTGGCTTATACCAGTTTATAATTTGTTTTAGCACATGGTGGAAGAGAAAGTTGACAGAAGTATGACTATTTTGAAAGAAAGAAGACAGTGTAAATGATGGGAGGCTTACTTTGATAAAAAAAAAACCTATGTCAAGCTTAGCTATTAGGACAGGGAGGATTGAGAGAAGATTTAAGGACATCGCTTTGTAGGGAGGGGAATTCAGTAGTGGGGCCTCCATAAATGTTTTTAATTGTCCTTTAAAACAAAGGCAATGGTTTCTTGAAGGCAGGTTGTAGACAGGGATATCTAGTTTCCTCTTGACAAATTATGATCATGTTGAATTCAGTTGGTGGAATTGATCCATGCCAAATCTAGCAGTTAAATGTTTGCACCTCTAGGATGTAATTTTGTTATAAGTTTAAGAACTTACCATTGCCTTCGTCAGTGATCACTAGAATCAACCTTGCAGTAAGAAATAATAAGATCTTGATCACTTGTTATATAGATATTGTTATTGTTGCAATCTGGATACCATAACAGGTGATCCTCAAATGAAGTGACAAGCTCTCCCCGGAAGTTCCATACAGCAACTGTTCTGTTTCTGAATGTTAGGAACAACTGATTCTCGTACAGAAAGATAAATGCAGAGGGAGTCATGAACTCAGTTTTGTTAACTTCTTTCAATTCAGAATTAACGTACCTACAGACAGTGACAGTTACACATTCAGATGCCTATAAGCAAATAGGCTGCCGAGAGACACCAGAAATAATAAGTAAGCTTACATCAGAATCTGAAGATTCATTTTCTTATGACACAAGAAGTTTTAGTTGAACTGTTCTATGAAGTCCACTTTCTTGTTCGATGAAGTAGATGTTTTGAAGTCTTTGAGGACTGTGCCATCTTCTATTGATAAAATCTTAAGAGGAACATGACTTGTAGCTTTGTGAAATCAATAACATAATGCCCGGACTGAAACAAAAAAATATAGTGATGTAAGATGCACATTGATTATCCATGAAGAATGCCAGACACTTTATACATGATGAAGCACAACAACACATCACCAGGAGGACATCTACCCTAGTGCCTAATCAAGATCATCGTATAATATATCATATTGCCAGCCAAAGCTCCACCAAACACCTTAATTCAAACAACTGGTACTCCTGCTCAGCTGGTACCAAGAAAAGGACAAAAGCGCCTTAAGGTAGGTGCATAAGTTTTCAACTATCCATTTTTAAGGATAGGCAATATAATTGAAGGCATCAAATTAACTGAGGCGGGTGCACCACAGCACACTGCTGGAGGCATATAATGGGCAAAAACAAAATACAGCAAAGGACACAACACCCTCCAAGTTACTAACATACACCCAGTTGATAAAATCTAACAAGGATCCAGGACCCTCTTGAATAAGCAGGCGAGCCTCATGGGAAAAGGTACAAATCACAAAGTCCTTTACAACTTGATCTAAACATTGAATTCCATCAAAGTATCTTTAATTCTTTTCTTGCCAGAGAATCCAAAACAAGCAAAGAAGGGTTTATCCAAATCTTTTCAACTTTTGCAACAAAACTCCCATACTATCCTAGGAAATCTTGATAGAGAAATAAAGGGCTGAGAACAACCAAAAAGATAACTCAATAAATACAAAAAAGACCCCTTGCCTTTTCGAATGGTGCACTGAATTGATTAACTAATTCTTCAAAAATTCATGAAAACAACATGATATTAACACCATAATTTGGTATATGACATATATATATCATAATATAACATGTATTGTGAGGTTTTTATACGGAGAAAATATGTGTGGAATATCTATGGAAAATCTCAAAAGTTGACAGGGACCCCCCTCTCTTTGGAGCTCACGAAAATAGGGCTTTGTTGGGGAATTATAGCTTTGAGAGCTTTTGAGAAGATGGGCCGTGGGATGTGTCTTCCGACTACCCACTAATGGGATATTCTCGCCAAGGTCCCGGAGAAGAAGGATATTCGGCTGGTCGATCTTTGGCCCTAGTGGAATCGGATCTTGGGCTCCCGAGGAGGAAGCCCCCGAAGCTCACCGAAGCCACACGAATATTTCCAGGTATGAAACTATCCCCTCAGATGACTATCCTTCTCCCCTCTTCTCTGTTTTTGGTCGGCCCCTTTTTTCTGGGGGCTCTTCAAGTCTAGGGGATTTCCATGGGTATGAAGCTACAGGGGAAATGGAACCGCTGAGGGTGGTTTCAGATGATGGAAGAGAGTGGGGGGAGGTGACAGCCGGTGCTCTTATGGAAGTTGATCACGAAACCATGGGTTTCAGGCCTCAGAGCAAGGAGCTACCCTACGTACTTCTAGAGTGTCTAGGGTACAAAAATTGGGAAGATAGTTGCCCTAATCAAATTTAATTAATTTCTAGGAGTTCCAACGGTGGGTTTTGAAGAGGAGATTTTGGGGCGTCTGAGAAAAATGGTGTCTCGTGACGAGATAAGGAAGGGGAACCTATAGAGGTCTAGATATTGAGAGGGAGTTAGGAGTTGGAATGCATACCAACTACAACGAGAAGGGCGAAATAGGAGGAAGAGACACGGAGAATTTTTTGTTAAAGTTAAAATGAAAGTGGCTTTTCTCATGGAATGTTAGAGGAAGCGAACAATCGGGACAAGAGGAATGTCATTAGAGAGATTTTATTAGGTCTCGAGAGGAGTGGATTGGTATGCTTGCAAGAAACCCGAGATTCAAGAGATGTCCTCAGCATGTGCGCAGTTTTGGGGTGGGTAGATTTTCTTAGTGGAAGGTTGTGAAGGCAGAGGGACTTATGTTTTGGGATAAAAGAAAATTGGACTTGATGGAGGTTGAAACAGGCCTTTTTTCTGTTACTTGCATGTTTAAAAACGTGGAGGATGGTTTTCAGTGGGCCTTCACAAGTGTCTATGGCCCGGTTGAGAGGAGCAAAAGGGAAATGTTTTGGGAAGAGTTGGGGTCATTGAAAGGCTTGTGGGAGGGGCCCTGGTGCATAGGTGGAGACTTCAATATGGTCCTATCCCCTAATGAAAGGAACATGGTGGGCAAGTTCTCCCATTCTATGAGGCGTTTTGCAGAAGTTCTTAATGAGATGGGGCTTAGAGACATCCCTCTTCAAGGGGGGCCTTTGCCAGCAGGTGGAGGGAGGCCCTGACAACCATTCTATGTCCCATCTTGACAGATTTTTGGTAACAACTGATTGGGAAAGTCAATTTAGCAATGTGGTTCAAAGTACACTCCCAAGACCAATGTCTGATCACTACCCCGTTATGTTAGACAGTGAAGGGATTAAATCTGGGCCTTCGCCTTTCCGCTTTGAGAACATGTGGCTGAAGTTTGTAGGCTTCAAGGACCTCCTTAGAGTTTGGTCGCAAAGCCTTCACTTTTATGGGTCTTTCAGCTTTATTTTGGCCTCCAAATTAAAAGCCCTGAAAGGAATTTTGAGGGCTTGGAACAAAGAGGTTTTTGGTAGAGTTGAATTAAAAAGGCTTTGCGGGGATCTTTTTTGGGATGACTTGGAAAGGAAAGGAGTTGTCTGGTAGAAGCCCGGAGAGGAAGGCTAGAGACAAGTATAAGTGGGTTGAAATGGAAGGTCTCTTGGAGACGAAATCCGAAGAAATACGGTTGAAAGAAGGGGACTAGCTCTGAGGTTTTTCACAGAATGGCCAATTCTCATAGGAGGAGGAACTCACATTAGGGTAGTAATGCGAAGGCTTGTCGAGGAGCACGAGATTAAAGAATGCAGTGAGGCGCCTTCAGTCTTCTCTACGACCTCGAGCGGTTGGTGCCCGCCTTTCCTTAATCTCCCATTCAATTTGATTGGCGAAGATCAAAAATTTGCTAAATTGGAAAAATATTCACGAAGGAGAAATCTTAGCGTGATCTCGGCACGCGATAAAGCCCTAGGTCCAGATGGTTTCCCATTGGCCTTCTGGTCATTCAGTTGGGATTTCGTGAAGGATGAGGTTATGGGCTTCTTTAAGGAATTCTTTGAAGGCATGCTTAGGTTTGTTAAAAGCACGAATCTTCAAGTGCAGTTACAGTTACGAGGAAATATTGTTGAAGATCTAAAGGATCTAATACCCGTGATCTAGTAGGAAACCTTTACAATCTTAACAAAAGTGTTAGCAGGCCTTAATCAAAAGGGTTATGGGGTTGATTATCTCCTAGTCTCGAGAATGTTCATAGAAGGAGGCAGTTCAGCCTTGATGCTAATAACTAATGAGACCGGTGGACTCTATTTTAAGAAGGAAAGAGAAAGGGATTCTTTGTAAGCTGGACATTGAAAAGGCTTACGATCACATTAGGTGGGATTTTCTACTGTAGATTTTGGAGAGAATGGGGTTCGGCTCAAAATGGATTAGTTGGATTAATTGGTGCATCTCAGCTTCTTTTTGTTTTGTTTAATGGTTCTCCCTCTGAGGGTTCTTACGGAATTTGAGGGCTGAGACAAGAGATCCTCTCTCACCACATCTTTTGTTATTGGTATAGGAGCCACGAGTTGTTGCTAAGCGATGGAAGGCAATTTCATTTCGGCTTCTAAGTTTGGGGTAGAGATGGAGGGGAGCTTGTCATTTCTCATCTTTTATATGTTGATGATCTTGTCACTTTTTGCGAGTAGGAATTCTAGAAAGTTGATGTACTTGGATGGACCTTGATGTGGTTTGAAGCCTTCTTAGATTTGAATATTAACCTGAGCCAAAGTGAAATTATCCTAGTGGGTAGGGTGGACAATGTGGAGTTGTTAGCGTCTGAGCTTGGTTGTGGTGTTGGCTCGCTCCCCACTACATACTTGGGCCTTCCCCTTGGGGCTCCTCACATGGTGATGTGGGTTTAGGATTCCATTGAAGAAAGATTTAGAAAAAGATTGTCATCCTGGAAAAGACAATATATCTCAAATGGTGGGAGGCTCACACTCATTTGGAGTACACTGTCTAGCCTTCTCATTTACTTCCTCTCTCTGTTTAGAATGCCAAAGCTTGTGTGTTCTAGACTGGAGAAGATTCAGAGAGACATTCTCTGGGGTGGTGGCAATCTAGAGCGGAAACCACAACTTGTCAACTGGAAAGCTTAGAGAAAAGTAGAGGTGGTTTAAGGGTGAGAAGCCTCTCCAAGATGAATCAAGCATTGCTTTGTAAGTGGTGTTGGTGGTTTGCTAATGAGAGGCATCCACTTTAGAGATTGGTGATCAGCACCAAATTTGGGGAGGAGGATGGGGGCTGGAACACCAACGACATTAGGGGAGGCTATGGCACTGGTTTATGGAAAGACATCAGAAAAGAATGACTCACCTTTTCTCAAAACACTATTTCCTCCTTAGGAAATGGAAGGAGATTGGGTTTTTGGAAGGACTCTTGGTGCGGTGAGACTGTGTTGTGCAATGCCTTCCCCACTCTGTTCAATTTGTGACACACAAAATGACCCCAGGGTGGCAAATGTTTGGGATTCGCCAGGGAGGAAGGGGTTGGTCAGATCTTCAAGACCTTTTAATGATTAGGAGGGTGGAAGAGTTTGAAAGGTTCCTACATTTCCTTCCGCAATGAAAAATTGGAGCCCTTTCAAGAGGATCAAATTGTTATTGAAGGGACCATGATGATGGTTTCTCGATAAGACTCATGTCACAGGTAAGCTAATGCATAAAACCCGATTGTTCCCCAGTGGGTTTTGTAGGAAGCGTCTGAGGCAGGTGCTTTGCTTGACCCGACTAAAGAAGAGAGGGATCCCTCTAGCAAACAGATGTTTTTTATGTGAAGATGATGAGGAAACAATAGACCATTTGCTTATCCATTGTTCGAGAGCTAAGATGCTATGGGATCTTTTTTTGGTCATTGTTGATTCTAACTGGGTGTTCCCTCTAACGGTTTGCCAATTTCTCCTTGCTTGGCAAAGTGCTAATGTTGGCAAAAAACGTAAGAGAGTTTGGATGGCAACCCCTCTTTGTTTATTCTGAGCGCTTTGGAAGAAAAGAAATAGGGTGGCTTTTGAGAATGAGGCCCCCTCTGCTCACAGGATGAAATCTACTTTTTTGTTTACCTTGTGGTCGTGGGCTAAGTTGTACAGTGTTGATAACTTAGATTCTTTGGTGGATTTTCTGACTTGGTTGGGATATAGGTGAGCGTGAGGTTTTTTTTTTTTTTTGAGTCTCCTTTTTGTACTCCTCTTGTTGTATAGTTGAGCCTTGTGCTCGTTTTCATCTATATATTAACCTTTGCGATCAAAATAAAAAAAATAAAGACTAGAGGAATTGCATATCCAAATCTAAGGAAGATAGTAGAATCTGAAAAAGATGAATGAATCATATTATATAGAAACACTTTTTTATCAGTGTGTGTGTGTATGTTTCATTTTTATCCTCATTGGGACTTGAACAGTTGAACCCAAAACCTCCAACAACTCCATCCTAATCCTTTACCACTTGAGCCAAGCCTCAAGGGCATCATATCATAAATTAACAAAATATAACTTTAATAAATGTGCGTGTGTACTCATTGCATACACGTGTGTGTGTGTGTCTTTATGGGTTATCTTCAAAGTTCCAACTTTCTAGATTCTGTCATTCATTTGCCACCAAAATTAAACTGAAAGCTGATTCATTAAAGCGAAAACTTTGTATCCACTAATCCTACCCATCATCTTCATTGTCTATATTAGGGGATCATTCAAATAAAAATTGTTTGATCGGTTGATCATTCAAATAAAAATTATCCACTACTAATTGTAAAAATAAACTTACTTCTAATATAGATTTGATAATAGAAATGCAGAATTTGCATATAGATTATTTCACCTATTACTCTTTTATGAAGTTGATTTTTAATCTTTAGTACATTGTCAATCTTTTTTGATGTTTCACATATATATATATATATATATATATATATATATATATATATATATATATATATATATATATTATCGATAAAAAAGCAGTGTATTGATAAAAAGAGCAAGGTTCCAAGAAGTACACAGGGGTATCTGAGAGGCAGGAGGGAAGCGAAGAAACAACAAAGGCTCTTTGCAAAACCTACCCAGCCAAAACGAGGGCAGTAGGCCAATATACATGAAACCACCGATGTAGGGCCAACCACTCTAAAACCTATAAGTGAAGAAATCTGTATTTTTAATAATACAAAAGCTATTCAACTCCACCCAAGTTAGAAACAAAAGAATGTAAGTTTTTGTACATCCACAGTCCCATCTCTAAAAGCTATGCGATTATGCTCCTTCCACACTGTCCAAAAAATGCAAAGAGGAATAAATTTCCAAATCTTTCTTCTCTTTTTTCTAACAAAAGAACCCTTCAATCAGTGAGGCATCATGGCGGTTTTGAAGGACCTAAACAGACTAAGGAGGAAAAGAGATCCCCAGTGACCAAACGATACGAAGCAAATCTGGTGGATGATTCCTCTATCTGACCCTGAATAGCGATGATTGAGGAGGTGCCGCATCTTTAGACTTATCCAAAGTTAAACCTTACCTAGACCTTCCCATGCAAAGAGGTGCTTTGGAACAGATACAAAACCTCTATATGACTACAATAGAAAACAAGGGAGTTGCACTCAGATTTAGCACTTTGAGAGGCATCGGCTGTGAAAGCCACGACTGCTAGGTATTCAAGAGATCTTGTATGAATCAAAGGAGACCCTTTCTTTCTACAGGGAATTAAGAAGGGTTTGATGGGCAAGCATATTGTTTATAATTAATATATTAAATTCTTTTAACTAAACAAATTAATTTAATTTTTTACAAAATATTGTAGGAAATAGTTGAAAATGCATCGTTGTATTGTAATATCACATAACTTATGGTGTATCATATATATATATATATATATATATATATATAACATGAAATACACTTTAAAACAAAATATGGATTCAGACGCGTATCCCCTAGGTTGATCTAAGGTCAATAACTTCTTCCAAACTGCCTCCCAAGCAAAACTACCCAACTTTGATGACGTCAAAGAGCCCCACACTCGCTTAGAGGGGAAAGAAAACCCTCCCTCCAACTCTAAGGAAAAGTAGAAAGATTTCATTGAGAACTTCCTATTCCTGCTAATCCATAAAGAAGAAATTGTGCAAGGTTATGGAGATAGTCAACAATGAATTTTAGGTTTATCTTATTTTCTTTTTTCTTGTGAAGGAAAGGGTTGTGTGGCAAAGGAAGATAAAAGAAAAAAGAGAGAAAAGCATAAGATGGCATAACATTCCCAAGAATGGTCGTAAGGTGAAGGCTTTTGTCATGGCCAGACTATTGGCCTTGTTTGTGTCAAAGGATATATTCCACTAAATGTGAAATCATGAAAAATAAAAGAAAATTGCATCAAACAAACATGTTTATACTTTAAGTCATAGATGAAAAGATAGAAATTGAAGGAGGTAGTCATAGTACTAAGTATTTGAAGGGGCTCTGAATTTTATTAACTAGATTTTTCATTCTCAAATGGTAATAATGGCACAGAAACACCTAGGAAGCTCAAGCATAACCCTTTCTACAGATTATAGTGCCTCATTGCCAAGACATGCCCTCATGAAAGGATACACAGTGGATTTTATTTTGCCTTTTAACACTTATGGAATTTCTAATTATATAATTATGTCACTTTTCTATTATTTCATGTTTCTTTTTAATATTAGGATCATAAATGCTTTATTCATTGAATTAAAATTTTGAATCATAATTTACTAAAATTGATATACATCAGCGACATTTCATTTTCACTTTCGTGTGTGTGTGATCTGAGGAGCTTCTATAAACACACACCCGAGCATTGGGAATTCAGCCTAATTATTGAAGAGGTGGATTGGGGAGGTCAAGGCGCGTGGTCGTGTGAAAACTCCTTTGGACCTCGTTTGGGCCTTGGAAGGCCAAACATTAGTCGGGCTTGGAATGAGCCACGATGTGGAGTCGTCATATTGATTTTAGAAAGATTTCTTGCGAGGATCTTGGAGGATTTGTTTTATGATTATGCTGTATTTCTTTTAGAAAGATTTGCTCCAATATTTTTGTTTTATCCCTTTTAGGAAGATTTGCTTTATTTATTTTAGAAAGTTTGCTTTATTTATTTTAGGAAGTTTATTTGTTATTTAGAAAGTTTTTAGGAGTTGCTTTATGTAATTTATAAAGTTTCTTTTCTATTTAAGTAGAAGTTATTTATTTGATTTAGAAAGTATGGGACTATATATACCCCATAATGTAGTCTTTTGAAAAATCAGTTCGAGTTTAATAATATTTTCAGTTTACTCTTTTAAGAGTTATATAGCGTTCTCTTTATCTGCTTGGGTGGATTACAGGGGCAGGTTCGTGAAGCCTGCATGTAGGTGGATTCTTGGTGACGAAGTCTTTTATGCATTATCAATCAACTTCCAGATCCATAGTTGATTGTGAAACCTTGTTGTCATCCCATCTTTGTGTGGATCGTTTCATTAACTCAGTAAGTAACCACTCTTGTGCAAACTCTACTATCCTCACCATCTCATCTTCTCTAAACTTTCCATAACCAAATTTTCTGACCTCAACCCCAAAACTTTCAAATCTTGTTCATACTACTAAAACCTTCCTAAATACCCCTTTTTTCCCTTATATACCATAAATTTACCTTTCTTAACTTAGAAAATCTCCAAATTAGATCCATAACCTATTTTGACCCAAGAAAACTACCACAAACCCATATTTTGAAACACCTAAACACGGATCATCCATCACGGTCCCAACCTTGCATCCAGTGTATATATGCGCGCCTCGTGCTTAGTTAGTAGGAGACTTTTTTGCACCTAGGTGTGCTGCATCTTTTAAAACTATGGATTTTCTTGGATCATTAGATTACAGGTGGTGAAGAGCCCGGATAAACGATTTTTAGTCTATTAATCTTGCAGGTTCCCACATCAATAGGTTTAGCACCTCTAAAGATTTGAAACAATGTGATGTTATATCCCTTTTCCGTTCTTGTGGTAGATATGCTCAAGAAATTGGTAATCAAGGCTGTCCCACTTTCATCTTGCTGATGGCACCATTTGTCCCCTTCCAACAAGCAAGTGCTCATTGACAACCTTAGGCTTGTTCCCAAGCCTCTCGAGTAGAGTCTAGCATTAAGACATTAAACACCTTAGCCAGCATCAATAGTAATTCCAGCCACATGAGATAACGGCTGCCCATATGAATGTGGATATAGTGACCATCCTGCTCATGTTACCCCCTCCAGAAAAATCGCATGAGACCAATTTTACTATTAGTGATCTTCTCCAAAAGGTTGAATGGTTGGAAGAAAGAGCTGATTCAACGGGAGGCATAAATCGTAAGATTCAAGCATGTTTAACATAATTGTCCAGAAAGAAGTAAGAATATCCATGTGATTCTAAAAGAACTTAAACCAGCATGAAGCTACATAATAGAAAAAGACTTGAACCAGAATTCCGTAGAGAATAAACTGGAATCAGAAAGCATACCATAATAGAGAATCGTAGAACAAATTAAAAATTGAACATTATTCATTAAATTGTATCATATCACCAAAAAAGGTAGAAAAGAGTTATGAATCCAAGTAACAGAATGCAAAAAACACAGTAAGAGTGTGTTGAGAGAGAGAGAGAGAGAGTGCTCACCTTATCTTTATTTCTTGTACATTTTCATCAGATATAGAGTACAACATGGCATAGTTTTTCAGGTCAAACACCTTGTAAATGCTAATAAAAGAAAAAACATTAGGTCAAAAATTAAAATATGCATTTGGTGACCATGAGTATAGTGATGCAAACAATTAAGATATACCTATCTTGTGCAGAGTATGTTAGCACCTTTCCATTAACATCATCAAATTCTACAAAGCAGGCCACTTCAAGGATTCAGATTCAAAGAAACAAAAGCCTTCTTCGGTTGCCTCCTTATGTATCTAACCATTAAGGAAAATATTCAATTCAGAGAGAAATTCAAATAAATTCAAGATGTAGAAATTAAAATGATTTAAAAACTAAATAAAATAGAAATGTAAACAAGAGGGAGTTCCCTTTCGATCCTTGTGGATCTGCATTTCAAGAGCTAAAGCTGTCGATGCATAAACTGAAACAGTGATGAAATCATTGTTCTTGTGTAAAACAAGCTTCTGAGATTACTTCATCTAGATTTAACATTTAGGAAACAAATCCTTTCATTTGTCTGCATTATTAAGAATAGCCAACAAGACTGTGTTACACAAGCATTATACAGATTTGAAAAAAAAAAACAAATATAACCTTAAAAAAACAGTTGATAACTTGATAATGCATCATATTTCATTATTGTAATGGAAACCGTTTTCACTACTACCTCTGCTAAAAGCTGCACAAACACCAGAATGTGCGAGAGCAAAGACAATGTCACGGGCAGCCACTATCTCAATAACTTTTGTTCTTTTAAAAGGTAGAACTGGCGGCGAATAAGGACCCTTGGGATCATGGGTATCATATTCCTCCTGAAGCAAAAAAATAGAACACAAATAAATAAAACCATCACATTATTGCGCCAGTTTATAAGTAAACAGAGCAGGGCATGCCAATACATTCATACATACATAAGCAGTCTACTTCAGAACTTCCCAAATAGATGATCTTCCAACATGCATATCTTAGCAAGCAATTGACTGAAGCAACTCCGGATAACCCCTCAAGCTTAGAAAATACGCTTAGCTTGCCTATAGAATAAATCTCCCCCCTTGAGATGCTAGTGTTCTACCGGGTAGATTGATAATCTAATTTCTTCATGTCAACATTTTATCAACTAGTCACCATTCTTCATATATATACCCCATTTTACCAAAAACAATATTATCTAAGCTAAAAGAAGAAAGAAAAAAATAGTGGGATTTGGAAAAGAAAAGTTGTGTGTTCGTTTTATTCATCATTCTAATTAAACAACCCAGAATTCGGCTTGGTTGGAAGAAACACTACTTTATAAGATAAAATTCGAATCATCACGCCCAGATCCTTTGAATTAAAAAGTATAATTCAGCTTCAAATCAAAGTGGATTGTCCGCCATGATTTAAAGAAAACAATAAGCATAATCATAATCAAAATCAAAACAAAAAACAAACTCATTAGCCTCAATTTCCTCAATTTCCTCCTCTTTTCCATCATCCCAGACATTCCCCTATCCTCCATTTTACTCGAATGAAACTCATGACTCACCCCCATCAAAACCTAAATCACGAGTATGCCACAATCACATCCGCAGTTCTACCACAAAATGGGCGATCTAGGGTTAGCAAAAAAAACACGAGGAAAACGAACCTTCAACCACATATTGCGGAATCGTTCTTGGGCATTGCTGATACTAAACGCCCGGTCCCGCTTCGACGAAATCTCGCGCCTCTGAAGCTTCTTGACTGTTAGAGAAACCCGTCGACCCGGGGGCGCTTCTTGAGCCGAAACTCGCCGGCCCGGAGCAAGAGACGAGGAGCTTGCCGATATCCTCCACTTGTCATCGCAATTTCGCTGGAAAATTGCGGAGGATCAAACAAATTGGTTGATGGTTTGGATGAAGAATCAAAAACAAAAAAAAATGGAGTGGATAAGAATTTGAAAATTCCGGATTTTGAAGTGAGGGCTATTGCGAGTGCTCTCTCGTATAGAGAAAGAGAGAAGAAAAACAATGGAAAACAGAGAAGAAGAGAGATTTTGACTCTTTTTCAGTGGGAGGGAGAGTAGATAGTAGAACAGACATGGAGCTTCTGGTTTCTACCCAGGAAACTCCTCTCTTATATTTCACACTTTACAGGAATTTTTTTTTTCTTTTTCCATTTTTTTTTTCCAGATCTTGATGATTTTTTTTTTTTTTTTTTGACAAAATATTTTTTTTTATTCAAGTTATCAATATAACCAATATATTAAAATATATGTTATTGCTAAAGTATGATTTGATCCGATAAGCGGTGAATCGATCGATAAATTGTCAATGAAAATCCATGAAAAAACTAATCATCGACATAACTATCCACCATAATAAATCGACGATAAAACAAGTTATAACATGTTAACAACAAAAATATGAAAATAAATAAATAAACCATTTTATAGGAAAAAAAAAAAATTTCTTTTAAAAATTATTAAGTTGAATTTTTTATTTTTTTTTGTGAGAGTAGTGTTTAAAATGTTGTGAAATATGACGATATATTATCGATATTTTGGGTGTCGGTCGTCCCGGCGTGATATCGTCGGCGATAGTGGTGGAAAATCGAATAATATTGCCCGATGCTCTCATTAAGACATCGATATATGAATGACGCTGCTCATTTATGTCGCTAGTGAATCACGATTGAAAATTTTGCATTATCAGCGATATCGGCAAATATGCGATATATTGAGAAGAATTAAGTGCTCGGGGATATATCGATGACTGACGTAATAGACGGTTAAAATTATTTTTATCCAGCGATATTCTATTAAGCTTTTTGAAAAAGTTGCAAGCGGTTACCTTAGGATTAGCGACTATAATTAAGTCGGAGTGATGAATCCAACCACGAATTCAATTTGACAATTTATTTAAGTTCCAACGGTAGATTTTAATCGACGATAGATTTGAATATGTGACTTTATCCAACGACCATAAATGATAGATCGAATCTAACGGTGGGGTGATTAAAATCCGTTAATAACCACAATTCATTTTTAATGGCTTTTGACCAAAAAGCATTTAGTTTTATTTCTAAATATTATATAAATAATAATATAAAATATTTAGTTTTTAAATGCTCCAATGCATACATTTTATAAACGGCTAGTATTTTTGTTAATTTTCGATATATCGATAATGTAAAAATATTCATCGATATATATCCGATATATCAAGTAAAATTAATCTGGAAATATATGCAGCCGAAAACCGATATTTTAACCTTAGGTAGAGACACATATGCAATGGATTCAAATTTCAAGATACCACAAAATTTATATTTTTTTAACATTCCATGTAACTATTTTTTTTAAATAAAAATAATATTATTAATTAAAACTTGCAATCGACGTGTCCAAAATATAAATAAATAAAAATCGTATAAGATAAAACAATATTCAGGTTAATAGTATAATAAATCGATATAAATCCTCTTAAATTGATAATATTGTATAAGCTGAATATATTTGGCTACAGGTGCTTGGCGTGCAAGCGATTATAATTTGATATATTCGATTGATCAATCCGTTTTTATTTATGCAATCACTTCATCTGAAATAAAATGTCGTAGCAGACTGACGAACAACGCTATGTAAATATGAGTCGATGTCCTTAAAATCTATAATAAAATGGCAACAAACCGTCAAACAAGATGATGACAACATAGAAAATAAGATAAAACTTAAATTCTCGTTTTATTAAGCAAGAAAAAAAAGAAGATGCAAATGGGTGATTTCAGGGTAATAATGACCAAAAAACCACCCTTGCTTGCTTGAGGAAAACGGGTTGAAAGATAACAATCTGATAGAATGAGGAAGGGCAACAATTAGTTTTTTCCTTTTAAAAATTATTAAGTTCGACTTATTTATTTGCCCAACATACCTAACTTGTGTCGTAGAGCGTTCAACGTTTAAATAAGCAAGTTCGAGTCCTGGTGGGGATAATTTATCACATGAGTTTTGTCCTACAATAATACGTTTTAAACAAAAAAATACCGATCTAATACGTTTTTGGAAAACCCTCATCAAAACCGTAGTTGGTTAAAAAAATTTTAAGTTAAAATCATAGTGTTGACTATGATTTTAAGCTTGATGAACATGGTTGGAGTGCGTGTTTAAGCTGTGGCCACTTCTAAGGAAAGTTGAGCGATTGTCTTGGAGAAAGCGCCTCAGCTGCTCGTAAACGTACATGAATATATGGGCCAGTTTACGGAAAAAGCGAAGATCTTGGAAGAAACAAAAAAATAAGATGTTGCCGCAGAAAATCGAAAAGAGTGTTGGATTGTGGAATCGATTCGAGTTAATGGTGGAGTTACATCTTTGAAGCGTTGAAGGCATTATAACGATCTGTCGAGTTTTCGTACCCGGTCGAGAACAAAGTGATGTTCTTTATCCTTTAGAATCTACAATGGTATCGGAGCGGTTCGCATTATGTTTGTGTTTTGAATGTATTTTGTGGGTAAAAACGCATTAGAATACATCTAATACCATGAAAATACATATGAAAACCGAAACTTTGAGATCAATTTCGAGTTTGATTCCTGCATCTTTTGGTTGCGTATTTGGTATGGTTGGAAAGCTTTACGAACAAGCACCAGCGAAAATGTAATTTTCATATTTTTCGATCAACGATTAAATTATTATGGATTTTGAAGATTAAAGATCGAAACAGCCTATACACATGTTTTCTGGGTAAATTTTATGGGAAAATTTATGTTGTTCGTGCAGTTTCAGTTTCGGCTTAGTGTGTGTGTGAATCAAACACATATTTAAACACTTTAAAAATTATTATCAAACTCACGAATGAAATCTGAATTAATTATAATTATAACGAATGAAATGCGTATGGCGCGTGTGACCTCAAATAATTATAATTTTTTTTCCAGATTAATTAATTATTAATTTTCTAATTATCTGTGATTTTTGGAATTTTTTGAATTATTGAATATTAAATTGTATGTTATAATTAACTAATTAAAAGGTTAATTGATAATATATTGTAAGTTGTTTGTGTATGTAGTGGCTACAAAGAGCACAATAATTCATTTATTAGTATATAAGAAGTGCATTTCATACGATTTGCCTAACATATAGATTATATATGTCATTGGATTGCAAATACGTGGCATCGTGATGTTCGCGAGTTCTAGCCCAAGTCGGCAACAAATCGAATTGTGCTTGATCTCTACAGACAAATGGGTCGGTTAAATCGAGCGCGAAGCAAAGGTTGGCTTTCTTTAGACTTTAATACTCTCGGCGAGGATATGTTTTGCTTGAGAGGGGAAAGTCGGCTAAAGGCTATAGTATTCGCGGGCCCGGGCCAAGCCTTGAGTGTTTGGAACTGTTGCTGGGTCGTTCGGAGTGAACATGAGAGTATGAGCTGGGTGGGCCTTAGTGATGATGACTTAGATGGCATTGATGATCACGATTATGTACTGCGTATGATCTATATATTTTTTGGTCATATTGTACATATTTTGTTGTACATTTATTTTTATGTGTACGCATTGAATGTTTTCATTAAAGACATGTTTATTATGTAATTTTTGATTTAATTACATTGGATGAGCATGAATGGAAATATTATGATAGTGGGAGGTTTTTAGGTTGGTGGATTTATGCAATATATATCTCACCTAATAACCAAAATATTGCGCATGTTTAAATTAAATAATAATAATTGGACTATGCTGACAGAAATTGATTGAATGTGTAACATTACGTTCGTTGATGTTGCATGTGTTAAATTATTATTAATTAATTTAGTACATTAATAACAAAACATTATTATGGGGTGAATTGTACAACATCATAATTTAAGTAATTGTCTCTATATAGTGAAGTAGGCGTTTCAACAAGGCGTTATCGTGACCAGACATGGAGACAAGCTAAATGAAAAATTTATGATGTTTGGCATCGTAGATTCGATATCTCTGGAGGAGCAAGACATCTTGGAAACCATTACCGATACGATGGTTGAACTTTGAGCAAGGCCTCTTGCTTTCGACACGAGTGAGACTTGGGAAGCTATCAAACTCTGGCGCAAGATTGCGTTGCTTCGCATTTGATCTTTGAGTAGCATGAAAAATGATTTGATCGTTGCGATTTGAGAGGCACCGTTCAGCTCAAGCGGTTTAGGATCTTTGCGTGGAGTTCAATATCAGTGGAACCTCGACAACTGAACCGATCGGTTAACCCTCGAGTTTGATGGTTATAAGAAGCGCCAGAATGACACCATGAGGCAGCATCTTAAAATCATGTCTAACATGATCGAGTGAATTGAAATTTGCGGGGCATGACATGGCCCGATGACGACAAGTCCAATGTTATTCACTCTTTCTTGACGATTGGGAACACATGCGTGTTAACCTTACCCGTAATGAGAACATAAAAACTTTTGATGATGTTGCTCGTCATGTTGCTGAGGAAGATCGTCTTCTCTCAGAGAAGCCTGCTAATGAAGCTTTCATGACTGAATCCAAATTCGAGGCAAAGGCTCAGCGCAAAATTGGAAAGGTAAGGGTTTCCCGAAAGTGAAGGAGATGAAAGCGAGTTCTAATGAATGGCGCAAGTGTAGAAGCAGTGACATGAAGCGAGAAAGCGAAGCTGTTTTAAGCGCTGTGGCAAACACGGTCACTTGCTCGTGATTGCACTAAGCCAAAGACTCGTGACAAGTGACCACGTAACAAGGGGCTAGAACAACTTATGTGGAATTTAAATTAATTCATAAAAGCTGATAGAAGTATATACATGAGAATAATGCTTAGTTAGCGTCTTGGGGATCGTACGCAAACTAGAGTTGCGGGGTGGTCGCACGCTTTATCTTCATGATGTGCTATATGCTCCTAAAGTTAGATGAAATCTTGTTTACATTTCTTGTTCTACTAGAACTAGGTTTCAACTTATATTTAATAAGGGATTTGTGTAAAGGCCTGTTCTGGATAGCGATTTATTATGGTTCTGGCTATGTGTTAGATGGATTTATGGTGTTAGACACCACTAATATTGTACTAAATGACAGTTCGTCTATCTATGTTGTTGGTAATTCCAGTTCTGTTTCTAATACTGAGAGTGTTTTATGGCATGCTAGATTAGGACACATTAGAGGCGAGCTGGAGTTAAATAAGATTGGCTTAGCGGAGTCTCTTGAATCACTCGCCAAGTAGAATTGCCTACATGTGAGCGTGTCTGTTGGAAAAGCAACTAGATTACCATTTAGCGAAGCGAGAGAGCCGTAGTCCATTACAACTTATTCATTCGGACATCTGTGGACCCTTTGAATGTGAGGAGAAGCTGGAAGCATGGTCTTATTTTCATCACTTTTATAGATGATTTCCGCGTTTTGGTCATGTTTATTTGATTTTCACAAATTGACGCGTTGGTGCTGGCGATATACGATTTGGTAGAGAATCGATTAAGCGTGAAGATCAAACACTGGGATCGATCGAAGTCGTGATTATCGATCAGAGCCCGATTCAAGTTTTGTGATGAAAGGGTATGGCTCCGATGACTAACTATTCGCCATCGCGTGAAATGGGTTGCGAGAAAGGAGGGGAATAGAACCTGTAGACATGGTTGGAATTAGATGATGAAGCAAGCTAATTTACCTATCTCCTTATGGGAGATGCGTTATTAGCTAGCGACTACGTACTTATCGTGTGCCCTACAAATTTGTCCCTCATGTACTGGATTATGGAACATCAAAAGCGACTTAGGAAATTTGCATCCTTGGGAGTGTGCGACTTACATTCACAATAATACTCATCAATCTGGAAACTTGGTCCCCAGGGAAGAAGTGTATTTTCATTAGATACTATGAAACCTCCAAAGTTTGTTTGCATTGGTGAAAAGGCGATGGGAGCGTGTGAGCTTGAGTCCGTGATGTTGTTTCTTAGAAAAGGACTTTCACAGTGAGGTAAAGGTTATGCGATTTTCAGGCACATGAAATCCTAGAAAATGGCGACCTACCCACGGTAGAGGATTAGAGGGACACTCTTAATCCTCCCGAGAAAGTGGAAGACATAGGCATGATCGGAAGCTCTGTGGAGCAAGATCATGACAATCTCAACCTCGTCGAAGCATCAGTGAAACGTATTCCCGTCGTCGATTTGAGATTGAGGGCTTGTATGATTTGCTCCGCAGCGGGATGACGAAAAACCAAAGCAATCACGAAGATCTACTCCGGTCCTAAAGCTAAGGAATGGAGTAAAGCTATGGAAGAAGAAATAGAGTCAATGAGAACTAATCAAGTTTGGGATTTGGTTGATCTACCGCCAAGACGAAAATCCATTGGAAATAAATGGATTCTCAAAATTAAACGAAAGGCGGATGGGTCCATAGATAGATATAAGGCTCGACTGGTAGCAAAAGGCTACACACAAGAAGAGGGAATTGACTATGAAGATACATTCTCACCTGTTGTGAGAATTACTAGTTTCGCCTGCTTCTAGCTATAGTCGCACATATGGACTTAGAATTATACCAAATGGACGTAAAAACTGCATTTCTCAATGGAGAACTAGATGAAGAAATCTACATGGATCAACCTTTAGGTTTTGAATCTAAAGGACAAGAGCGCAAAGTTTGCAAGCTCAAAAGATCCATATATGGTCTCAAGCAAGCATCTAGCAATGGAACATCGTTCACTGCTAAATCCAAAGGGATGGCTTTACTATGATGCAGTTAAGACCATCACAAGGTATTTAAAACGCTCGGCTTTATGCGTTTTGGTAATTTTGTCCTTGTATGTCGATGACATTTTAATAGTTGGAATAGAAAAGAGAGATGATTGGACACTACTAAGAAGTGGTTGTCATCAAACTTTGAAATGAAAGATACAGCGTAAGTTAAATACGTGCTTGGTGTGAAGATCATAAGAGATCAATAAAGGTTTTTGATTTATCTCAAGAGAGCTTACATCAAAAGATGTTAGAGCACTATCACATGCAAGATACAGTTTGATGGATACCCCTATTGAAAAAGTTTGAGCCGCCTCGATATGTGTCCTAAGACCTTAAGAGAAAGAGAAAATGTCCAGAGTACCTTATGCCAAGCACACGCTTCGTGAGTCTTGATGTGGCGCAATGACGTGTACACGTCCCACATATGCTTATGTCAGTTGGTTTGGTTAGCCAGTTTCAATCAAATCCTAGTCAAAAGCACTGGATGGTAGTCAAGAGGATTTTGCGGTATTTGAAAGGAACTTCAAACTACATGCTATGTTACTGGCGAAGAAGGATTTGGCGCTTTGATTGGTTAACATAGCCGATTGGGGAGGTGATGTTGATCAATGCAAATCGACTTCGATATGCTTTCGCTAAATGATAATGTTTATACCATGGAGTAGCAAAAGCAATCCTGTGTAGCCTTGTCCACTATGGAGGCTGAACACGTAGCTTTGTCTCGCAAAGAACTCAAGATGCGCTTTGCTAAGGAGTTTCCTATTAACATTTAGAAATCACAAATCAAAGATTAGAGCCCGTGACAATTTTTCGTGATAACATCACGCATTGGCCAAGGCTAAGGATCCTAAACATCATGGAAAGACCAACATATCAAGAAAAGATATCACTATATTAGATGCAATTATCGACAAGGACGTGGTCCTAAAATACATTTATACAAACAATATGGTGGTCGACCACCACTCTCAAGCCAATAGCTGTGGATGTATTCATTGCATGTTAAATCTCTCAATATAGAATAATTAGTGATTAGATGTGCTTACAGTTTGTTGAATAATTTAAATGTTTTTGCATATTATTCAACGCTTATTTTATGGTGATACTATAAGAGTAGAGTTGTACAATTCAATAAAGTAATGTCGATAGACTAAGATCGCTCACTTCACACGAGCAATCAGCCTCAAATAGTAAGGCGAGAGATGAGACTATTTGAAAGCGCCGATTAGTGACTTGAGCCGCCAAAGGAGCGAATTTAATTCAAAGACATTAATTTGAAGTCGCTTGGTTGTGAACCAAGATAAGATTCTTAAATAGAAGAGCCGATATGAATGTATCCCCACCATTCACGTGTCTATATGATAAAGTCAGTGTGAAATTAGTCATCTAACACTATTAGCAAGATGAGAAGATGAGAATTTCAAAGCTCGCGCCTGGATTTGGGTGACAAGGCTATGACTGTATGGTATATTACCCCAACGAGGAGAGCAATGACAGTTACATTCTTTTATCTTAGGATAAGAAAAGGAAAAGTTTCGCCATAGCATGCATTTCATACGTATGTGCTAGCCGACCCATTTAAGTCGAAGAATGGATCCGTCGCTTCACCGTGTGAGTCCTGAGCATCTTGATATAGATCTCAACACTTTAACCTTTGCAACTTTCGACTATATCATGATGTGATGACACGTTTGCTACCCAAGGGCGTATCCTACGGTCATGGAAACGATTCGACATAAAGGTGCATTCCTAGGTTTGAAGTTAATTCAGATCTAATTGATATGAGGGAGAAAGAAAGAACATTTTTGGTTTTACACTTTCGCTTCAGATTCACGGCCGAATCATCTCACCAAGGTTTTGATATGATTTAGAATACTTGCTATCGTTGTAATGAATTGAGTATAGAATTCCCGAGTGGGATTGAATACCCAATTATGTGTAATTCAAAATGTTTGGGGGTATATAAGTATGCCTTTCTGGATTAATTATATTTTGAGGTTGATGTCTCCAATATGGCCTCGTATAGTTTCTATATCGTGTCCCATTATTCTGTGCTTCGCGTCGCACGGTCCTTTCACTTGTATGAATGATTTCTAGTGCAAGTATAAAATTCTATCACATTGATTGATATGAGTCCACCCCCATTATGGGCGAAAGTGTGAGATGTCGACTTCACGGCCATTTGACGCGCCAGACCAACTCAACCCATACGCCAAGCGTTCGAGCTATTGGTTTCGAGAAAATCGTTTCAATTGCTCGCGTAAAAAACGCATGAGATATATGGAGATCGGGTTCTCTAAAACGAAGATCCGTTAAGAATTAAAATAAAGATATTTCCGTACGTAAAAATCAAAGAGTGTTCTGACTGCGGAATCAATTCCGCCTCTAGTAATTGGAGTTACATATTGAAGCATCATATTTATAACGATCCTCGCTGCTTTTGCATCGATCGTGAACAACGAGTAAGTGTTCTTGATCCTTTAGAATCTACAAAGCTTAAATTTAAACCGTAGTCATCACTTTGATTTTTAACCACTAATTTGAGTATTATTTTTTTAAAAGAAGTATAAAATTGGTTTTTTTTAAAATGTATTATTTGTTATGTAACTCTTTGCATCATAACTAAAATATTTAACTGTAAAAAAAATGATATATTTATTTATTTAGTTTTTTTTTTTTTTTGTGGGGTCATGTGGCAATTACTTTTTTTTTTTTGCTATGCATTTACTAATGTGGGAGACACATGAAATGGATTCAAATTTCAAACTTATCATTAATTTACATTTTCCAAATAACTATTTGATTGCTATAAATAAGACAAATAAACCAATGTAATAATTTTTTCCATTAATGTCTACATTTACTTTATGACTCATATAAGGCTAACTTGGTCATTGACTAAATTGAAGCAAAGTTATAAGGTTATATATATATATATATATATATATATATATATATATATATATATATATATATATATATATATATATTAAAGCTTCGGTAATTATGGCGATGGCCGAAATGATTGACATCGGGCTTGGTCAAACTGTTCAGCCAAATTACCTTTAAAAATGGCAAACACCGACTAAAGGTTGATCGCACTGGTTGAGCGCCTTCGAGACAGCTGGCCAAATTTGACCTAATTTTTTCGAACTAATAAATTAACATCTTAGCTCGACTATAATTTCGAGTGGATTGGGCTATCCCAACAGGCCAGACTTATATATATATATATATATTGGGATAAGCAAGTCTCGGTGGGGACATTTTATTACATGAGTTTTGTCCTACAATAATACATTTTAAACAAAAAATACCGATATAATACGTTTTTGAAAAAGCCTCATCAAAATCGTAGTTGGTTTAAATTTTTTTTAAGTTAAAATCATAGTGTTGACTATGATTGTAAGCTTAAATTTAAAACTGTAGTCACCAATTACGATTTTAACCACTAATTTGAGTGTTATTTTTAAAAACGTATAAAATTGGTTTTTTTTTTTGTTTAAAATGTATTATTTTGTTATAAAACTCTAATATATTTTAACCAAAAATTTTAACCTAAAAAAAATTTAAATTAAAAAAAAAAAAAAGTAATAATTTTTTCCATTAATGTCTACATAGACATTCTCTTTATGACTCATATAAGGCTAACTTGGTCATTGAATAAATTGAAGCAAAGTTATAAGTATATATATATATATATATCAATTTAGATTTACAATGAGATTCGGCTTGGTCAAAACCGATCCGGGCCAAATTACCTTAAAATGACAAAACACTAACAAGGTGTTACACATCGTATTGGTCGATATCGTACGATCACCTCACCTAGCTTTTTCGTAATTAATAATTAACACCCCAACCCGACTATAATTTCAAGTGGATTGGGCTACTCAACAAACCAGACTTTATATATATATATATATATAAAGACACTTTCCAACAAAAATTACAAAACTAACCTCTTTAATTGAAATTCAAACACAATTACAAAAAGACACTTTCAAACAAAAATACCATTGGACATTTAGTTATAACGTGGGGAATTGGACAAAAAAATCCTAAGCATTTTGTTATCACGTTGAGGATTTATCTTTATATTTTCAAAGACATTTTTGTCCGAGACATTTTTAAGATTAGTTTTGTAAATAACTTTTGTTTTTACCCATTTAAAACTAATTTCTCTTTTTTATTTAACTAAATTAGGTTGAATAATTATTCAACATTGAAATCCAATATGATAAAACCTTTTTTTTTTTTTACTTATATTTACTTTTACATTTTACATTATAGCTTCATGGTTTTCCTATATGTCCATTCCACTCATTTACAACGACCCTCAAGGGCTAAGGGAAAACTTTTTAATTTTTTTTTTTTTAATATACTTTTTAGAAACCTAACATAGATTAAAAGATATTTGATTTAAAAAATATCAAATACCCCAAAATTTGTAAATATAAATTTCTAATATTTTTTCTTAAAAATTAACTTATTTAAGAAAAAAAAAAAACCATTTTTCATTTCATATAGTTACATACATCTTGTAAAAGATTACCTATTTTTACAAGAAAATAAGAAATGTAATTTTTTTTTTTTTTTGTTAACAAAAAGTCAAGAGGGCTAAATTTCCAAAACTAAAAATTTGGATTTTTAAAAGTTTTTTTAATCAAATCACCCTAAAGACGTCAAATAAATAAATAAATAAATAAATTTAAAATTACCGTCACCTTTCAGGCAAAAATGTTTGAAAGGCTATATATATCAGACACAAATACCCGACAAAATTCTTAATACTTGTCTTTTAATTGAAATCCAAATACAAGTATAAAAAAACACATTTTCGGACAAAAATACACTTAAGGATTTAGTTATGAACAAAATGACCCTATGGAATTGTCTTTACACTTTTAGGGACATTTTTGTCCGAAACGGGACTTTTTGTTCGAAACAGGATATTTTTAAGGATACTTTTACAAGAGGTTAATTTTGTAAATAACTTTTGAATTTGTCCATTTTAATCCAATTTCTCATGAATAAACATATAAAATTAAGGATAAATTGGTTTAAAGGAACAAAAAACAAAAGTTATTTACAAAACTAACATCTCCCAAAAATAACCTTGAAAATGTCTCATTTCGGACAAAAATACCCCTAAAAGCCCCAACGTGATAACAAAATGCGTAAGGTCATTTTGGGAAATCCTCCACATTTATAACTACATGCCCAAGAGCATTTTTATCCGAAAATGTGTATTTATATACCTGTGTTTGGATTTCAATAAAAGATGTTACTTTTACAATTTTTGTTAAGATTTGTCACTTTTAAACGATTACCGCTAGAATTAATTTATTAAATTTAAACTTATTTTTTATTTTTTTTTCCACTTTTCATCTCTATTTTTTTTTCTTAATACTTACCGGGTTCCAAACGAAGCCGAAAGGTTTGTAATGCCCTCCCTCAAGGCAAACCCTGCAATAAGATTTCAGTTGAACAAGAAGGAGCATATACAAAAAAAGATCTGTATGCTACTAACATTAACAACAGATATTTATAACTTAAAGTGATGCAATGTAGATCTACATTCGAACTCAATCAATCGGTCAAAATTTGCCAGTTCAGCTGCGGATTCTAAGGTCTGGGCCTGCCCTCTCGAGCAGTGAAAGGGCTAGCTCGCATTCATGGTAACCAAAGTGATGCAATAGATCTATTTTCGAACTCAATCGATCACATTTACCAGTTCAGCTGCAGATCCTAATGTCCCAGCCAAAGGGCTAGCTCGCATGGCATTAATGCTAACCAAAGTGATGCAATAGATCTACCTTCGAACTCAATCGATCACATTTACCAGTTCAGCTGCAGATCCTAGGGTCCCAGACCCGCCCCTCTCGAGCAGCGAAAGGGCTAGCTCGCATTCGCGCCACCGTCTCAACCCCTTCGCCAGTTTCCTCAGCGTCTCCGCCGTGACGTCCTGAACCCATTCCGGGGCGAGACTCACAAGCAAACCAACCAAACAACAAACATATGCTTTCCAAGTATCGGTATCGCATCCAACGGAGACGTTCCCTTCCATTACTCCGGCCAGGAAGTCGAAGTGAGCTCCGATGATCCGAGCTCTCACGGGGAACGCCCATAAGGACGGTTTCGCCCCCAGACCCCATACGAAAGATCCAGACAAAACCAGTAAATACGCCATGGCGTATCCATCTGTTATATGGGAGACTGAATTCACTCTACCGTGTTCGTCTTCCCTAGCGGAGAGCAGCCATGTTGGGAGAGTCTCTTGGTATAGCTCTTGGACGAGTTGCAGGCCGCCTGTAACACATAACAAGCTAGCGCCAAGACCGGCGACGTCCCTGACCTTGGTTGTCGCCAAGGACAGGGACGACTCGCCGGATTTCAGTCGCGGGAAATCCTTGCTGGTCCATCTTGAAGCCATTTTCTGAGCAAACTCGGAAACCAGCCCGACGATCACATGATTCACATACTGGACGTCGTGGATGGTCCTGCAAGAGCGGAGGTACAGATATCCAGGCGCCATGAGGACCGATGGTAAGCGGTGAGCCCAGTTGATGTCGCCCTGGCTGGGCCCGGCGACTCGATTTGGCGCCGCGAGCGGAGACTTGGGCGTCGGATGATCTGAGGCGAGGTGGAAGCGGCTCCTGAGGGCGCTGGGCGCGGCTTTCTTATCTTGCCTGAAAACGGAAGGCGAGAACAGGGCCTTAGCGATGAAGTCATGCCAGCGGCCCGTGCCTTTAAGCCCACAGGGAACCGATTACGGGCATGCTCGGCCATGGACAACACGATGCGCAGTTTTCCAGGGAAGTTCCGGCGACGGCGTGGATGTACTCCAAGCTCTTGTCCAGTTTGAAGGTGATCGTTAAACTGACAAGAGCTGCCATTGGCAATGGAAGCATAGCAGTTGAATCCCCTACAAAGAACATGAAATAAAACAATGTTAAAAAGTTATGATATGATTCCAATATTACAATTATGATACTATTTTTCATGTAAATGGATCCACTATTGCCTGTATTTATTGCAAAATATGCATACATGATCGGGATAACCGTTTAAAAGGGACAAATATCGACAAAAATTGCAAAACCAACCTCGAAATCCAAACACAAAGTACAGAAAAACATACTTTCGGACAAAAATGCCCTTGGGAATTTAGTTATCATGTGGGGGATTTAGCTTTACACTTTTAGGGACATTTTTGTCCAAAACGGAACATTTTCAAGGTTACTTTTGCAAGAGGTAACTTTTCCTCACTATTTTCTTTCCTTAGTATTTTCCGGGTTTCAAAGGGAGCCTTAGGCTTAGTTTGGAATCCGGAAAGTACTAGGCAAAGGAAAATGATTTTCTCATATTCGGTTCCACAGTGGAAAATATAAAGAAAATCAAATATAATCAAAATTCTCCAAATTTTTGCATATTTATAAATTCCTTAGTCCTTACATAACAAAGACAAACAAATAAAACGAGTTTGAATAAAACATATATAATTAATTTATTAACTATAAACCTATTTTATATTTTTCTCCAAAAAAATATTCATATTAAATCCAAATCCTCAAAGTTTAAGCTTTTACGAGAGTAGGTCGTTTAACATGGTATCAAAGCTTGGTTTGACGAGAAGTCCCGGCTTCGAGCCCACCCCTCAGCAATTTGAATCCTCATTTGTTTATTTGACTCTCAACATGCAAGTACGGAACCGCACGTGAGAGAGGGTGTTAAAGAGTATGATATTCATATCAAACCCAAATCCTACAAGCTCGAGTTTTTAGGAGAGTCGATCGTTTAACAATTTCAATAAGATAACGAGAAAGAGATGAGAAAAGGAGTTTCCAGAATTACCAGGACTACATCTGGGAGCATCAACGCCTACGGAAGTAAGTATTTCTTTGATTTCCGATTCAACCGATTGAAGATTTGCTGCTGGACTAGGCCAATCTTTTCCATTCATTGGGGCTAGTTTCCAAATCCCACGAGAAATTTCTGCAGAGAAATAACTGATGATAGCTACAAGAGAAGCCGGCAGAAAGTCGACGAGATCCCTGAGACCTGCGAGCATTTAAGGGCCATAAGAGATATGCTGAACATACTTGGCAAAATTTGACATATGACCCGTGAATCCGACACGAACTCGACACTTTTTTTGCGTGTTTGGATTAAATTCGTGTTGATACACATAACCGGGTTATATTCGTGTCAATCCACTTAACATGAAATTAACCTGTCCATAAGAGATATGCCGAACATATAAAAGTAGACATGGCAAAATTTGACACGACCTGTGGACCCGACACGAACTCGACACGTTTTATTGCGTGTTTGGGTTGAGTATAATCGTGTGTAAGTTAAATTCGTGTTAACCCGCATAATCCGTTTAATACGTTTAATAAACGGGTTATATTTGTGTCAATTCACTTAACACGAAATTGACCCGTCCATAAGAGATATGCTGAACATATAAAAGTAGACATGGCAAAATTTGACACGACCCGTGGACCCGACATGAACTCGACACGTTTTTTTGCGTGTTTGGGTTGAGTATAATCGTGTTTAGTGAATTTATGATGCCGCGTATCCGTTTCATAAGCGGGTTATATTTATTAATCAATCCATAACACGAAATTGACCCGTCCATAAGAGATATGTTGAACATATAAAAGTAGACATGGCAAAATTTGACCACGACCCAGTAGTCGGAGTGGACTGACACGGGCTTCGACCGCGTTTTTGCGTGTTTGGGTTAGTATAATCGTGTTTGAGTCAATTCATGACAACCCGCGCAATCCCATTTAATAAGCCGGAGTTATATTTGTGTCGATCCAGCAACACGAGGTGACCGTCCATAAGAGATATGTTGAACATATAAAAGTAGACATGACAAAATTTGACACGACCTATGGACTTGACCGCGAACTCATTAGCGCGTTTTTTGCGTGTTTGGGTTGGAAGTGTCGTGTTTAGTCGAGTCGTATTAACCGCATAATCGGATTTAATAAATGGGTTATATTTGTGTCAATCCATTTAACACAAAATTGACCCGTCCATAAGAGATATGTTGAACATATAAAAGTAGACATGGCAAAATTTGACACGACCCGTGGACCCGACACGAACTCGACACAGTTTTTTGCGTGTTTGAGTTGAGTATAATCGTGTTTGAGTCAAATTTATGTTGACCCGCATAACTTGTTTAATAAACGAGTTATATTCGTGTCAATCCACCTAACACGAAATTGACCCGTCCATAAGAGATATGTTGAACACACGACCTGTGAACCCAACACGAACTCGACACATTTTTTTGCGTGTTTGGGTTAAGTATAATCGTGTTTGAGTCAAATTCATGTTAACTCGCATAAGCCGTTTAATAAACGAGTTATATTCATGTCAATTCACTTAACACGAAATTGACCCGTCCATAAGAGATATGCTAAACATATGAAAGTAGACAAGACAAAATTTGACACGACCTATGAACCCGACACAAACTCGACACGTTTTTTGAGTGTTTTTGCGTGTTTGGATTAAATTCTTGTTGACCCACATAACCGGGTTATATTCGTGTCAATCCACTTAACACGAAATTGACCCGTCCATAAGAGATATGCTGAACATATGAAAGTAGACATGGTAAAATTTAACACGACTCGTGAATCCGACATGAACTCGACACGTTTTTTTGCATGTTTGGGTTGAGTATAATCTTGTTTGATTCAAATTCACGTTGAACCACATAACCCATTTAATAAACGGGTTATATTCATGTCAATCCACTTAACACGAAATTGACCCGAATTGATTGACCTGTTTAATTATTATGTAACTTAAGATTTAACCCAGATTAACCTGTTTAATATGTTATTTGTGTTAAATATTGATGGGTGAGTTATAAATTATATTAATTTAAATGACCTAATTAATAAACGGGTTATACGTGTCGTGTCGTGTTACCCAATTACTAATTGGGTAGTGTTTGAATTTATTAATTTTGAAGCGATTACTATCCATGTCGTGTTTGGGTTAACGAATACTACTAATACATGTATGTTGACACGACCCAAACACGACACGCGGACACGAATTGCCACCCCTATATGAAAGGTCCAATCCTTATGGAATTCATTAAAAATAATTTTGTTTTCCAAATGATGGGCTTAAGAACTATCTAGCCAACAGAAAGATATTAAGGAAAAAAATAGAAAATATGGACACCGGCCATGAGGCGTGCTTAAAACCCAGGTGCCACCACTCCTGACGACAGTCGGGAGGCGCCTCGTCTTGAGCATTTTTAGGTTTTTTTTTCCTTTTTCTTTGCCGTCAGGTTGCGTAGAGAACCTCTAGGGCTTTTTTTCTATAATAGAGACCAAAATGACGTCGTTTTGGATAAGTTAAAATCGGATAAGTTATTTTAACTTTATCCAAAACAACGTCGTTTTGAGTTGTATCTTGAGTTTTTTTTTTAAAAGTCTCTGGTGCACCAAAACGACACCATTTTGGACCCATAAGTGCCAAAACGACACCGTTTTGGACCCTTATGCCTGATTTTCGAGATTTCAACCCCTCCAACCCCATTTCTACCATGTTTCATCTCCAAAAAAAGCTCTAACCCTCCCAACTACTATATAATCCCTATAGAAGAGGAGAAGAAGCAAAAAATCAACTAAAATAGCCAAGAAATTACGAGAAAGTAATGTAAAAACAGGAAATAACCATCATAAAAATCATAAAATATATATTTGACATATGGTGCGCCTCACTTAAAAAAACCCGTGCCTCAAGCGTGCCTTGCGCCTCGAGGCCACATGAGGCTTTTGCACCTCGATGTGCCTTACGTCTCAAATAACTACGGCGCTGGCAATAAATAAAGGCTATAAAAAGGTAATACGATAACAAATTTTAACTAACCTGTTGTCAAGTCCCTTGATGAAAGTATTCCATGAGCACAAGCTGTTAAAATAGCCTCAAGAACCAAAGGGACAGCTTCCAACACCTCCCATGCAGGAATCACTGGCCTCTGGTAAGCGTCGTCTCCCGTACTGGTACTGCTTGATGCCGCTGAAGCGCTCCCCGACAAAGCCCCGGTTTTAGTCATTTTCCGGTAAATCATATTCAAGATCTTGTTCGCAACCTGATGAACTGGGTTTCCATTACATAAGCCAGACAGAGTTGATGCAATACAAGACCTGTTTTGACAATACCAGGCTCGTAATTTCGGATAGAAATCGATATACACAGGTTTATCCGATGTTGAGACGATTTTGTTATTGTGCAATATCAGAAGATACTCTAGAGTAAGCTCGCTACCGATAGCTCCTCCGCGTATGGAGATACACTGCTCGAGCGGGGGTTTGTAGAATTTCCAGAGACGGAGAAGAAAGAGAAACGCAGATGAAAAAACCATGTAGATTGAGAGCTCTTCAGCCATGGTTGATTTATGATTTGAGGTTGGTGTTAGAGACCCGAAAACCTCGCAAAGCGGCATTAGAGCAGCTGCAACTTCAGGGACCTGCAGAGAAGGAAGTTTTGAATTCACCAAGATGGAAAAGCTTTATCTTCAGTGACTGAAACTGAATACTGGTAATATGCTACAGAAAATAAATAAATAAATAATTAAAGGCATCAAGCTGGAAAGGGTATTTCACGCAAAGGCACGGGTTTTTTTAAGTGAGGCGCACCATATGTCAAATATATATTTTACGATTTTTATGATGGTTGTTTCCTATTTTTACATGACTTTCTACTTAATTTCTTGTGATTGATTTTTGCTTCTTTATTCTATAAAGTTATCTGATAATTAGGAGGGTTAGGGTTTTTTCTTGGAGTTGAAACATGGCAGAAATGGGGCTAGAGGGGCTTAAATCCCGAAAATCACACATCTAGGGCCAAAACGACGTCGTTTTAGCCCTTATGGGTCCAAAACGGCATCGTTTGGGTGCACTAGAGTTTTTTTTTTTTTTTAAACTTGAGGTACAACTCAAAACGATGCCGTTTTGGATAAGTTAAAATAACATATCTGACCTGTTAAACGACTAACTCTCCTAAAATATCAAGCTTGTAGGATTCGGGTTTAATACGAATATCATGTTTTTAACACCCTCCTTCACGTATAGCCTCATACCCGCACGTGGAGAATCAAATAAACAAATACATGGACTTTCAAATCAACAAATAAAATAAAGATAAAAGACCAAAGCACCGACACCGTTAACATGTCAATAGTTGTAGACCACAGGTAATAAACAACAATACTAGCTGCATATTGCATGATGCATGAACTCTGGAGAGGCTGAACAAAAATTGGTTATTTAAAAAAAAAAATTACAAATATAGGTTGAAAACCAAAATAATGCCCAAACTAGTGCGTCACGGACCCGTCGAGCATACACATCGACGCTCTTGCAAATCACGGAATACGGCATTGAAATTTTTTTAAGTTCTGACCATTAAGCGGAGCGCACTACTTTGGGCATCAGTTTGCTTTTCAAACTATTCTGGTAATTTTTTTTTTTTAAATTAGTATTAGTTTGGGACAAAACTCCTTAACTAAACCGATTCTCAACGAGAGGGGAAAAAAATGCAAATTGGATTTATTTGTGAAAAGACACACACACACGGACACACACAACAGAAGGAAAGGAAGTTCCGAAGAGTACTTCACCAACTACAGTTTCAAGCACTGGTTTGGGCATTATTTTCAAAAACGTATTAAATTGGTATTTTTTTTTTTAAATGTATTATTCTAGGACAAAACTCCCAAAAACCAGCAAATAAAGTAATTCCTGAAGAGTAATTCACTTACCACACCATGCAAAGAAAGTATATGGACAGTATCAATAGATGCAGCTCCAAAAAGAATGGCACTCAACATTGGTAGGTAATCAATTAAATGGCTTCTTGTTCCAGTAAAATTGGGAGGTATTGGAGGAGAGAGAAGCTTCACCATAAAGTGTACAACATGTTCCTGCAAAAAATCGATTGTTTTTGAGGAAAATATTAGTTCATTTGCATTTAGAAACCGATGCAAATTCAACTTTCACATATGCAGCATAAGTGGCAATACCAAAAGTGGAAAGTTAAAAATTGGAATGTATATAGAGGTTATTTTACATGGCTAAACCAATACGCAACAGCAAGAATAGTATAATGGGGTCTCGAGTTAATCATAATCATCTTTTGGGGATAGGGCAGGATAATGATACGATCCCACGTTGGTTCCATATAAGGTTGTGAAGTAGTACTTAAGCTTGAGAGGTTCTTCCACCTACCAGGCTGGTCTTTTGGGTTGGGCTCTCCTATTGAGCTTAGATATCTATCATTGGTGTTTTCATTGAGAGGCGGTACGTAGCGAGAGAGGGCTACTTGGGAAAGTGCTACCTGGAAGAGGGCTACCCGGTACACCAAAGGTGAGCCACCCAGAATGAATGCCGTCCATGGACGTCCTGCTTCTCAAAGGGTATGGAATGATCTGATCCCACATCAGCTCCACACAAGGTTATAAAGTGGTACTTAAGCTAATGATAGGTACTCAAGCCTAACCTAAAAGATCGATCTGGTAGGTGGGAGAATCTCTCAAACTTAAATACCACTCCACAACCTTGTGTGGAGCCGATGAGAGATCGTATTAGATAATTGTGGATAAAAGAGAAGGAGAAGCCTTTTATAGGGCCTCAAGCCCAATCGGAGAGCCTAATCCAAAAGACCGGCCTGATAAGTGAAGAACCTCTCAAGCTTAAGTACCACTCCACACTTTTGTGTGGAACCAATGTAGGATCGTATCACCTTTTTCCTTTTTCCTTTTTCTTGACAGGAAAACAAGATTATTATTAACAGTGCTAAACCAAAAAGGAGAAGCTAATGTGATTATTGTTCTTAATGAACTCGACATTCTAAATAAGTTAAGATGCCCTTTCATTAGATTAATAGACTAAAGAGAATGTGCCTTTAGAGTAAGGAAAATGGTTCTCATTTTCTGTTGCTCTTACTGAGAAGTAGGAGGGAGCCAAACATCTTTCCCTCTTTTTCTTCTCTGAAACGCAAGCAATATCATTTTTAGCTTCCCTTCTAATTAACTTTCTGAGATTCGAGGCTTCTGCAAAGTGCAAGCATATCCATGATAATTTCACACTTTTATAAAAGCTTTTGTGAGGGTCATCAATTTACGCCAGTCCTATTCATCAACAGGTAATCAGATTTAAAACTTGTGTTACAAAAACAAGTGAGATTATCAAGCACATTTACTCCCCATAAGAATAAGGGCACCAGTTAAGGATTAGTTTCCGAATCCATTTAGGAATCTTTTCCTTCTCTCTTTAGACTCCTAATTAGACTCTAACTTTGTTTCCTTTTTTTCCCTAACACTAGAATATAACTATGTTATGTTCTCTCACTTTGTAAATTAATGAAAATCAAATAATTCTTTTTTCTCTCAACATGGTATCAGAGTTAGGTTCCGATCCTGGGACCTGTGCGTTATGGGCACACCATGCTTCTGCTTTAGGCAGACTGGGCAGACTCACTCACAGATAGACATTCTACATCAAGGTATTGTGTGTTCATTGGAAGTAACTGATATCTTGAAATAGTAAGAAACAAAATGTAGTAGTCAGATCTAGTGCTGAAACCGAATATCGAGCTACGACCTTAGCAACATGTGAACTCATATGACTGAAGCATCTCCTCCAAAAGCTAAGATTTGGGAAGGATGAACAGATCAAGGCGTCTTGCATATTTCATCTAACCCAGTTTTCCATGAGAGGACCAAAGCACATCGAAATGGATTGTCACTTTATCAAAGAGAAGATTGCATCGGGATGCATGACTACTAGTTTTGTCAACTCTAATGCCCAACTAGAAGATATCTTCACTAAGTCTCTCAAAGGTCCTAGAATAAAGTATTTATGTGACAAGCTTGGTGCTTTTGACCTATATGCTCCATCTAGAGGGGGAGTGTTAAGGATTAGTTTCCTAATCCATTTAGGAATCTTTTCCTTCTCTCTTTAGTTTCTTAATTAGACTCTAACTTTCTTTCCTTTTTTCCCGAACGCTAGAATATAAATATGTATGTTCTCTTACTTTGTAAATTAACAAAAATTAAATAATTCCTTTTCTCTCAACAATACCCTATAAATAGTGAAATTTGTATATCTTCAATATAGTAAAAAGACGAGCAACCTGAATATTCCATCCACGTCTGAGAGATGCACCACATAGAATCTTTGCGGCTGCTGACTTCTCCTCTTCTGAACCATTTAGTGCAAGATGATATAGCTTCTCTATCTCCGCTAAACTTGAAATATGAGAGCAATTCAGAATTTCAATCAAACAACAGATTAGATAGTACAACAATAGAACCATAGTTATCAAAGGCGCGCTTAAAGCACAGGCGCCACCACTCTCGGCGGTAGCGCCTCACCTCAAGCATTTTCAGGTTTTTTTTTCCTTTTTCTTCTTCTTCTCAATTTTCTCCATCTCCGGGCTATGCAAAGAAACCCTAGGGCTTTTATGCGAGAGACAAAAGTAACGTCGTTTACGTCTTATATATTTTTCTTTTATGACGAAAACAACGTCGTTTTGGATAAGTTAACCACAACTTATCCAAAGCGATCATTCCAGTTAATACTTATGAGTTTAAAAGCCTCTAGTGCACTAAAACAACGTCGTTTTGGCCCCTAGATGCTTGATTTTGAGATTTCAGCCCCTCCAATCCCATTTCTATCATGTTTCAACTTAAAAAAAAAACACTCCATCCCCCCCAACTACTGTATAATCCCTATAGAAGAGGAAAAGAAGCAAAAGATCAACTAAAATAGCCAAGAAATTGTGAGAAAGTCATGTAAAAATAGGAAACAACCAACACAAAAATCATAAAATATATATTTGACATATGGTGCGCCAACGCCTCACTTAAAAAAACCCGCGCCTCAAATGCACCTTAATCCTCAAATAACTATGAGTAGAACCAAGATACGTTTTTTTAATACCTTGATGCAGGAATTGCTATAAGAGCATCGACTAGAGAGCCCATCAAAGGAGCTCCTTCCATAAATGTTGACCAAGGAGATCCTTGAATTTGTGATGAATCCTGCAATGAGATTACAGATGCAGACACATAGCCAGGCCAAAAATATGCTGATGTATCAATTAAGTTTCTTGTAATGCAAGCTTCCACTATGAGGTGCCTCATGTTACCACCTAAAATGCATAAACAATTAGTTGGAAGCAAAAAAGTAAGAAAGATAAAGCAACAGAAAGTTGTGCAAGTAAACCAGACACATTTCTATCTAATACTTGCATGTAGTGGCGGATTCGGATTTTTTATTTGGGGGGTCAACATTATAATAGACTAATAATCATAGTTATTTGATTCGTAAGGCGCACCGAGGCGCAAAAGCCTCTTGGTGCCCTGAAGCGCAAGACGCACTTGAGGTGCAAGCTTTTTTAAGTGAAGCGCACCATATATTAAATATACATTTTATGATGATTGTTTCCTATTTTTACATGATTTTCTCGCAATTTCTTGGCTATTTTAGTTTATTTTTTGCTTCTTCTCTTCTATAGGGATTATAAAATGGTTGAGAGGGTCAGGGCTTTTTTTTTTGAGTTGAAACATGGTAGAAACGGGGCTGGGGGTTGAAATCTCGAAAATCAAGCATTTAGGGCCAAAACAACATTGTTTTGGCCCTTCTAGATCCAAAATAGAGTCGTTTTGGCCCTTTTGGGTCTAAAACAGAATTGTTTTGATGCATCAGAGGCTTTATTTTTTAAACTCAAGGTACAACTCAAAATGACATCGTTTTGGTAAGAAGAAGAGGAAAAAGAAGAAAAAGGAAAAAAAAACCTGAAAATGCTCGAGGCAAGGCGCTGCCGTCGGGAGTGGTGGTACCTGAGGCGCGCCTTCGATAACCATGCTAATAATATACAAGAAAACATTTTTTTAGGGTGTTAGCATTATAATTTTTTTTTTTAAAGGCCAAATAAAAGGACTTATAAAAGGTTTTCAGTTGACACCCTATAACTACACATAAATCCGCCCTTGCTTGCATGAAGTGTTCATCCTAAGTAATAATAATTTGTAAGACCAAAGCCGAACTATACGCTACAAAAAGTTACCTGATTTCGCAAAGTTATTGACATGACTGCTTTCGCTTAAACCGTCCTTACCGTTCTTGGCATTAGAAATGAAGCCCACTGCTTTGTAAGCTGCAAGATTCGCTGCATCAACAACCGATGAAGGAGGGCATAAAAGTGCAGAAAAATGTCCAAGAACTTGAAGAGAGGAAATTAGTCCATGTTTTCTCGATGCATGATGTTTCCGATCCATTTCATGCCTATATCCGATCCCGACACCTCCGAATTCTCTACCTCCTTGAGAAGAAGAGTTACAAGAATCGACCTCATCCTCCAGAAGCAAAGCAATTGCCAACGGAACAATAGACAAAAGGATACAAAGACGAGACTCAAGATGTGGAATAGGTCCTTCCAAAGGATCACGCTCCTGCAATAAACCATGAAAGAGTGTAAGGTGGCATTTGTTTTATGGCTTTTTGCTGAAAGTTGAATAGTTTTCAGTATTCAGACTATTTGTTTTTTAACTTTTTTATGACTTATTGCTGAAATTTCTAAAAGAATTCTGAATAGAAAAAGCAAAAGGTGGCGGTTTTTTTTTTTACTTAATGCTGAATATAACTTTTTTCCAGCTTAATGCTAAATAGTACTTAATAGTATTAAGTATTAAGTTGTCTGTTTTTTAACATTAGGCAGTGAATGATGATAGCTCTCCTTCTTGTTGGGCAAGGGTGGTGTTTCTTGTTTTGGAAGATGAATTTTTTTTTAATAGAAAAATCCAAATATTTTGAACTTTCTTTTTTGAAATTCGGCGTAGAAGTACGTGAAAAGTTAAAGAACGAAACGACTAAATATAAAAAGCTATTTAGCTTTCAGCAAAAAGCCAAAAAACAAACGGCACCAAAATATTTAGCTTTTCTATTCATAAAAAGTCATCTTCCATAATAGGAAAGCGCCACTTTTCTTACCTTAACAAAAGGAGAGTATGATATTCATACCCAATGTTAAAAAACAAACAACTTAATATTTAATACTATTAAGTACTATTTAGCATTAAGTTGGAAAAAAGTTATATTCAGCATTAAGTAAAACAAACGCCACCTAAGATTCGGTAAGTTATTTCCTCACACAGAAGTATTAGTATTATAGGTTTATATCTCTACCCGCTGCACAAGCCGAAGGGCTGACAGCCAGAGCGCTAGGAAGGTTTCTTGCCAGCTTGCCCGATTAAATACTTGTAGCGTTCGAATGATTTCTGCAGTTCTCAACATATTACATTTCTTCGATTAAACCATGAAGGATAATACCACAGAAAATTACGCAAGCGAATTTCATGTACAAGCTTAATAAGAGGATTTACCGCTAAGTACGACAATAGCTGATTTGACTGGAAGTTGTTTTACATCCATCACGTTCTCCATATAAATATCGAAGGAAACCCAACTTGCAGACAGAGCAGCTTCAGAATTGCAGCCAGAGACCGGTTTATTTGACCCGATATGAATAAGCATTCCAATGAGCTGGCGCTTGTTCAACTGATACTCAAAATCCATAACTCCTCGGATGTTTGCAGAAAATCTTACCAGAAGTTGATTAGCAGACTTTAAAACTGGAGATGCCGATTTATGAACTTCAAGAAATTGTATCCTTCGTAGGAGGCTGTCAAAGTTTTCGGGCCTATTCCAAAGGGAGAAATATTAACGTATATCAGTTATGCAATAAAAAATTAATTCATGTATAAAACTAAAGCCGCACAACCAAAGCATAAAAGGTAAACCACAAATATCTACCATCCCAAACTGAAAGCAAATAAATGAAATCACTATTTTGAGTGTACCCTAACGATGCCATATACCAAAAGAAAAAAGGTCACGGCTTATCGTGCTAAAAAAATAAATTAAAAAAAGGTAAACCACAAATATCCATCATCCATAGGATTCCACCTCCTACACCAATCCAACCATTCATATTAGATGCTATCAATTATCTGAGCATGGAAAAAATGAACTACCAGTGGGATACTCATGACTACTGACTACAAAAGCAAGGCAATAAAGCGGTTAAAGAAATTTTGATCATCGGAAAATTTTAAGTGAAGTACTTGGTACAAACAAAAGCTTTCTTGAGTTGCCTATTTTAGAGAAATGCGCCCTTTCTGTGGGAGGAAGGAAGAAGAGCTGGAACATATTCTAATCCACTGTCCTTCAATTTGGGGCAATGGACTGATCTTCTTTCAGTCTTTAGGGCAAGCTGGGTTTTTCCCAACTTGGTCAAAGATTTCCTTCTCGGTTGGACGCATTTCTCGATTAAGAAAAAAGCTAAAGCTCTATGGAGGGTAGCCCCCTTAATCCTCTTTTGGGCCATTTGGAAAAAAAGAAACAAAGTGATTTTTGACGATGCTACTTTCTCGACCCTCATACTAAAGTTCACTATTATGCAGCCGCACTTTGGTGGTTTGCTTTTTCTGAGGGCGGATATTTCTTTGTTGAGCTTCTTCTCTATGGAGTTCACGTAAGGTTCTGTGGCTATGCAAGGAGTTCTTTTTGGCACACAGGGCTGGTTTATTTATCTCTCCTCTTGCCCACCCCCTTCTTTGGCCTTTCTGGGCCTTTTTGTATACTCCCTATATACGCTTGATTTAATGAAGGGTTCTCCTCTTTTGCCTATCAAAAATATTTTTTAGAGAAATTTGCCAATCCAATTCTAGAAATAATTAAATGCAACAAGCTGCACCCAACTGTATAACTATGGTCCTACTTTGGGCTTTTGCGACTTTAAAACGTTTCTACATGGTTGGAACTTTCCCCCCTATCCGGTATGGGATATCACAACAAGTGAAAAAGAAAAAGAGGTTTGCAATAGGGGGAGAAGGGAAGAAAAACAAGATGAGGAATGGTGGTGCATACATGTTCAAGTGGACAAGGCGGAGCAGAACCTTAGCTTTTCGATTGTCTGTTATTGTGCCTAACACCTCCAAGGCCAAGAAAGAATTTGATCTTCTCATCTGATCACGATGGTCACTTTGTTTGAAGTTTTTATTCCCTTTCGATTCAATGTCCGTGTTTAGGTAGTCTCCGCTTCTGGCAACTCCGCTTGCTTTTTCCGGAAATGTCACCGACAAGCCCCAATCATCCAAGGTGCTATCTAATAAGCCAACAACAATGCTGAAAAAGAACAAAACCATTGTATGACCAAGCTCCTGAACATTAACCCGGTACGTCTGGGAAAGCTGAAGGGTAGCATCAATTGATTTGATTATCCTGCAAAAAGAGGAAAACATGAGTTCTGTGGTTTATTGAAGTTGATTAGTTATCTGTCTTTACACACTATTTCCATACATTTCCAATAACTTCCTTATTTTTAGCAAGCCTTTTTTAGAATTTTAATGGAAACGGGAAAACTGATCAACCAAACAAAGTGGATAAGAAGGATGAACTAGTTTCATGACCCAGTTTCACTTAAAAACTTTGCAAGACCTAATAAATATGGATTCAAGTTCAAAACCAAGTCGAGTATAAAACTAAGGTGGCGTTTGTTTTTCTACTTAATGTTGAAGAGAGCTTTTTTTTTTTCAACTTAATGCTAAATAGGACTTAATAGTACTAAGTATTAAGTTGTTTGTTTTTTAACATTAAGTAGTGATTGCTGATAGCTCTCCTCCTTGTTGGGTAAGGGTGGTGTTTCCCATTTTGGAATATGACTTTTTCTGTATAGAAAAAGCCAAATATTTTGGCTGCATTTGTTTTTTGGCTTTTTGCTGGAAGATAAATAGCTTTTCGACGATACGTTTGTTGTTTTTAACTTTTCGCGCGACTTTATTCTTGATTTTTTTAAAAATCTAAATGAAAAAAGCAAAATATTTGAACTTTTACATTAAATAAAAAATCATTTTCCAAAACAAGAAACACCACCCTTGCCCAACAAGGAGGAGAGTTATTAGTCACTACCTAACGTTAAAAAACAAACAACTTAATACTTAATACTATTAAGTATTTAGCATTAAGTTGAAAAAAAGTTCTATTCAACATTAAGTAAAAAAACAAACGTCGCGTTTGGCTTTTTCTATTCAGATTTTTTGTAGAAATTTCAGCAATAAGTCATGAAAAAGTTAAAAAACACACAAGCTAAATGCTAAAAGTTATTTAGCTTTCAACAAAAAGACAAAAAACAAACGCCACCTAAATCTCCTATGCAATCATACTCAATTTGACAATCACATGATATACTATTGAAAGCAAATTATAATGGTTTCAGTTCAGAAACGATGTTTGCAATGAATTATGAACCTCCTGCAAAATTTATGAATCCACAACTACAAGGGGGGAATTGTTTTTGAAAATTGGGACTTCCATACCCACCTGCAATTTTGGAAAAAAAATTTTGACCCCTCAAATTTTGGAAAAATGTTTGCATAAACATTTGAACCGAGACACTTAAATTCAAAGTAAAAATTAATTACCATTTAACCATGCAAGTGATTTATGCTTTTATTTTAGCCCCAATGATATTAATTTAGGCTATGTTTGATTCTCAAAAAAATTGAGGGAAAATGCAAGTGAAAAAAATAGAAAGGGGGAAGAAAAAAATACTAAGGATAATGAGTTTCTCATGTTTAGTTTTACCGGGAAAGAATATAAAAGAAAATTAAATACAATAAAAACTTCTCAAAGTTTTACATATTTTCTTAGGCTCAATACTGCACGCGGAGAATCAAACAAACTAAATAGAGAGAAACAAAAAAAATGAGTTTTAATAAACATAGAGAATTAATTTATTAGGTTTAAATCTATTTTTTATTTCTTTCAACTTTTCCTCTATTTTCTTTTCCTACTACTTTTCGGGTTCCAAATGGAGTCTCCATTTGGAACCAAGAAAGAACTAAGGAAATAAAATAGAGAGGAAAATTGCAAGAAATTTTTGATGAAAATAAAAATTTTGAGGAATTTTGATTATATTTGATTTTCTTTTATATTTTCCAGCATAAAAATTTCGAAGTAAAAACTAAGAGATAAAGACTCCTACCTCTCCTTAGAAGCATCTGACTCCACGAGATCAAATGAAAAGGCATATCGACTTAGAAGTTCAAGATAGAGCCTATAGGCTTCTGGTTGAGACCACCTATGTGGTATTACCCTGTAAAAATGATGTGAAGTCACAGGAATAAGAAGGTAAGAAATGGAAAGACGAGAAAATTTAACTTTTTGAAAACTTTCCTTTTCAATTTAGAAAGTTTAAGACCCCCATGTTTCTGATCTATTTAAGTCCTAGTAAATGATCCTCAGATGGAATCAAAACAACAAGGTTCATAGACAACATAGTGCATGTGCTGTTGGAGATTTAGGATGGAGATAGATGGAAACACACAAATTATCAGTATTGTTGCTTAGATTTCATAAAACCCGTGAAGATTTGTGTTAAACGACCAACTCTGCTAAGCTCAAGCTTATAAGAGTTAGGTTTAATATGAATATCATGCCTTTAACACCCCCTCTCACGTGCAGCTTCATACCTGCACGTGGAGAGTTAAACAAACCAAATAAAGTCCTTCATGGACTTTCAAATCTACAAATGGGGAATAAATTGCAAAAAGGTGGCTCGAACCTAGGACCTCTAATAGGTACCCAAGCCAAATAGGAGAGCCCAACCCAAAAGACCGGTCTGGTAGGTGGGAGAACCTCTCAAGCTTAAGTACCACTCTACAACCTTATATGGAACCGATGTAGGATCGTATCATTTCATACCCTTTGAGAAGCCGAACGTCTGCGGACGACATTCACTCCTAACCCACCTTAAGAAGGGCACCGGGTAGCCTGCTAAAGTAACCCTTTCACTAGGTGGCACTCTCGTATGTCTTTGGATCTCGATAAGCATCCCAGTGATAGTCTGGCTGTAATAGGAGGCGGCCGAAAAGACCAGGGCTTGGTAAGTGGGAGGAAAACCTACCGAGCTTAAGTACCACTCCTGGCTTTATAAGTGAAATGGAGTGTGGGATCGTACTAACCTCCTGCCAAAGAGAGTTATTGTGCACCCCAAAAACACCATTGAAGCAAATGCCTAGCCACCACCATAACTAGGAAGGACCCAATGAACACCAAAAAAAGAGAAAAAGATGGCCCATAAAACCCTTGTTACACCACAATGAAGCAAAAGATGGTCTATTGTTTCTTCATTTCCTTTGCACAAAAAACATCGCAAAGAAGCCCCGTAGTTGGTTAATGTTAAAGGCAATATCATGCCTTTAACATTTACCAACTACGGTTTTAACTTTTTGAAAAAATTTAAAAATGCAGTCATCAACTACAGTTTTGATGATGTGGTAAAAAGAAACTAGTTTTGACATTATTTTGAAACATGTCTTAATTTGGGGATTTTTTTTTTTTTTTTTTGAAAAATATTATTTTGGACCACTCTCCTTAACTATGAGTCATGAATGTGACTACAAACTAAACATCTCATTCCAATTCAAAGCTGCTCTCTCCTCACCCAAAAACACAAAAAAAAGCTTCCATCATAGAAATTAAAGATATATGTAAAAAAGAATATAAACCAAATAAATGATTTCTTTTTTCAATTCTTCAACCCACCAAAGGAACATTCTTGTGCAATCCAAAACCGCTTAGAACCCAAAAAGCTCATACAACTCCAAAAACCAGACATTGCGGATTATTGACAATAACATCATGCTAAAAGAGCACAGAATATCTTAAATTCTGCATATTATAAAAATCATTAACAATTTAATGAAATGCAACACAATCATTTTTTTTCAACCTACGATTCCTTTTCTTTACCATTTTCATCATCATCATCATGATCCATCTTACATGAATCAATGACGACTATTGGATGATAATGGCTTTCTAAATGTCATGTGATAGGTACCCAAACCCAATAGGAGAACCCAACCCAAAAGACCGGTCTCCAATATGGGATTGTACCATTGCCCAGCCCTAGAGAAGCCGGACGTCTGCAAACGGCTCACTTTGGATAGTTTTCACTCCGGACCCTTTCTCGGGCACCAGGCAGCCCTCTTCCAAGTAGCCCTTTCTTGCTACGCATCGGTTTTCAATGAAAGCAGCAACGATTGGTACCCAAACCCAATACGAGAGCCTAACCCAAAAGACCGGCCCGATAGGTGGGAGAACCTATCAAGCTTAAGTACCACTCCACAATCTCCTATGGAACCGATATGGGATCTTATTATCATGCTTATTTAACTCCCAGACAAGGGAAGACTCCTAGATGATCAAATTTCCCTTTCCTCAAGACTATTATATTATAGACCAATTCATAGTACATAGTAATTTTCCTTTTCCTTCCCTTCCCTTTCCAACTCAAGTATGCATATAAATTTCATCCATTAGTTTTTGAACACACACATGCTAGGTAGCCCTTAGAGAAGTCGAACGTCCGTGGACGGCTCACACTTTGGATAGCTTTAACTCCGGATCCTTTCTCGGATACCAGGTAACCCTTTCCCGCTACACACCGGCTCTCAATGAAAGCACCAATGATAGGTACTTAAGCTCAATACAAGAGCTCAACCCAAAAGACCGGCCCGATGGGTGGAAGAACCTCTTAAGCTTAAGTACCACTCCACAATCTCCCATGGAACCGATCTGGGATCATATCATGTGTTTATTAACTCCTGAGCAAGGAGGCCCTAGTTATCAAATTTCCTTTCATAGGATATTATCTTATAGACCAATTTATAGTCCATGGTAATTTTCCTTTTCCTTCCCTTCCCTTCCCTTTCCAACTCAAGTATGCATATAAATTTCATCCATTAGTTTTTGAAAACACACATGCCAGGTAGCCCTTAGAGAAGCCGGACATCCGTGGACGGCTCACATTTTCAGACGGCTTTCACTCAGGGCCCTCTCTCGGATGCAAGCTAGCCCTTTCAGGCCTCTGTGCTCTCAATGAAGCCGATGATAGATGCACAAGCGTCACGAGGCTGGCCCGAGGCCCAGGCCGATAAGTGGGATAACTCTCCAAGCTAAGTACCGCTCCTGATCTCCTCTAGAATCCATATGGGATCGTATCATCATGTTTATTTAACCCCTAGACAGGGGAAGACCCCTAGATGATCAAATTTCCCTTTCCTCAAGATTATTATCTTATAGACCAATTCACAGTACATAACAATTTTCCTTTTCCTTCCCTTCCCTTCCCTTTCCAACTCAAATATGCATATAAATTCCATCCATTAGTTTCTGAAAACACACATTCCATGGCATCAATTTCACAAGCAATTCAAATATGCATATACAAATATGCATATCATGGGAAGCAATTCACAATACCTAAAATTCAAACACAAAACAATTCTTTTTTTCCCCAGAAACTAATTCTTTCCAGAAGGATGAGAGAGAAACCTGGAAGTGAGGAGAGATAGGACATGAAGAGGAGAGAGAAGACGGGAGGAAAGAGCATGGTCCAGGAACTTCCACATACACGAACTGTTGTACGCGAAACAGAGATGTGATACCAACACTTGCCCTAACTCCACGCTCGGCAGCCCTAACCCTAGCCCCGCCGTGTCCAGACACTTGAGCACCTCCGCCGCCCATACCAGCGGCGGCTCCCGCCGGTTCTGGCAGAGCTTCAGCGTCTCCGCCACCCTCTCCTCGAACAGAGCTGCATTACTCGCCATTTCCATCTACCATTCACCACCCAAAACAACTACTGTAATGCATTTTTTTTTTTTGCGTTGGAAAGTGTGATGGATGATAATCCCCAAATCCAATTCTCATTCATATGTAGTTTGGTAGCTGCCTGCAACATTTGTGAGTAGGTGGTCCTCACATGGAATTCATTCATCTATCAAACCAAATTCATCCTCATCGATAACCAACTCTTCAAAATATGAGTTTTGGAAATAAATAGGTTATTTAAAAAAAAAAAATTACTAATGGATAGAGGTGGAAATTCGGGCAAACGGATATGCTGAATTAGCCCGGTTTTTCGGGCCTAAAATATAGCAGCTTGACTCGGTTTTTATTTCCTTCCACTTTTTCTTACTAGGCTCCATTTGAAACCCAAAAAATATGAGGAAAAAAAAAAACTAATTTCTCATATTTAGTTTCACCATAAAAAATATAAATATAAAAAAAATAAAATATATTCAAAATTCTTAAAATTTATTCATATTTTTAATTCTTGATCTTTATATAATAGGTAAAAATAAATAAAATGAATTTGAATTAACATATATACTTAAAAACTTTTTTCATGATTTCAACTTATCTTTAGGTAAAAAAAAGAAAAAAATTATTTCAATAGCAAAACATATTCGATTCAAATTATGGTCGTTAATATATTATAGAATTAGAGTTATATGTATTATAGTCGTTATAAGATTATTAAACGTGTAACCTTTGAATGGATTATATTGTTGGTTATAATTAATAAAATTATATTTAAAAATAATAATTTATTAATAGTGATTTTATATTATAAACATCAATTATTTTTCCAAATATTACAAAAATATAGATTTTTGGGGCAAAATAGTATTTTGAAAAACAAATATCAAGCTTTAGGCCTATTTGGTTCCCATAATAAAAAAATGTTATAGAAAATCATTTTTGAAAATACATAAAATACAAATGTTTTTTAAAAGTAGTAATTTTTAGAAATACATAAAATACAAACATTTTTTGAAAATAGTAATTTTGTAAACGATGAAAACACAAAAAAAAAAAAAAAAAAGGACCCTTTTACCCTTTTACCCTTTTACCAAACAAGATTTTAATAATATTTTATTTTATTTTTTTAACAAAAATATTGTTCTGGGGCATAATAATAGCCTTCTTGTTGGCTTCTCCATATTGGTCCATTTGGTCTTCTCACTTGACCTCAACTTAAAAGATAATTGTTTGTAATAAATAATAATTTAGACATTTTTTGTTGACAATAATAATAATTTTTATTTATTAAATTATTAATAAATAATAATTTAGACTTTCTTCAATTTATAATGGTGGTGACGTATTACCAAACTACTGAAATTTTCTTCTTTTTAACTTCTTTTTCCATCTATAGTTATCACCATCATTTTCAAGCTTAGTCATAAGTGATGGCTGCATGGACTTCTTCCAATTTGTGTTTACACTTCACTTGTCTCTTTGGAACTATTAAATTCATTTATATTTAAAAAATAAAATAAAATAAAATAATTTAAAATATATATATGAAAAGGAAATTTTGTTTTTTTTTTTTTAAGATAATAATTTTAATGATTGAAACTATTATTATATCGATGAAAACAAAAAATCAAACGTCACATCCGTTGGTCTCGATTCAGCCTGATCATCAGATTAATCTCAAGAAGAAGCGACCTATAAACAAACAAGATAGCACAGATGTTTACGGCCCGACGCTAAGCTGGGGAGCAGAAGAGACAACGCCGAATTTCGTCAAAGAATGCATTTTTTCCCACAGCATTTATGTCATTATTCTTCCTTATTTACGGCGATGAGTGACGATCAACTTTACAAAGTCGCCGACGGCTTCAAACGAATGGCGGCGCGCCTTATCTACGCATCAACCGCTTCTTTTCGATACCAGCCGTCCGACCTTCCTCGCCTGCCGATCGCTAATAATCGCGCGATTACGTGACAGCTAAGCCTGTGAGATACGTTATCAACCGCGAGAGATCAACCGGAAAATCATTACCACCATCTTCTTTAGAGACATGCCAGCCACAATTTACATGTGCATCTGGGGCCTATAGATGACGGTCCGGGCACAAACCCTAAGAGGCCTGGACGTCGCTCTGATAGCCTACAAGTCGACTTCAGCCGCGATCCAAATCCATGTTCGTGTGACATTTAGGCCTTGCAGACTTTGGATCCGCATTTTCACTTTCACTTGTGGACGTCAGTCAAAAGTCACAGACCACAACATCTAGGTTAATAAAGACAATGAATCCACCTCAAAGCCTACATACTCGATAATCTTTACGACGATCAGAATATACGACCGATTCTACAAAGATATATTCGACAGATTCGGCCGATCGGACCTCATTTATCGTCAATCACTTATACATGAGAAAGACCGACCGCCGCAGCTCAAGACGCACAATAAAACCACACACCGCACAAGACTCCAAGCACACAAACATGTTGCACGTAATGCGACGACGATAAAAACAATTTAAAAACAAATTAAAAATCTATATTTTTAGGTAATAAACTAATTTTTATTGAAAATAAAAAATTATAAAAATGATGCAGATCGGGGATGATTTGCATCAGTTAATAACTAAAGAATTACTTCATTGCTTGTTAAAAATGTTGGAAATAGCAAATGAGAGAAACGAAGAAAAGGAAAATAGTTTTATTTATCATAAATATACAAAATCAATTAAAATTTTATCATGCTAAGTAGAAAAAATATATTAAAAAAGTTAAAATAAATCTAATAATGAATTATCATTTTTTGTTCTTAAATTTATTATTTGTTTGAATCTTTCAACAACCTAATTAATAGTTTCTAAAAAGTAAAAGTCATAAGACATTAAAACTGCTTAGCAATGACTCTACACATTTTCAAAAAGTAAGCTTGAATTCTTCTACCGTCCAAGGTAGAGGAGGCCGGTGGTTATCTAATTAATAATTCTTTTTTTTTTTTTTTTGAAATGATCTAATTAATAATTCTTAAAATATGAAAATTATAATTATATTAATAAAAACATGTTTTTTTTTTTTTACATTGTAATATCCTATTCTTGCAAAGATTTGAGACTAAAACCGTCCCGTTCCTCATAGCTCTTCCTTTATCACTTGAGTTAGGCATTAAGACAATAAAAACATGTTTAGGAGTTTTATCAAAATATTCTTATAAATTATGTTTTAGATTTTAAAATTAAAAGTCAATGAGGCTTGACTCAATAGTTAAGGGGTGGACGATAAAAAGGTCTTCTTTTCAATTTTTTTTTACTTAACCCTAAAATGTGTCATTTTAGGGTTTATATTAATGTGAGAGTTTGATATGATCCCATATCGGCTCCCTACAAAGTTGTGGAGTGGTATTTAAGTTTAAGAGGTTATTCCACCTATCAGACCGGTCTTTTTGGTTGAACTTTTCTATTAAGCTTGGATACCTATTATTGATGCTTTCATTGAGAGTCGATGCATAGCGGGACAGGGCTACTCGATGCCCCATAAAAGGGCCCGGAGTTGGAAAGCTATTCAAAGTGAAACATCAATAGATCGTTCCTGGCCTTTAGGTGGGTGTAATGATTACAATTCATATCACTCCACAAAGATTGTGCAGTTGAGACTTAAACTAACAGCCTCATTCATCAAACTAGCTTTTTTTCTTGCCAGCTCTCCTATTATTATTTGATACCCATCACGGTACTTCATCAGAGCCACAGACAGCGAAAGGGCTAATTTCCATGCCCCATGAAAGGGCCTAGAGTTGGAAAGCTATCCAGAGTGAGAACCGTCTACGGACGTCTAACTTCTTTAGGGGTGGGCAATGATACAATCCCACATCGACTCCACAAGAGATTGTGGAGTTGGACTTAAACTTGAAAGGTTCTCCCACCTATCAGATCAGTCTTTTGGGTTGGGATCTCCTATTAGGCTTGAATAATATCTATCATTGTGCTTATCTGAGAAATACGATATGAAAGGGCTAGCCTAAAGGCCCTATGAAAGGGCCTGAGCCGGGTGCTATCTGTGAGTGAGAGACATGCGCGACGTCCAACTTTTAGGTGGCAATGATACATCTGACATCTGCTCCACAAGAGATCGCGCGGAGCTGATCTTCCCTGAGTGTCTCCACCTATCAAACCGGTCATTCGGGTCGGACTCTATTAGGTCGATAATACCCATCATTGATGTTTATCGAGAGTCGGTGCATAACAGAGGTGGTTACCCGCTGGTCTCATGAAAGGGCCTGAGCCGAAAAGTTTATCTGTAGCCGAGCTGCCTACTGGGACGCTCTGGGCTTTAAGGGTGGGTACGATATAATTCACACTGGCCCACATGAGATTGGCGAAGAGACTTAAACCGAAAAGGTTATCTCACCTATCAAGACGGCCTTTTGGGTTGAACTCTCATATTGGGCTTGAATACCTATCAAAGTTGGAGACTATCCTTGAAGTTCTATATATTTACGAAAATACCTATTATATGACAATTTCAGGTCCAAAGTGAGAGCTGTTCGCAGAAGTCCGGCTTCTCTAGGGGTGGGCAATGATACAATCTTACATCGGCTCCACAAGAAAATATGGAGTGATACTTAAGTTTAAAAGATTCTTCCACCTATCAAGGTGGACTTTTGGGTTGGCTCCCGTATTAGGTTTTGGTACCAAATAGAGTTGCAGACCACCCTTGAAGTTCTATATATTTACGAAAATACCTATTATATGACCATTTCAAATCCATATTGAAAGCTATAAAGAGTGAGAGCTGTCTGCAAACTTCCGACTTCTCTAAGGGTGGGCAATGATACAATCCCATTGGTTCCACAAATAAATTGTCGGAGTTTCAAGACTTTCTGCCTCGAAAGTTATCCCCACTTATCAAGCCTGGGCCTTTGGGTTGGTTATTATATTGAGTTTGGGTATACCTATCGGAGTTGAAAACTACCCTTGAAGTTCTATATATTTACGAAAATACCCATTATACGACCATTTCAGGTCAAGAGTGAGAGTTATCCGCAGACGTCTCTAGGGGTGGACAATGATACGATTCACACTCCGGGCCCACAAAAGTCATGGAAGAAGATTTAGTTCGGTGCGCTTTTCCCACCTATCAGCAACCCATCTCGGGCCGACTCTCATTAGGCCTGGGGTACCTAATCGAAGCTGTATGACTACCCCTTGAAGTTCTATATATTTACGAAAATACATATTGTATGACAATTTTAGGTCTAGACTGAAAGCTATCCGGAGTGAGAGCTGTCCACAAACTTCCGACTTCTTTAGGGGTGGACAATGATACGATCCCACATCGGCTTCACAAGAAATTGTGGAGTGGTACTTAAGCTTGAAAGGTTCTCTCACCAATCAAGTCGGTCTTTTGAGTTGGTTATTCTATTGGGTTTGGGTACCTATCAGAGTTGAGAGCTGTCCACAAACTTCCGACTTCTTTAGGGGTGGACAATGATACGATCCCACATCGGTTTCATAAGAAATTATGAATACAGATTTGCTCGGTAAAGAGTGCTCTCCCACCCATCGTCGGTCTTTCAGCCAAGATTCTATCGGGCTCGTTACCCATCGAGTTGAAAAACTATCCTTGAAGTTCTATATATTTGCGAAAATAACTATCGTATGACCATTTCAGGTTCAAAGTGAGAGTTGTCCGCAGACGTTCGACTTCTCTAAGATTGGGCAATGATATGATCCCACATCGGCTCCACAAAAAATTATGAAGTGATATTTGCTGGTAGGTCGCCACTATCAAACCGGGTCTGGGGTTGACTCTATTATCTGCCTGGGTACTTATCGAGTCAGAGACTGCCCTCAAGTTCTATATATTTACGAAAATACCTATTGTATGACCATTTCAAGTCTAGACTGAAAGTTATATGGAATGAGAGCTATTCTCAAACTCTCCGACTCGATAGCGACAACGACACATTCATCCGAAGCCCACAATAAATCACGTGAAAGCGGCATTCTGCTTTGCAGTTCTCCCACCCATCAAGCCTACTTTCAGCTTCATATCCTATCGTCGTAAGATTTCCATCGTGAAATTAGCAAACTATCATTTAAAGTTCTATATGTTTACGAAAATACCTATCGTATGACCATTTTAGGTCCAAAGAGTCAAGCCTACAACTCCGACTTCTCAGTGACGGGAGCAACGATACGATCTCACACGGGCCCATAAGAAATCGCGAACAGACTTAAGCTATGCTTCTCCCACCTATCAAACCGTCTGTGCCGACTCTATTGCGCTTGCACTCATCAAAATAGCAAACTACCCTTGAAGTTCTATATATTTCACGAAACCACCATTATATAGAATTACTGTGTTTAGGCACATGTTAACTGTGCTCAGCCTTCACGATATCATGTCCTACATCGTTATACTTCAAAAGTGAATAAATTTAAAAATAAAAATAAAATAAAATAAAAAATAAATATTTAATTTCTAACAACATTTTAAGAAATCATTATTGCAACAATCACATGGAGATTGCCGGTCAATACACATAAATACACACAATTCCCAACACCCTTACATAAAATAGTAAAACACTACACTCTGTTATAACCGTCCTTCAACCGTCTACCACTCTCTATAACCATCCGTCCAAACCTCTCCTCCCAGCCATGGATCAGTCTGCAAATCCAAAACCGCCACCACTTCCGCCGCCACGGCGGCGGCGACGGAAGAAGGCGATATGCATAACGGCGGTAGTGGCGCTGCTGCTAACCGTCATCGTAATAATGATTGTTCTAGGGTTTACGGTTTTCAAGGCCAAGAAGCCCGTAATCTCCGTCGTTTCGGTCTCGATCGCCAATTTCGACTTCTCGATCGGCATCGATCTTCGAGTCAGCGTCAACGCCTCCCTCGCTGTCGATCTCTCCGTGAAAAACCCTAACAGAGTCGGATTCCGATTCAGCAACTCGACGGCGCTTCTGTATTACGACGGCGGCCTCGTCGGCGAGGCGCCGCTTCCGGCCGGGAGGATTGGCGCCGGAAAGACGATTGGGATGAACTTGACCCTGGATTTAATGGCGGATCGGTTGCTTTCGAATCGGAATCTTTACGCCGATGTGATTTCCGGTTCGTTGAATCTCGGCACGTACGCCAGGATTTCCGGTAGGGTTCCGATTCTTTTCGTGAAAATTAAGGTCGTCTCGACTTCGACTTGCAATATAACTATTGATGTTACGAATAGAACTATCAAGGATAATGTCTGTAAGTATAAGAATTCATTGTGAGGGAGTTTGGATTTGTTTTTTTCTGTTTGGTTGCTGGGAATCTGGTAAAGTATTTGTATCTTGTTATTGATTTTATATGGGAATTTATGTAATAGATTTGTTGAAATTCTAAAGCTCATTCGTGTTCCTGTGACCCGGCCACCCGGCCCAATACGAATATTTCATCTCTGTTTGTACTTAATTAATTCACACTTTAAACGCTAGTCACATACATTGGCAGTGAGCCGTATTTATCCCCTATCCAATGTCCTCACAGGTTGTGTCCTAAGGATCGCGATCAAATGTACTCCACCCTCATATCGAGATCTGGATTGAGACCGATACCATTCAGAACAACCCTACTTAATCAATGTAGATATCTCGCTTTGAGCTCAAGAGAATTCGCCGCTTTAAAACGCATCTATTGTGCTATAAATCAATACTTATATAAGATCAAAAGTTTTCCTATATCCAAGCATGCAGATGACAATCAGACATCCAAATATTAAACGTTGAAGATACAACATCCAAGTTAATAAAAAAAAGAAACGATTCAACTTCATATGTGATAACTCCAAGATTTCGTAAGGTCTAATGATCGATATCGACGACAGGATTTGACGCTGACTTATCGAAGAAACCAAGGAGCGAAACTAACGAACAAATACATGCCACAACAAGCTTCGACAACAAAACATAAGAAACAAAAGTAAAATAAAACGAAAAACTCAAATCGAATTCGAATGAATCAATTTTATTAAAGAGAGCCCGTGATCTGAGATCGATCTAAGATCTAAACAACTAAATACGCTGATTTCGCCAAGAAGAAAAATCATCCTCGCTTCGAATGATAATGAAAAAAAGGCGAAATACTGCTGACATTGAAAGGTGATAGCTCATGTTTGTCTATCTATACAAGATTATGAAGACGACATGAACATGGATGAACTCGACATTAAAATCGAGAACACATGAATCGAGAAAAACTCAAAGACTAAATTAAACATACAAACTGTAAAGACATTTATACATCTTATCCAAAGTTATCATCATAAAATTATTTCTGTTTTTATGACCAAAGAGAAAAAGGCAAAAGATTTCACCAATTGTAGAGAGAGAGAAACTCAAAGGAATGATTGTATAGGCATAATCATGACATAAAACCTGGATTAGAAAGTTAGAATTAGTTTATCTTTTTGTCTTCTTCCAACTAGATTTTTTTCCCTATTTAAAAATAAAAAAATAAAAACCCAAACTCACTTATTTTAAGATAATGTCTAAAAAAATTTTCAAAAAATTAAAATAATTAATAACTACAATTTTAGATTTAAATTTATGACTACGGTTTTAAAATTTTTTAAAAACCGTAGTTATTAAGCATAATTTTAACTTAAAGCTTAAAATCATAATCATTAATCATAATTATGGTTTTAACTTTAAGTTTAAAACCATAATTAGTAATTATGGTATTAACTTTTTGAATAAATTTAAAACTATACTTACATACTCAACTCATTTGGCTAAAAATGCTTAAATTAATACAAATGAAAGTTTCTGAAATGAATAAAAGATAATTTATTACATCAATTTCAAGGACATTCTATCTCTTTGGGAGTCCTGCTGATAACCCGTGAATATACGGTAAACTCAGAATATCGAATGCTCGACATCACACTATTTATCTCAAGAAATTATAATTTTATCATTTTTAAAAAAATTTAAATATTTAGGCATTATTATGAAATATATGAATTTTTTTTAAAAAAAAATATTAATTTGGGACATCGCTCCTTCAATTAATGAAAGGACAGCAGGTAGCGAAAGGTGTTCCTTTTGTATAAAAACTTGTGTTACAAGGAAATAAAATGACGGGTTGATTGACCGTTGAGGATTGATTAGAAAGATGGAATTTATATGCCATGTGATAATGGTTGTTGCGTGTTGGAAATATTATCTCCATAATAAGCTATTCAAATACTTTATTTATTATAAATATATATGTTATAAATTTATAATTAAACATTTGTCAAATCGAAGTTTTGGATATATCCATAACTTAAGACTTTTGTGATCTTAAGGATAGAGACCTATGTGATTATGTTTCTAGGTTTTTTTTTGAGCGAGATTGTCGTTACGGACTTTAACTCTAGGTCCGGGAGAGCAATAACTACGCGAATGAGGAGGCATATTGGCAATATGCAATGTATGAGCCGTGAAGAGAATATCAGATTCCATGAAATGCGCATGTCAAAAGGCTGAAAGCACACTTCGCGATGTTAGTGAGATGTTCTCGAGCTGGCGAACGCCAACCTGTAGCGAAGTGTAGAGCCGTCGCCATTTCAAGGATTAGACTGCCAGAAGGCCTCGCTACCCCCAGGTAAACCTGGCCGGAAACAATCGCTTCGATGAGCTCAGACAGTATTAAACCGCATCCCACGACAAAGGTCGAGTGGGGCCACCACACGCCATGCCACTACTTAAAAAGCTGACACGTGGGATTAACTTGCATATACAAAGGCGTAATTTACCATATCCAAGCGATTAAAATATCGCAGTTACCTGATATATCTGGTGATTCTTTGGGATTTTACGAATATATCGAAAATATTGGTGGATATTTTTTCATAAATATCGATAAAATATAAATTAACAAATATATTTTGAAATTAATGAAATACTTTGAAAAAGTGTAAAAATGATATAAATAGTTAAAATACATTTATTAAAGACAATATTCACACTAATTTATATAGGTGTTACATTGCAATAGTCTTTAAATAAAAATTTCGGTTTCTATTTTTTTTTAAATTCTACTTAAATTGGTGGTTTTTTGCTAAATAAAAGAGATTTAATTTTTTATTCTAACTAAAAATAATTTATTGTTAAAGTAATGTTATTAAGTTAAATAAAAACAATAAACACTATATAAAATTAAAATAAAAAATTTAATGCAATTAAGGTTTAATAATGACTTTTTTTTATATTGTATTTCCATATTTTAAATTATCAAATAAAAATTCAATTTTTTTTATAATATTAAGGGAAATTATGACTTTCTCAATTTGTTTCTAAACAATACCAACATAAATTGGAATAATAAAAGATATAAAACACTTATTATTATTTTTTAATATTTTGTCGATATTTCTATCAACCGACTTTCATTGTTGGATTTCGTTTCAAGACCTACCGATACACGATATATCGGCGATATCGGTCGATATATTTGACATTTTCGGCTCTGATCAGACATCACACTCAGGATTAATTTTTATTCGACCTGACGAACCACAAAAGACAGAAAACTTTAATGCAAAATATAATTACATGCATAAGGCTCGAACTCAAGACATCTAATTAAATTAGAAGAGACTCCAATCATCTCATTTACATATTCGATGATTATACCGTTTTGGTGACATATGAAGTTTTGCGAAATGGGTCAATTTGGTCATTTGGGCATATTTGGTTAGTTTGGTCCGGTTCTATGCAAGCCATGGGCCGAAAATAGTAAAAATATTAAAAATTAAATTTATATATTTTAAATATTTTATAAAATGAAATTTTATTTAAAATACTTATAATTGATTTTTATGTTGTGAAAACACTACATAATAAATTAGTTTAATTATTATTTTTTATATGAGTATATTTTATTTTTTTAAAACAATTGAAATTACAATAGCTATTCTTTTTTCTTCTTTAAACAAATTTTTTAATATTTTCAATAATAAAAATGTATTTTTCATAATTAGAAAATTAACTACTTAAAAAAATATTTACAAAAACATGTAAAATTATTAAAATAAAATACTATATTTAAAATCATATTGTAAAATGTATGATTGATTAATTAATTTGATTATAATTGATTAATTTGGTGGATTGGAATGGGAAAAATCACGATTTTTTGGAAAAAATAAATAAATAAAATTTATTTTTGCTTCTTATTTTCAACGTTAAGTATAAAAATCAAACCATATTACATATACCTTTTGAAGTTTCATTAAGACTCTGTTTGGAATCGAAAAGTATTAAAGAAAAAAAATTTGAATAAAAATAAAAATAGATTTAAACTTAATAAATTAATTATATACGCTATAGAATTTATTTTATTTGTTTTTCTTTATTATACAAGGAATAAGAAATTTAAAAATATGTAAAATTTTGATTATATTTGATTTTCTCTTATCAAATAAGATAAAATAATTTTCATAAGTATTTTTTTCTCTAGTATTTTCCGGGTTTTAGATGAAGTCTAAATGCTTATGCATTTAAACTTTATTTGTAATCTTAACTCGAAAAGTACTAAAAAAAAAAAAATTTACTAAAAAAAATGATTTTCTAAAAGAAAACCAACTATAACCGAAATTCTACAAAATTATACATATTTATATTTTTTTTTGGACCTTATACAATCGAGGAAAACAAATAAAACGAGTTTGAATAGACATTAAAATTATTTTATTAAATTTGAATTTAATTTTTTATTTTTCTTTCACTTTTCCTCTCTATTTTGTTTCTTTAATACTTTTCGGAGTCCAAACATAGCCTAAATAAATGTTAAATGAATAAATGAAAAAATGCAATTAGTCAAAGATAAATGCATCAAAAAAAAAAATTTCATTTTCCAATATCGAAATTTGGAAGGCCAATCCATTGTTTTTTATTTTATTTTATTTTTGGGGAAATATTCAATTTCCTAATTTTTTTTTAATTAGGATACATGCATTCCCAATACAAGGTTTCAAATAATGTACTGGATTCGGTCGGGACTTTCCTAACTTGCATCAATGGTACAGTTCAGTCTGCGAATGCAATCATGCTCGCGAAGATGATTGCCATATTCCTCTGACAGATAAGTGATTAGTTTAAATGTGGTATGATCTACGCAGAACGAAATGCCTACTTGTTCGAATTCGACAAGCCATTAGAACAACTCAGCCTGATCGACTTCAAGCTCGACCAGATTTCGACTGCTTACACCTTTACCATACCATACCCAAATCCATCCCCGCACAGTTCGAGAGTGACCACAAGGTACCGAGTTTCACCACAACACAATTGTATTCCTATGACTCAAACCCGAGACCACTAATTAATCATCTTACCTACATGTTTGATTTTTTTTTTTTTTTTTTGAAATAAAATTTTTATTCGTTCTAACTAGCAATACATCAATCAAATTCCTTAAAAGAATGAAAGGATGACGCAACATTCAGGTCAATAACACTAACATAATGACTGTACATAGCTTATACATTTGAAAATTATATGATGATTAGAATTCATAAGATTTCGCCGCAACTAAACGACGACCCCTCGATTTGAACTGACTGCCCATGTGACGATCAAATATACTGTATCGCCCTCAATCCGCCCAAAACACTAATGCCCGCTGTAAAAACAACACGACGCAGTAAGACGACGATTAAAACAAAAAAATAAAACAAAATAAATAAGAGATTTATGTGGAAGAACCACTTTATTATACAAGAAAATGAAAAAAAAAAAGATTCAAAGGTGATTTCAAGCAAAAAATGGTAAAAAATTCATCCCTCCTTACTTGAGGAAAATGACATTTATCTTCGACTAACTACTTTTGAAACCGAAAAATACTGGGAAATAAAAATATTAAGTAAAACTATTTCATCGTGTTTGATAGGAAATGCAAGAGAAAATCAAATATAATCAAAATTCCATAAAATTATACATATGTTTAAATTTCTTATTCCTGATGTAACAAAAAGAAACAAATAAAATAATTTCGATTAAACATATAGAATTAATTTATTAAATTTAAAACTATTTTTTATTTTCCTTCAAATTTTATTTCCTTCAACTTTTCCTCTATATTTTTAGTTCCAAATGAAGCCTTAATGAAATTTCAAAAGGTATATATAATTTATTTTGAGTTTGAGTTTCTAGAAAATAAGAAGCAAAAAGAAATTTAATTTATTTCTTTTAATTGTTTAACATCTTAATGTATGGCCTAACCAATTAAGAATTCTTTCTTTCCAAAATCAATTATACTAAATCATTCAATCAATGATACATAAATAAATTTATTTTTAGAAATTTTATTTTATTTTTCATTTATCTCCAAGGTCTGGGTGTTGTCATGTTACTAGCAGATTTGGAAATCAAAATATTTAAAAAATGAAAATATAAAATAAAAAGTAAAATTCAATATCGTTTTTTATTACTTCTATAAAAAACTAAAAATATAAGCTAAGATTTGATATGAATGATAATATAATATAACCTATTCTATATTTATTTACTACAATGATAGAATAAAGAAATACAAAAATTACTAAATAAATCACAAATTATAAGTATTTTCAAATGATACTAAATGTGAAAAAGATAAAAGAAAATGAATAATAGAATGTCATATAATTTTTATTTTAAAATATTACCAAATATTGCTTATTATTGATGAGATGAATATTTCTACCACTGATTATGACTAGACCAGCTCGCTAGCTTAATCGAGCTTTACAATTTTATTAATCCTATCAAACTCAAATTCGAGTAATTTGACTATTTTTCGAGTCGAGTTTCGAACATCTAAAAAAAAAAAAGCTCGATCGATTTTTTTAGTCTAGTCGAGCTCCAGTTTGGCTCTGTATCGACTCGACTCGACTCAATTACACCCTTAGAGCGAGCTTAATCGAGCTTTACAATTTTATTACTCCAATCAAACTCAAATTCGAGTAATTCGACTATTTTTTGAGTCGAGTTTCGAACATCTAAAAAAAAAAAGCTCGATCGAGTTTTTTAATTTAGTCGAGCTCCAGTTTAGCTCTGTATCGACTCGACTCAATTACAACCCTAGCTCGCGAGCTTCATCGAGCTTTACAATTTTATTAATTTAATCAAACTCAAATTCGAGTAATTCGATTACTTTTCGAGTCGAGTTTCGAACATCTAAAAAAAAAAAGCTCGATCAAGTTTTCTAGTCTAGTCGAGCTCCAGTTTGGCTTTGTATCGACTCGTCTCGACTCAATTACACCCTTAGCACGAGCTTAATTGAGCTTTACAATTTTATTAATCCAATCAAACTCAAATTCGAGTAATTCGACTATTTTTCGAGCCGAGTTTCAAACATCTAAAAAAAAAAAGCTCGATCGAGTTCGAGCTTCGAGTTTTTTAATCTAGTCGAGCTTCAGTTTGGCTCTGTATCGACTCGACTCGACTCAATTACACCCCTAGATTTGACTTAAAAACCCGTTCAAAACACCTCATGATTTGATAAAAAATAATAATAACTTGAAAGATTTAACTGTGAAACACATAAATGAATAAAGAAGTGGGAGGGAGAGTGGGTCAAAACATGGCCATGCATTTAAAGCAATAACGACTAAAGAAACCTTCATCTATGGCTATAACTCTCTTCTTCTTCTTTGGGGGCATTTATTAGTCTCACATTCCCAACTGTCACCCAACCCTCCTTCTTAACTACTCCTACACATACACACTCCCTCTTTCTCTCTCTCTACAATTCTGCAGATTCACCACCATGATTCAAAACCATGACCCGGAATCATCAGTCCCTGAGCCTGAATCCAAATCCCGGCGCCGCCATGTTCGCAAACGCCGTTGCCTCATCGCAATCGGCGTTTTCATCTTCCTCATCATGCTCCTCTTCATCGTCCTCCTCGTCCTAATCTTGACCGTCTTCAAGGCCAGGCAGCCCAGGATCAAGATCCTCTCCGCCTCCCTCGATGGCGTCTCCCCCCGCGTCTCCTTCCCCGTTGTCAAAGTCGAGCTCAACATCTCCCTCAACCTCCAGATCCTCGTCGAGAACCGGAACCAAGCCAGCTTCAAGTACGGGACCGGAAAGAGCATACTGCTATACCAAGGGGAGCAGGTGGGGGAAGTCGAGATTTATCCGGGCAACATTCCGGCAAGAGGGTCGACAACAATTCCCAGCAGGCTAACACTACAGGTTGATAAGGTCGCTTCTCAGGTAATGCAACTAGTCCGGGATATCATCGGAGGGGAACTGGCCGTAGATACACAAACAAGAATTCCAGGCAGGGTGACCTTCCTCGGGTTTATTCGGAAACATGCCGTGGCGATATCGGAGTGCCATATCGTCATCGGAATCTCCAAGATGAAGGTCAGAAGTCAGGAATGCAAGGAAAAGACAAAGTTGTGAGGAACGGAATCACGGGAAGAAGAAGAAGAAGAAGAAAGCAGGTTTTGGGTTCTTTGCTTCAGCAGTCAGGTTTGGTCATTTTGTCTGTATAAAGTAATCAAAAGGATAGAAAGGGTTCTATTGTGTGTTGTATTGGATCTGATACTAAGTAATTGAATACATTATTTTTTCTTTGACTTCATTTTTGTACTTTTTTTTTATAACAGTGGATGTTCGGACTAGCTTTTGTAAAGACCCTTTTTGAGTCCCACATTGCCGAGGGACGACTTGGTCTTGTGGGTGTGAGTTCTATCCAAGAGTTTGTAACAATGGTATAAGAGCAGTCCGTTCCTCCTTGGGGATGGCTCTTGTCCCAGAATTGTAGGAGGGCTGCTACCCGCAACAAAGGTGGGATCCGTGAAATCACTAGTCGTCGTGGACGTTGGTTATGAAATATGGTGGATTGTAAAGACCTTTTTTGAGTCCCACATAGTCGAGTGAAGGCTTGGCCTTGTGGGTTTATAACCATTTAGACTTCCTCCCCTTGACAACTAATTTTTAAGGGTGAGTTCTGCCAAAGTGGTTGTAACAATGGTATTAGAGTAGTTTGTCCCGAAATTGTGGGAAGGTTACAACCCGCAACAAAGGTGGGATCCACGAAATCATCAATCACTGTGGACGTTGAGGGTGGATTGTAAAGACCCTTTATGAGTCCCACATCACCAAGTGACGACTTGCCCTTGTGGGTTTATAACCATTTAGGCTCCCTTCCCTTGACAGCTAGCTTTTAAGGGTGACTTCTACCTAAGTGATTGTAACCTCAACTAATTCCACAGGGCCCCGAAGTGACCAGTCAGGTAAACCCTCCAGTGCCCCCAAGGGACTCAAACCTATAACCTTTGGGCACCTAACCCAAGAGCTTTATGCCATTTACGCCATCTGAGCTACCCCTTGGGGGTAGGCTTCATCTCTATACTATTACAACCCAAATGAGCATCAAATCGATTCACAACCTGAATATTCGTATTAGTTGTTGCCCGTCATGCCTAGCTCATGTGATAGAGCACTCAACGTTTAAAAAAAAACAAGGCATAGGGAAAGGAAAGGTCCGAGTCCCAATAGGGACAAAAAAGAGACAATTAGATTCTATCTTCTTCCTAATGTTATCATCCTAATCATAGAACATATGATATGTACCTAAGCCCAATAAGAGAGCTTAACCTAAAAGGCCGACTTGATAGGTGGGACAACCTCTGAAGCTTAAGTACCACTACAAAACTTGTTGTGTAATCGATGTGGGATCATATAATTGCCCACCCCTGAGGTAGTTTTTGACGTCCGCACTCCGCTCTACTCTAAATATTCACCAACCCTCGAGCACCAGATAAACCTTCCACTACGCACCATGTTGGGTGTGTTCTCAAATGTTCAAAACCACATATTTTAATTGTATCACCTCTTTACTTGATGAAGATAATAATTAATTCAATTTCACTCATGGTTCAGCTCACACAATCATATATTTATCCAAGAAGATGCAGACTTAAGGTTGTAAAGTAATTGTAATACTTAAAACAACATAAAAACATAAACATGCCCTTGGTTTTCGGTTTGTTTTTTTTTTTTTTGAAAAACATAAAAAACACTAAATTTAAAGAACAAATAAGAGCTTTGTTCTCTGTGTTTTCAAAAATAAGAATCAAACAGGAACCCCTTATAATCTAAATTGGATGATTAGGAGGTCTTCCATTTTCATTTTCACAAATAGCAATGTTGGGTGTGTTCTCAAACATTCAACATCACATACTTCATCATACGATAAATCATAAACTATCCAAAGAAGGATGCCACACAAATCAGAAAGTTGTAAAAGAATTGCACACACAAACAACAGCAAACACAGCAAAACATAGATTAATTCATTGAAAAGATTAAGAAAATTTTACGACTTCCAGAGTTCGATTCATGACAACAACTACTATACAATGTTACTATTATACTATAGCATAGAACTGGTCAAGTAGAATTGTTTACAGTCAAATCATCTTCCCTCAGGGTAACAACAATGCAACTATTGTATGGATCTCAGAGATAGACATTTTAAGGTATTGAAATCAGCAAGGAAAAGCATTCATGCATATTATGAGTTAGCAAATCTAGAAGAGAAAGTAAAAATACTCTGTAGTTCGCAAGGAGAGTCTCCGATGATCAAACATCAATCAAGCAGGTCGAAATTGAGCTTCCTGCATAATCCCTTATCAATGGCTCGTAATTTCATTGTAGGCTTCAGAGGAGCGCCAGGACAGGTTTCAGCAACTCCATTTAGGCGAGGAGGAGATGAAGTTGGTGTTTTAAAACCATCGGAATCTGATTCGAGAGACGAAATTTGAGCGGTCTGGCTAGAGACGATAGCTTCTAACAGAGATTCATACACAGATTCAAACAGTGTCTCTTCATCAAAGGTATCTGCATCACTGCCAAACCTTCCATTTTCCTCGGATTCCATGGCTGAATTGAAATCAAGGGCGGCGCGCAATATTCGCCATGAAGTTTGCAATACAAGCGTTCAGATAAGGGAGCCATTGCTAGCTCTTTTCCGACTCGATAAACGGATCAAAACACTGGATCTTCGTGTGGGGCTGCTAGGATCCACAAAACCATTCAAGTCATTGCAAACTAGTTTCTTGGGTGAAGAAGAAATAAACGAGAGCGGAGACTTGAGATTAAGAGGAAAATCGCCATTCTCTCTTTTTGTATCAGGAGTAACGGGTTTGAGGGGAACTCCATTGTCAGCCATTGCATCTTTTATAACCTCAATCACACTAAATTCTTCCAATTTCTTAGAAGGTTTCACTGACAAATCCTCTTCTTTCTTCGGTATAAAAGACAAACCACGGGCAAATGCGCCATAAATATCCAGAAATGATAATACAATAAGTGAGAAAACAAGAATATGTAGAAAGATCGGCTGACCCAGATAACACAAAGTCAAGCAAGGCAAAATTGTCTTTGCATGAAACTTAGAAAAGAATCTGCAGGGGCGGAAAAAAAAGGAAAATGATTTTCTCATGTTTGGTTTCATCATAGAAAATATAAAAGAAAATCAAATATAATCAAAATTCTTCAAAATTTTACATAGTTTTAATTTTTTTTTAGTCCTTATATAATAAAAAGAAACAAATAAAATGAGTTTGAATATAGATACAAAATTAATTTATTAAGTTCAAACCTATTTTTTATTTTCTCGCAAATTTTCTTTCCTTCCACATTTTTTTGGTGGATTCGGCCGCTTTTCTGTATTTTAACAACATCATGGCAGTTTCCCGAATGGAGCCTTCATGGCTAACAGCAATCCGATGCTTCACAATGGCGTGTTTTTCAACCCGATAAACAAATAAACATCTTTGTTGTCATATATGGAAAACTGAGGTTGCATTCGCTCAGCACATATTTATTAAAAGAGGAAAGCGAAGATATTAGGCGTATTTAGTTCTTGTTTTGAAAGCTGTGCCCGAGGCTTAGTTTTGAAATCATGACTTGTCGTTTGTCTTATTGAAAATTGCTTTTGTTAGCTGAATTTATTATTTTTACATGTTAACTGTGTTTTGGAGACGAAAAAGCGGGAAGCGGCGTGTTTAAGTTTTCGCTTGTTACTCTTTGTTTTTTAGAACAAAAAATAGTTTTCAAAAATAGGACTGAAACAAGTCCATTCATTTTGGATAAAAAAGTGTTTAGTAACTCCTAAAGTCCTAGCAATGGTTGTTTTGTGGGAGAAAAAGAAAAAAAGAAAAAAACCAAAAACAAAAACGCAAGTTTGGAGGTCATATAATTGGAAGCAAAAAATATTTTTACAAATTTGCTTTGATGTTTCCATGCACTTCCACATTTCTCTAAAGATGAAACAGAAAAAAAATCTCTTCTATTCTGTTAAAAATTCAAAAGAAAATAATCCCAACCATTGGCTGCTTTTAGGGGGAAAGAGAAATTAAAAAAGGAAAAAAAAAACAGACAAAACAAAACAAAACAAAACAAAAAAACATGCATGGAAATCATATAAAAGCAAAAGATATTTTACAAAATGGTCATGACAATCTATACACAACCCAAAACATAAAGCATTGTTTAAAATATTCTTGATTGAAAATCTACAACATATGGCAACAAGTTTGAACACGTACTCTAAGGCTCCGTTTGGAACCCGGAAAATGCTAAGGAAATAAATTTTTTTTTAAGAAAAACAGTTTTCTCATGTTTGGTTTCACAGTGGAAAATATAAAAAAAAAATCAAATATAATTAAAATTCCTCAAAATTTTATATATTTTTAAAGTGTAGTCTTTATATAATAGAGAAAGCAGGCAAACAAGTTTGAACAAACATATAAAGTTAATTTATTAAGTTTAAAGTTATTTTTTATTTTTCACCAAATTTTCTTTCCTTCCACTTTTCCTCTATATTCTTTTCCTTGGTACTTTCCGGGGTTCCAAACGGAGCCATGGTATATAATATGATGAGTCAAACATGACACACATTCTCCAATGGTTGTCACGTCTCATCAGCATGTATGCAACCTGAGTATATCTCACACTACACATAAGATAAACAATAAGTTTGAAGAGCACACACATATTTGTCCATTATTAAATAATACTTCCAAAAGATAAAAAAAGGAACTATTTAGGAAAGATTATCATGCCATTTTTAAAAAGATATTTTTTATAGGAAAATATATTTTTCTTTTTTTGGCCTACATCGGGACATAAACCCGGAACTTGTCATAACTCCACCACAACCCTTTATCACTTGAGCCATGCCTTGAGGGTATCATGCAATTTCTAATAAGATAAATTCAAAACACCCAAAATCATGATAAAAATTTAGAAACTGGATCATTGTTTTTTTTCTTGATAAGTACACAAATTTGTCTCTACTAGGACTCGAACCTGATCCCCTCCCCTCCCTATACAGTATACCCACCATAGCCCTTAACCATTGAGCTAGGCCTCAGTGGCAACTCGATCATTGTTTTTGTTTGTCTTCGCTTATTATTATTTTTTTTGGCCACTTAGAATCTAATACTATTCTTTTTTCTAACTAAAGAAAGTCTTGGTTTGGGGATACTATTATTTTAGGATGGGGAAATAGTGAAAGTTTGGAGGATAGAATTTCGAAAACACCGCATAACAAATCTGAATATGTCCATAAAAATATATAGTTATCAGTGTATAAGATTTGTTATGACCCAAAACAACTTAAGGAATACTAAGGCTCGGTTTAGAACCCGAAAAGTACTAGGGAAAGGAAAAAAATATACTAAGGAAAATTATTTTCCCATGTTTGGTTTACCATGAAAAATATAAAAGAAAAGCAAATATAATCAAAATTCCTCAAAATTTTACATATTTTCAAATTTCTTCCTCTTTATATAAGAAAGAGAAACAAATAAAAAGAATTTAAATGATTATATACAATTACTTTATTAAGTTTAAGCTTATTTTCCACTTTTCCTCCCTATTCTCCTCTTAATTTTCTTTCTTTAGTAATTTATGGGTTCCAATCGGAGCCTGATACACTAGCTCAAACCCAATGAACCTAGGAAAAACGAAAACAATGCTAAAAAAAGGACAGAAAAAAAAAATTCCTAATTTCCCCCATCTTTCATGATATTTCAATCCAGTGAATCCAAAAAATGAAAACAATGCTACTGTTCGGAAGTAGAATTCTCGAATACGGCCATAAAATATCTTCAAAATCAAGATCCTTGCGAAGTCGATTCTCCAATGTCAATAAATTCTACAGTAATCAGAAACCAATCCTCCAAACACACAGAATTTCCAAACAAAACCTCACAGTATTTCCCAAAAAAGGAAGCGCAAATTTCATCACAGTTGGACCAAAATCTTAACCAAGATTTCAACACACATCCACCATAAAAAAAAATCCAAAAACAAAAAACCTAGATCTGAAAGTTCCTTAACCTACCCGCGCAAAACGAAAAACCCCTCTTCTAAATTCACCAACCAAATTTGTAGAAACAAAAATTGCAGAAGAAGAAACAGATTCATGAACCAAATACGTCACCTTTGTCGGTCTGCCGGAAAATTTCGAAGTCGTTTCCGGCGGCTGCGACGTCGTTGTTGATCACCGTACACTCCTCAGCCTCTTTGCTTCGCGGTTTCTTCCAAGTGGTAAGACCTTCCCACTGTTTTTTACCCCTGAAAATTATAATCTAAAAATAGTATATAAATAAGCCCATTTATTATATGATTATTTCTATAATAAAAATTTAATATATATATATATATATATATATATATATATATATATATATATATATATATATATATAAAGTGATTTGATTTAAAAACCTTTAGAAAATCCAATTTTAGAAATTTGGCATCTTATCAATTTTAGGCATGATTTTGACAAAAATAGCCTTATTGATTTCTTGTAAAAAAAGTAAATCGTTCTTTTAAGAAATAATGTAAATACATGAAATGAAAAAGGGTAATTTTGTTTAAAATAGTTACTTTTAAAAGAAAAAAATATATAAATCTTGAATTGTTTGAATTTATAAGTACTAATCTACAAATAGTATATAAATAAATAAAAATTAATATATAAAAAATATTTCTATATTAATTTTTTTTATATATTAGATAAGGTCATTTGATTAAAATACCTTATGAAAACCCAATTTCGGAAATTTGATAATTTATCAAAATTTTACATTATTTTGACAAAAATACCTTTTTTATTTTATTGTAAAAGTAACTCATTCTTTTAAGAGATAATGTGATTATATGAAATGAAAATGGGCAATTTTGTCTAAAAGGGTTCCTTTTCAAGAAAAAGATATGGGATAGGTTAGATTCATAAATCTTGGATTATTTAATGCCTTTTAAGTTTTAATCAAATATTCCTACTATATATTTGACCTCTTATCGATTTTTGACATGATTTTGATAAAAATACATTCTTCATTTTCTTACAAGACTAATAATTTATTTTAAGAGATAATATAAATACATGAAATGAAAAAGGGTAATTTTGTCTAAAATTGTTACTTTTTAAGAAAAAATATGGGATATGATAGATTCATAAATCTTTGATTATTTAACGTCTTTTAACCATCCCTGAATATAATTCCTTATTATTTATATCTTAATCATTTTTTAGTGTTAGATAACAGTAATTTTGTTGTTTTTAATTATAATTTTAGTAATATTTAGTTATAAACAGACAATTTCTATTTGTATAAATTTTTTATCTTTTATTTTCAAAAGAAAAAATAGATATAAAAATATGTAATACTTACATAAAAAGTACGGACATTGACAAATATTGTGTCCGTAAATATTAATTTTAAAATTTAAGGTAATAATTTTTAATATCTTCTTTTCCTTAAAAATACCTGTTTAGATATATTTCCTTTTTTAAAAGAAAAAACTAAAAAAAAAATAATAATAATAGTTTTTGTATCAAGTACATTAAATAGGAGTATGGGACCTACCTTATCTTCTTCAGGATAATTTTTAAAATATGAGACAATAAAAAATATTTTAATGTCTTGTGTTTAAATAATTTTAAAAATCATTATTTCATAAGATAAGTTTCTAGAAATAAACCAGAAATATGAAAATTTTACTGGAAATAAATTTTCAAATAAATTTTTTAACACTATTGTTTATAATTTGTAAAACAAAATCTTTTTAAAGCAATATTTTTAAATGTGTTTTAAAAATAATTTTTATGTGAAATATTTTATTTTTAATCACTTTACATTTATCTAACTATTTTAAAAATAATTTGAATAAACAACTATTTTTAAAATAATTATTTAAAGATAAATAAAAACAATAAAAATGTGGGAGATCCGGGTTGGAATAACTATAAGAATAGTTTACTCCAACATAATATACAATGGTGTAAAAAATAATAAAATTATTATTTAACTATTTTTAATTCTTAAAGAAAAACAAAAACTTTTAATTGTTAAATATATTTTTTATATTACTTACTTTAAGTAAAAAAAAAAACTATTCTTGAAAATTGTCAATAAATGAGTCTAAAATTATTTACAAACAAAATATGAGTATTATTTTTATTTTAACCCCACTTTTTATATATAAAAATTACTTTTATAAAATATTTGTCAACATGTTTTCTAATTTTAAAAATATATTATTTCATAAAGAATAGAAGGAATTCAATTAGGATCCTATTTTTTCATCCCTAATACTAAGGAGTGAAGCCAAAAAAAAACAAGATATATGAATTTCAAGAGGGAAAAGTTACCCAAATATCATTTTTTTAGCTTAATGGTTGATTTATTTCCCATTGAATTTGAGGTTATGTTTCCATTTCTCGTATTAGTTTTGTTTTTAAATTTTTCAAGAGTGTTACTTTGATAATATAATGACTATAATATAAGAGCACAATTCTTTTAATATATTGTGACATGTCAAGGTATATTTGAGTTGATTAGATAAACTGTATCTGTATGAATCGCTCTCTGTAGGCCAAAAATGGCTGCGATAAGGCGATGAAAACACCGTGTATGTGATACGGTCACGTCAGTTCGCAGGGAGTATGATCTTCTGCAGAAGCAGGATTCTCATCTATCATCTTGGATTTTGGGTTGTCTTTCTCCTGTGGGTTTGAGGTACCCATCATTGATACTTCGTTGAGTCGATGTTATGACACACGGCCGAAGTCCCCGTTAATGCGGCCAGCCAACCGGCGAAATCACTGCGCTTAGGTAATCGTATCACAGGCTTTGTCTGGCGATATCAAATACATGAATCTTAGAGTGACTCGATGCCCACGCCGATATATCACTGTTCTTTGGGATCCATTTATCCATGTTTAAGTTAAAAATATGCGAATATTACATTTAAAATAACCCGTAAGGGTTCGATTACGATCCTCTTACCATTATTACATACCGGAAACATATTGCTCCATGATTTTACAAAAGGGATTTATCAAGGCCACATGTTGACCTTCTTCACAATTGCGGCTTTAAATGAGTCTGAATCTAGGTGTCTGTGATAAATACGAAATGTTTTCCCACAAGAGTTGAGCCATGCACATTTAAAGAATATTTCATAAAAATTTCGCACGAGTCTTGGCGTCTGATTATCGTGTTTCTGGCGTTCACATTGAAGTAAAAGCGTGCGGTTTAAAGAAATGCGTAATAATAAATGTATGAAATGAGGTGAGGCTGATCGTATGTCGTGCGAGTCGCTAGCGACTCATCACATCAGAGTCCTTACGGAGTTCATGTGCCTTAGCGGCGTGTGATAAATCGAAATCGTTTTGATTCGTTCGATGATCGTTTCTGAAAGCAGATTTATTTGTTTTGGCAAAAGTTTTTGGATGTTATCGCCGATGATCATTTTGTATTCAAAATTCATGTATCTTTTGTGGGTAGTGAATTTTTAATTGTCGCAGTGAACTGCGCACTTAGGCGGCTTTCTTTCGCGTTTGAATTATGTCTAGTAGCAGTGCAGGTCTTTCACTCGAAGTCTTTGTCTACATTTCTTATTCTTTCGGCATAAGTTTTTACCACTTTATTCAACGGTGCCGAGCCACGATCAAACACGAATGTAGTGTTGATTATGTCCTTCCTTGTTCAATGATGTCATAATATCTGTCTGTCTGTAAATGCATGTTATATCATCTTGTATGCTATAATTAATCTTTATATAGACCACCTTGTCCACGCCCCCGCTCACTTTCTTATCGTATCTGGCAGCATCGGCTTTCACATGCTGAGCTTTAAATGCACATTTTAAATTCGTATCGATATATTATGCTGTGCGTATGTCGTGCTCCCGACATACAGTAATATGTCATTCTATGTTCAAACAATGACACACACATAATCAAGTAATGTAACGTTTCCACAATCAAGCTGAGTTGTAACGTTTACGCACATTGCCATTTTTTTCAAGGGCAATTATGCTTTAGGATAAGATGGACCCCACTATATAATAAAAAGTCAATCAAACCATCCAAATTCAAGCCAAGAACATTTGTTTTGAAAAGACAAAAATATCCTTCTTTTTCACAAACCCCACCCTCCTCTCCCTAACCACACACGCCTCATGTGCCACCCTATAATGTACACTTTTTTTTTTCTTTTTTATGTAAACCATCATCTATTTTCCATTTTTAAATAAATTAAATTTTATGATTTTTAATGTTATTCCTTATTTTACATTTTCTTTATTAGATTATTGTTTTAATATATACTTTTAATATATAAACACACTTACCTACAATAATAAATAATTTAATTAATATATTTTAAATATATATAATATTTTATTATCTTCATACTATAATCTTTTTTTTTTTTTTTATACTTTAATATTATAAATTTTTGTGAGCCTCCTTTTGAAAAACATAAATTTTTATAAACCTAAAATCTTTAGAAATAAAAATAAAAATATTGCCCACAAGTTCTTTACAATCAGTCCACGTGGACTCTCATCTTCTTCCTAGTTTACCGTTTCCCACTCCTACAAATCAATCACTCACTACTACTCATCAGATCATCAATTACGTCACTTGCTTTTCCTCTTCTTCTCCGATTCTTCAATCCCAACCACAACTATGCCTTCCTCTCTATCTCCATCTCCATCTCCATCGCTGGACCTTCAAGATCTCGAAACCCTCTTGGCCTCCGCTCGTCCCTTCCTCCGGGGAGAGCTTGAATCCGTCCACCCAGACCTCCCTTCCCTCGTCTCTGTTCTCCGGTCAGTCGGGGCAGGAGAGTGCTGGCACAAGCATGGGAATTTCCTCGAACACCTGGTGGACGTTTACAAGATTCTCAAGATCTGGAGGGCGCAAGAATCGGTATGCCTATGCGGTCTCTTCCACTCTGCATACTCCAACTCCTACGTCAATCTCTGCCATATCTTCGATCCCTCCACCGGCCGCGACACCGTCCGCGGCCACGCCGGAGGCGCCGCCGAGAGCGATATACTTGTTCTGTGTCGTCCTCTGCCAGACCTCATCCTCAACGATCTCCTCTTTCCGGTATATACTGACGGCTTGTGGAGCATCCCCAAGGCTTCGAGGTTTTCTCTGAGGGCCGCTAAGGACGGCGGCGTTTGTAATGGGACGGTTTCATGGAGGAAGAAGGTGAATTCTCTCGTTCCCCCTTCTGGGATTACAGTGAAGCACATCAAGACTGGTGAAGATGTGTTGGTCTCCAGAAGGGTCGTCGCCATCTTCGTGATGATGACAATAGCCGATTTCAGTGACCAGTTTTTCGGGTTTCAGGACACCTTGTTTGAGAACTCTAATGGCCGGTTTGATTATCCTGGCAACACACCAGCTTTGTGGCCTGGAGATGGCAAGCCTGGTCTGTGGTTGAATTTTGTATCAAGAATTGGAGCTGTTTACTCATTGCTGGTGAGGGAGGAGGAGATTTTCATGGAAGAAAGGAAAAGGGTCGGTGCTGGTGGGAATCAAGTCCCCATGGATGGCCGAGATGAGGAGTTAGAGCTTGTGATTCCACCAGTTTTTGACAACTGCACTAGCGTTTTGGGTGCTTAAGAGCAAATGGCTCAAGAGATCTGTATTGGGAAGCTGTTTGTGAAGAAGGGTCAAAGAAAGGGGTTGGATTGGGCTGAGGTTGTTGGGGAGGAGTATTGAGAAGAACCCATTTGTGTGGGAACCATATGTGGTGTTGGGTCAGATTTACTTGACGAATGGAAGGTTTGAGTAGGCGGAAAGAGTGGCTGAAAAGGGGCTGAGGCTCCTGTTGGAGTGGGGGAGTCCATGGGACAAGAGGATATCTTGGGAAGGATGGGTTGCTTGGTGTAGGGTTTTGCTGATGAAGGCTAAGGAGAGGTCATGTCCTAACCCTTATTGGGGCATCCTCAACTTAGGACTTGTCAAATAAGTCATTAGAATTGAAGTATAAGATACCATCATCTTCCACTTCAATATGATAAAAATATGAATCTACCTTGTGAGTATAGTGCTTGGGTGAATCATTTTTCATTTTCCATGAATAAGATTTTAATAGATCTTGTGTCCAAAATAAGGTAGGTGAAACAAACGCCAGCGTCATCCAGATGTTATCGGGTTCGTAGGTATTGAGTTTAAATTCAATACATATATAGGTATTAATCTTCCTTTATGTGGGATAACAAAGTAGGTGTCTTGATCTTGTAATAAAAAAAATACAAATTGATGCATTGTTTGCCTTTTTCCTAGTTTTGTTGGGTTGTGAATAGTAGGTAGTGGGTGGGGTATTGTATTTGTAGTAAACGTCAATGGTAAATCCAAATGTATATCCATGGAAGAATGAAAGAATTGATGGCACTATTTGTTGTAATTAGACAAAAGGGGCAAAACTGCCAAAGCCCATAAGTAATTATGGCCTTAATTTAGCAATGTGTTATCCTGAATTTGTTGGAATAGATTATGTGTTTATGTATAGGGTTTTATAACCTAGTTAATTTCCCACAAGTGAGGGCTTAGCATGAACTCTTTAAACCCTAAAATCCCTTTAAAGAGCTTGAAAATAGGCAAAATTTTTTAGATCAATTATCTCAAAAAACAATATGAAGAGGAGTATGAATTACCCTCATAAAAGTTTATCACTTCTAATCATCTTAATACCTATATTTGCTTTGTTTAATTGCTCTTATTGTTGTTGACTTGTTAGTGACAAATAATTTTTGAATGAGTTTGGCTGAAAAAAGCTCGAGCTTATATATGCTCGAGTTTTTCAGTCATTAGATCGGAATATTCTAGCATCTTTTTTATATATCCTACTCCAAAAAATGATAAGAATCCAGATATAACAGTCAAAAGCTCGAGCTTACTGTACGTAGCCCTTCCCTTTATAAATTCATGGACAAAGATTGATTTGAAATTACTATTATTTATCGTTTGATTTGAAGTTACTATTATTTATCTACCACATAGAATCATTATTTTCTAGTTTGCTTTTAGTCTTGATGTGAACAACGATTATATATGAGCGACTCAACTACTACAACTTGGAGTTTTTTATAAAAAAAGGTTATTTTAAAAATAATTATAAATATAGGTTAGAAACTAAAACAATGTTCACTTTAATTTTTCAATTGATTGAAATATAGGTTAAGGGTTCGAGTCCCCTTAGAGTCACTAGAGGGTTTACTCGATTAGTAATTCCAGGACCTTGTGGAATTAGTCAAGGTGCGTGTAAACTGGCTCGGACATCCATGGTTATCAAACAAAAAAAGGAGTTTATATATAGGGTTTTATGACCTAGTTAATTTCCCACAAGTGAGGGCTAAGCATGAACTTTTTAAACCCTAAAACCCCTTTAAAGAGCTTGAAAATAGGCATAAATTTTTAGATCAATCATCTCAAAAAAATATATGGGGAGGAGTTTGAATTACCCTGTCACGATACAGTCTTTGTATCGTGACAAACCGCAAGTTCTGAGCCGTGTCCCGGCTGGGGACCGACTAGGGTTGCAGACGAGCGGGATAGATGTTATGTTTCCACTTTGCCGGTGACTGGACACATGAGGAGGATTGCCCAGGAGATAGGAGATCCGGGGTTTCAGGACGTATGATCCGATCGTGATAGAGCGAGGAGAGGGGTTGTTTCTCCATGCCCCTAAGTATGGAACAGGGAAGGGACCCGATGTCAGTCTGGTGCCTGAAGCACCTGTTAAGCCGCGGTGACGAATAGGCCGAGGCCGGAGCCTTGAGTCGAGGTCGAGGGACGGATAGGATTCTGTGGTAGAGTTCGGGTCAGGTTAGGTAGATGACATGTTACCATTGTCGCTAGCCTGGGCATATGAGGTGAGATTGACTTAGGAGGCAGATGTCTCAAGGTATTGCGGTTGAGCATACGAATGATGGGATATGCGGGATGCGCGTTTCTACTCTTTACTTGTTGAAGTAGGTGGCGTTTAAATTGAATGAATCTTTTGTGACAGATTTGGGCTTAGGGTTGAGGCCTTTAGAGATGATGGAAATTCTTCCCTAGGATGTAGGGTGATGGAGTCGGATGTGTCGAGATCGTGAGTCGAGATACCGGTGGTCTATTTCATGGTGGACCTTAGGGTGGTAGGCATGTGGGTGTTGATGTCATTGCTGACATGGATGGAGTTGAATGACCATCGGGTTGTCAATAGTGGGACATGCTTAGGGTTGTCATGCAGGCGGTCTTGGAGTTGGGTGAGGTTACATATGCGTGGTTGGATGCGTATGTGCGTGGAATTTAGGGACGCAATTCTTTTAAGGAGGAGAATGGGCGGAAAATTCGATTTTGAGAAAAATGGCCAATCGTATTTTTGGTAAAATTAGAAATTTTCTAGATCTCGGATGATGAAAACGGACTTCAGTTGGAATCGTTTGTGTGAAATCTAGCTACCACGTCGAATTTTGTGGTCAGGCGGTCGAATTTGGCGTTTTTACAGGCAGGGTGTCAGTGCTTGAAGTAAAGCGGGTTCGAGAGACATGTGATGTGATAAAAGTCACCGCATGTACTCTTGTAATAACGTATTCTGAATTAGAGATGATGGAAATGGAATGGCTTAGATAGTGCCAAGTGTCAAAAATCACAGGAGAAAGAGGCGCGTGGGAATTTATAAAATTGTTAATGAGGAAAAGACAAAAGAGGAATAGTGTCATCTTCTTCAAAAGAGGCCAAAACGTGAAATGAGGATGCAGTAGGCTGGAAATTCAGTTTTTAGAGAGAGAGGGAGTGGCTTATATCACAGGATTTGTGCGTCGGATAGTCGGTTTTTAATGAACAGAAAGAAAAGTGTTCTACAACGCGAGGCTGCGCGTGGGCACGATTTGGTGGAGTTCAGAAATGACTCAGGTGGGGATCTTTTCCTCTTGTGTTAATAACTGTCCCCAAGTAAATGTAAATGGTTAGGAATGTTACGAGGCATTTTAACAGTAAATTAGTGCCAGCAGGCAAGTGGAGAAAATTCGCATTTATTATTGGCTAGTGAGCATTAGCCCTAGAGGTTTCAGCATTCCACGTGAATAGTACGTGAATATTTTTGTGAGATTTTGTGATGAGTGATTCAAAATGGTGCTTGTCGTTGTTTGCCTAATTAGCAGTGGAGCTAATTTTGGGTGTTATTGATGTGAATTTATGCGTGATTTGTTTGGATTAATTATGTTAATATATATGCATGAATATATTAGCATCAATGTTTGGATTAAGTAAATGCGTTATATGCATTAGGGCAACCTAGATATTAGGTGTGAAGTGCATGACATGAAATGACAAAATGTTTGTCAAAGGAATTTCAATGAATGATTTTCGGTGTGTTGGGAGATGGTCGAAATTACGCCGGGCCCGTAGTGTTAGGAAGGTTCTCCAACACATTCGCCTCGAGTAGTCTGAGGTCTGGAAATGGCTAGGAATGCAGGCGGGTGACACGTCAAGTTAGGCGCGGCCAGGTTCGTCTTGGAACGCATGGCAGTAGACCCGATCAATGGCGGGGCGGGGCCGGAATTGGTACAAGGCCGCGGCCGACACGAGGCACATCTTTGGGCGGGCTGGCCCGGGTAGGTGACGGGCCCAGGGGTGACGGGCCGGACGGGCCCAGAGTGGCGGGCTGAGCGGGTGCACCAGTGGGGCAGGTGGACCGTGAGTGGCTCAGGCCCAGACTACAGTGTGAACTCTTAAGACCCCACTGCAGGGCCCCCCTTGCCCTTGCCGGGCCCCCTTTCTCCTCCACGCTAACGGTCCTTATGACCAGTTGGCTATCAAACCCTCCCTCCCTTGCCTTGCTCTTTTTGTTTTGTTTTTTTTTTTTTTTATTTTTTTTATATATCCTGTGAGTCTAGCAATTTTTCGTATTATCTCTTAATTTTTCATACTCTGCTCCAAATTCACTTCATTTTCACAATTTATTTCTCATATTCTTTAATAATTCATTTTCTTCAATTGTTCTTCATATTACATGATATTATGGTGGTCTGAATCGGCATTGGTAAATCAGAATGGTTCAAATTTTAAAAAATTTAAACCGATCTTAGATTGTTAATATTCTCGCTTTCATTTTTCTTGTTGTACATTTTATTTTGATTCATTATTTTTATTTTTTAGTATAATATTTTATTAATAATTTTAATATGGATAGTGCATGTGTAAATAACCTTACAGTCGATAATAATTATTAAGCAAAAAAACTTAGTTCAAATATATGGAATTTTTGGTAGAATAGAAATAATTTTAGAAAATAATAAAAAAAGAAATAAGCAATATAAAATTTGTAACAAAGCTTGCTGAAATCAGTGGATCAAGTGAGACTGAAGTCATTTAAAAAGGCCACTTGATGAGCAATGTAAAAATAAGCATGTGTAGATATTAGAAATTATATGCAATTAGGTAAAGATGAATGTGGAAATTTAATGACTAGCATGATGAGTACAGCTTTGTCGTAAATGAATGATTGATTACATGGTTGACAATGCATTTACAATATACCTTATGCCCTTTGCTTGATGAAGCTTTGATATTGTGTGTTGATTTGTTGTATTAGTACGTTCAAATTATTGATTATAGTGTCCTGCCAGTTCAAAGGTTGGTCAGAATCTTTGTTAAAAGAGATATTATGAAAATTTCAAGCGAACGAGAAAATTTAAAACAATATTTGCAAAATTTGAAGGAAAAATTTATTAACCATGTGATATTTAGACATCTTTAATGCGCTAGAGGCTTTTTATGTGCACAGCTCATTATATAGATAGTGAATGGATGTTAAATAAAAGAATAATTTCATTTAAAACAATAATGTCATAATGGTAAAAATGTAGCAACTTTAATAAATGATGAAATTATAGATTTATGTATTCATGATAAAATATTTACAATAACATTAGATAATGCTTCAAATAATGATATAGCAATACAAAGATTAAAAAGATTTTGGCAAATAAACGATGATCATGCAAAATTATTTCAAATCAGTTGTTGTGCACATATTTTAAGTTTGATTGTAAAAGATGGATTAAAACAAGTTGATAACACATTAGAAAAAATTAGAGAGACATTGCATATAATATTAATTGTTCCCCAAGCAAAACATGAATTATTTTTGATTGTTGCAAAATTACAAATATGAAAGAAAAATATAGGTTTGTTATTCAGATGGAATTCTACTTATAAGCTTTTTATAAAATATTACAAAATATAAAAAGAAGTAGTACAATTATAAATGCAATTATCTAATAATAATAATGATGTAGATGTTTGATGTGTTAAATGATTATGATTGTAGCATTGTGGACGCTACGAGATCTTTTGAAATTTTTGATACTTCAAAACAAATATTTTTTTGTAATGTGTATTATCCAACTTCACATCGGGTCATTGTAAATAACTAATATTTATATAGGTATTTCAAAATTATTTAAGTTATGAAATTTGTAATGATACAATTTTAGCAATGATAGAAAAAATTAAAAAATATTGAGGGAGAAATACCTTTGGTATTATATTGGTTTAATTGTGGACCCTAGATTAAAAATTTGATGCTTTAGATGAATGGTTGATTATTTACAATGAAATTAAATAAAATTAAAGAAATTAAAAATGAAATAAATTCGGTTATTATATATTTTTATATAATATTTAAAAGAAAAATATGGTAATAATATTAGTTTGATAAAATCGTCATCCACATGACAGAAACTCCTCATATATTTTTATAAGCCCTTTAGAAATGTTCAAAAGTAGAAAAAAAAACTAATAGCTAGTTTTAAAATATCTAACGAATATAGATAGATATCTGGGTGTACAAACAATTCCATTTGAAGATAATGAAGATTTTGATGTACAAATGGTGGAAAAAACAACAAATTAAATGCCAGGTGTTGTCATTATTGCCGTGATGTATTAACCGTGCCTGTAAGTACAGTCGCATCGAAAGCTGCTTTTAGTGTAGGCGGAAGAGTGGTTAAGCGAGAGATGTAATTTGTCGGCATAATGTCGAGCATTAGTATGTTTAAAGATTGGGTTTAAATGTGGTGTATGATCGTGTTAGAAGAAATTTGAACTAGTGGGCGTCTGAAGAACTTAAAAATATAAAGAGACATGAATGGATCGAAGATAGTTCTTGGAGTCACCGGAAAATAATGATTAAAATATTTTGATGGGAAATATCATTCATGTTTTTATTTCTTATGGTTGAAAAGTACAAATGATTGACAAATAAGTAGGTCTTGGCCTGGTTGGGATGTACTTATTTTGTAGTGATGTAAACTTTTATTACATTTCTAGAAATGTAATTATATTTGATTAATAAAATTTTAAAATGATGTATTTTATTTTTTGAATTGTTTAAACTTACTTTTTATATAACTTTTGAATCTGATTTAAATAAAAACCCTAATGGAGGGGTTGGAACTTCAAGTGGGCTTTTAAGAGGGCTTTTAGATGGGCCTGCAGGCAGGAGCCTATAAGCGGAGCTTTAGGCGGGCTTATGGGCGACCCTGGATGGGTTCTGGGGGCCTCCTGGCGAGACTTCTAGGCGGGCCTAAGAAGCCCGTGATTCGAACTGACAGCCAGGGGCGGCCAGGACTGAAATGAAGAAGCCGTGACCGTCCCGCCCTTTAACAGGAGCTTAGTAGGGCTTGGGCCTCTTGGGCACAGTAAAGCCCTTCCCGGGTCGTGGACTGAAGTGGATATCAGGATGAGATCATTCAGGTGGTCAAATCACTTCATAGAAATTCGGTGGTGTGTTTTAGAGAACAAAGGCTTTTGTTTGAAGCGGATATTTTTACTCGCGTTCGACAGGCATATGTGGTCGGTGAGGACTCGGGACATGAGATTGGTGTGTAGGCATTCAGTGAGTTTATGAAATTGCTTGAATGTGACTGTTTTGCCATGCGTATGCGCTTGGGTGAGGTGCTTGGGTAAGGAAATTATCTCTCTTGGGCTTTGCTCCTGCAATAGGATCACTATTTCGAATCGGGGAGTGTGCACGAGGCTGACGCTCTTCAAATAGCGTTTTAGAAGAAAGCAGTTGAAACTTTGATATTTTTGTATACATGTATTAGAATGTTGTAATTTTAATATATGTTGTATAAGAGTAATTTATTAACTCTTGAACCATGTAAGGTAGTTGGTTGGATATTTTATGAGTATTGATGCAGGGGCCTAAGTGACCATTATTATACTCGCATGTGGACCCTGTGTGGTCATTGTAAACTTGTTGGGACATGTTTGTACCTTGGGTAGAGCTCCTCGTGCAAGAGGCTGTAGATTTTAAATGAGTGGTGTGGTGTCGACATCGCAAAATCATCTGCATGAGTTGACGGGTTGTCAACGGACACCCCGGTTTTGAGGCTTCACATACCCTCATAAAAGTTTGTCACTTCTAATCATCTTAATACCTATATTTACTTTATTTAATTGCTCTTATTGTTGTTGACTTGTTACAGACACAAATAATTTATGTAATGTTACAAATGTGTGTAAACTCATCACATGCCAATACAACATAACACACATATTGACATCCAAACATGTCACTCTTAGTCAAACAATGGCACTGTCAAACAAGTCATACAATGACCCAGTAAGCCTGACAATCTGAACAGACTGTGAAATTGACCTAAAACAGGCCATGAATACAAGCCTCACATAGTCACAAGCTCACCTAGGCGAAGTGGTTCGCCTAGGCGAGCAATACCACTGGCGGACCGGGGAAACTCCGCATTTTCTGTGTACGGCTCGCAGGTGTACATACCGCCCATGGCGGACCCTGCAGCCGAGAGCAGCTCCATGCTGGGCAGACTCCTTCTTCCTAGAGACCAGGTGTCCTCTCCTGGCGAAGCTGTTTCCGGCTCACCTAGGCGGGGACGGTTCGACCAGGGGAACTCGAACTGTTCGACCATTTCTAGCCCAAAAATGGAAAACAAACCCAAGTAGGAAGAATTTCCTACCTCTTGGAGCATAGAAAGGAATACTAGAAGCGCCGTGAATGACTACCAGCCACAAAACCTTGGTTTCAGATCTGTAGCCTGCGCGAATCCGTGTTTTTGGTACTTATCACGTACTACGTTGATGCGATGACTTTTGTTCTTGTGATGAACTTGATCGACAGGAACTCTGTGAGGCTTGGAAGCTCTTGAAACCCTCATCTTTCCCTCTTCTCTCACTCTCTCGGTCAAACCAGGAAAAATGAGCTCTTTTTGCCCTAATTTCCCCATTTTGCTCCAACTTAACTTTAAGATAAGTAAGTGGCCCACGTCGCGCCACGTGTTCACGTCTGCTTGGGTTCGATTTTGGCCTGAAGCTATTTATTTTGCCTTGGTTTAAGTCACATTATTTTCTATGAACTTAATTCAAGTTATTTCCTAACTTCCGAGATTTTCGTAAGAATTTCGTCCTTAGGAGTCACTAGACACCCATCACCTCGAAAGATGTGAAAATCCGATTATCTCGAAATTAAACGAAATTCGTCGAGGTAATTAGATTTCGCGAGACGAATCCAACGATGAGGTCCGTTTCATCATCCAAGATCTAGAAAATTTATAGGTTTTCAGCTTTGTGATATAATAGCCAGTACCATTTCTGTTTTTGAAAATTCATTTTCTTCAGGTTTTATTCTCCCCCTTAAAAGAATTTAGTCTCGAAATTCCCACACATAGTACATATAATCACGTGCATATGCAACAGTAATTTAATATCAATGACTAAAAACATACCTTCTTCCTCGAATAAGAAGTGATAGTTGGCATGCATAGTATCTTCGCGTTCCTGTAATATCCCGAAATACACCCAATCATTTTATAGACAAGTTTAGGGTATAAAGTATGTTAAATTTGAAATTTTTGGGAATTTATATTTTTAAATGTGAAAATGATAACAACCCGGAAATTAAATTCTAGAATCAAGGGTAAAAGGGTAAATTGTAAAATAAGGACCCAAGAGGCGTAAGGCAAAAGTTTATATGCAAAATAGAATAATAGAGATAATTTGAAGTGCAAATGAAGAGAAGTAAGAAGAGCTTTGACGAAAAATGGGAAAACTAACTAAAATGCAAGGCAAACAAGGCCTTAGGCCAAAAGTAGGGATAAACCAAAATGGTCTATTGAATGAGCATTTATATGTGGAAAGAGAGAGAGTGAGAGAGAGACACGGTTGTTGAAGAGAGAAGCCATCTTTGGGTTTTATTTGTTCAAGCAAAGAGAAGGAAGGAAGGAGAGGAGGAAAACCAAGTTTGAAGAAAAGATTAAGGTTAGGAACTCATCCTAACTTCTTTGAGCATTTCGTTTGGGTTTCATCAAACCCTAACTTGTATAAGTGTAATTTTAATTATTTTAGTTCAGTTTGTAGTTATTAGGTTGATTTGTTGGATCATCAGTGGGAGATGTTTGTATAAAAAACGTTGGGGTTTTGGGAAGTACATCATTCACCAAAACCAAGTTTTGTCTTGGTCATAACTTGACCATAACTCATCAAAATTGAGTGATTCGAACTATTGGGTAAACTAGAATCTTAGGAGAATAAATCTCCTTGAAATAAGTGTATTCAAATTTGGATCCCATTGGACCCAGAAAATTCATCAAATTGAAACCCTGTTTTTGGGCAATTTCTGATACAATTTTGGTGTTTTGGTACAGTTTTGGGTATTTAGGCCATAAGTTGAGTTTCACTCATCCAAATTGAGTGATTCAAATTTTTGGGTAAACTAGAACCTAGAACAATCTTCACAAATAAGATATGTTAATTTGGTTATTGGACAGAGAAAATTCGTCAAAGTGAAATCCTATTTTCGGGCAGTTTATGATACACTTTTGGTGTTTTGGTACAGTTTTTGGCATTGAGGCCATAAGTTGAGTTTCACTTATTCAAATTTAGTGATTCAAATTTATGAGTAAACTAGACTTCTAGGAGAACAAATATCCTTGAAATAAGTATATTCAAATTTGGACCCCTTTGGATCCAAAATATTCGTTAATGTGAAGTGCTATTTGTAGGAAATATTTTAGTGTAAAGTATTTAAAGTAAATAAATAAAAGAAGGGTTGATATATGAAATATGAACATATGAACAATAATACAAACATGTAAATGACTAGTATGATATCTCTAACTTAGATAAAAACCTAATAAGCCTGATTTTCTGCATATAACCAAAGTGATGGATAATAGACATTATATGAGATTACAGATTCACTATCAGTTATTGATTTGGGTCATTAAAGTATACAATTTGGGTCATTACAACGGTTCCGTTTGGGTCACATAATATAGGCATAGGTCACTGTCTCGTACAATGATGATATCTTCGGGTATATACGGTCCCATTTGGGTCATACAGTACTGTACAGTGATTTGGGTATATATAGTTATCTCTCGTATCTACGTCTTTGGAATATACAGGTATAAAAAAAAAAAAAAACAAGATGATATAAGATAATATGAAACATGACACATGAAAAAGGCATGAAATATGCAAATGATACGAAAGATGTATATGTTATATGTTTCCCACTAAGCTATAAGCTTAGCACGAGTGTTTCATCCATGTAGGTATTGAAGAGGACATTCACGACATTCCGCATCCACGAGGCTAACCATGACAATGAAGTCCACCACTAAGTAGGTTTGGATTTGTTTTTGTATATGTAAATGTAGAGTTTTGTAATAGTGGAAATTGTATAGAACAAATCATCGGACACCGGATATATGTACGAGAATATTATGAACACCACACCCGGTGGTTGTTTTATATCTGTATATATGTAAGTTTGCTATTTATGAAAATATATATAAATTGGGCCCACTAATGACAGAAAAATAGGTTAAAGAGTCTCAGTCCCGTGCTGCGTCCCCACTATTTGCCTAGGCGGGGGTAGGGGCTCGACAATTAAGTATCGAACTGGTTTGGCGACTCACAGCATAGAGTATAGGATAGAAAAGCATGTGTCTAGTAATATGTTGGCCTAATGTGGATGTCCTTGTGTCTTGTGTTTTTTATAGATGGATCATCATACGAATTCAGTTGAAGAAGCAGTGGAGAGTGTTAACCACAGGTCGAGGTTATCGGCTTGAGCCCTGCGAAGCAATACCCCAGTAGGAGCGAATGAAGCTTACAGCACGAGGATATCTCGGGACATGGCTCGGGTATTGGAAGACAATAGCTCAAAGCCCCAATAGACATGGTAAGAGAACATGGGGCTGAGGAATTCCTTTGGGACAAACATGGAAGAGTCAGATAAGAAATTCTATTGAAAGCTCAGAAGATATTGGAAAGTTAGATGCCCTCGTTGTGAGAGAGTATCGTAATGGAGTCTCATATTGAGTGAGGCATATGATTAGTGGAAGCTAGTGTTGAGGAGTCCAAGGATTCCAAATCCTATGCCATGGGAATTCTTTGCTCAAGAGTTTAGGGTTAAATATGTTTATGATATGTACTGGGAAACTAAGTGGAAACAGTTTCTAAATTTGAAGCAAAGGAACTTATCAGTGGCTGAAAATGAGAGAGAATTTAGCCATCTCAGTAAGTATGCACCGGAGTTAGTTCTCACCGAGGCATTTTGGTGTAAACAGTTCAAAGATGGACTACATGATTCCATAAAAAGATATCTAGCGCTTGTCACAATATTTCAGCAAGTAAATTTCTATCGGTTAATTACGACAAGCGAAAGTAGAGAGATGCGAGAAGTAAGAAGTAGTAAAAAGGTTTCGGAAGAAGAAGTTTTCTGGGGAGCTTCTTCCTCCTCGGGTAAAAGAGCTAGAGGTCCCAAATGAGTCGGTCTGAGTTCGGCTACAAGGAGTGAAGACGAGGAAGGTACAATGACCTGGATTCGTGAGTGCTTCAAGCTGGTGGAGAAATTGAGTGCCTTAACGCCTGACGACATTTGTATGGGTGCGACAGGAGGATATTTTAGATGTGGGCTCCGGGCATGATAAGCGGAATTGTCCACATAGGTGAGGGGGATAATAGTTGCAAGGCGTGGCAGAGGAGATCTGTTTTCACCATGAGCTTCAGGGATCGAATTGGCTTAATTCGATTATAGGGACGTGGAGGTATAGTGTCGGAGGCAGGTGGGTTGTCTGTCTCACTGGGCCCAACCTGCAACCTATGCTATAGAGTTCATGAGGATCGGGATGTCCCCGAAGTGATTAACATTATTTCTCTTTTATGATATTGAGATGCATGCTGATGAATACTGGCTCCTACTCATTCATATATCTGTACTGAACATGTGTTTGATAGAATGCCATCGGTAGAGCAATTACCATATGATATGCTTGTTACTAGTCCCCTAAGGCATTGTCGAGTCAGTAGGAGTGTGTAGAGCGTCACCTAATGACTCATGATAGAGAGTTTTTGCTGATCTGCTTGACTCTTGTTTCATGAGTTTGATTTAATTTTGAGGAATGAATTGGTTATCGAACACGGGCTATAGTTATTTGTGATAAGAAAACGGTAAGGCTTAAATGTTTGACTATTCGGAGGTAACGTTACATGGTATCAATCTGAGCCTGTCCAAATATAATTTCATCGATCTGAGAGGCGATGATTCTTGAGAAAGGTTGTGAAGCCTTTTGGATTTGGTGTGACTACAAAGAGGTTAAGTAGATGCGGAAAAGATTCGATGGTAAAGGGATTTCTGATGTGTTTCCCGAGGAATTACCGGGAATACCACTGAAAGTAGATCTATCTGCAAGTTCACTTGCATGGAGCGACTCTAATTTGCAAGACTGCTACTTGGCTCCATTAAATCAGGTTGAGGCTGGCTTCTGGGAGTTGATAGAACCTAGTGTTTACGTAATACGAAGAGCCACCATAAATTTTTATAATAATTTATAAAATGGAAGAGCATTCAGATGATTAAACCCAAACTGGGTTTTTTGGAAAAATTGATAATTGTTCAGTGTGAAAATTAAATGATATGTGAGCATGTGAACAAATATTGTATGCTAAAATATAGAAATGATTGAACTGGAAATAAACCCAGTGAAAAGAGGCAAAAATGAAATTGTAAAATGAGATTAAGGTCAAGAATAGAAAATGGCAATGCTAGAGTAGATTAAATGATAAATGAAAGTGAAATGAAGAACAAAAGGAGAAAAAATGAAATGGAATTTGTGTGTACAAGCCGAGCATGGTCTTACACTTGAAATGAGAATAAGACCAAATGTGGTCTTAGGAAACCTCACTTGTGCAAAATGTTTTTGAAGTGGAAGGAGAAAAGAGCTAGGGTTTTTGAAATAGTTTGAGATTTGTGTGAATCTCTCCATGTTGTTCAAGATCTTGAGACGGAAGAAGGAAAAGCGGCTAAGGCTTCAAGTGCGAGGGTTTGGTGAACTAAACCCTAGATTTCTTTAAATGATGTTTGGGTTAGAAAAACCCTAATCCATCCATGGGTTTTGCTCATGGTTGGTTTAAGATGATATTAGAATGCCTTTGGGAGTGATTTCTAGAGTTTCATTTGGATTTGGAGTGATTTTTGGAGAAAAATCGCAAAAAGGAAAAACTAGAAAAATGTCTGGAGCACTTCCTCTGGCAGTAGCGCTGGGGAACCCACGCGGCGTGGGCCTGCCGTGGCATGGGGTGCCCTCGTTGCAGCGAGGCCGGGGTGCCATTTTGAGTACGCCACGGCGTAGCTTTGCTACGCCGCAGCTGAGGCGTAAACACTGTTCACTGAGAGCAAATTTCGGATTTTTATTCCGAAAGTCTCGTATTCGTACACCGATAGTTTAAAGACCCTAATAAATGATTAATGAGGGTTCAAATAAGGATAAAACAAAATGAAAAACGTACCGTACCTCGCTGCCTCGGAGAAGCCAAGCAGACTTAGTGTTTAACCCCAAGCGGGTGCGAAGATAAGAGTACATTCACTAAAATGTTTAATAATTGTTTATCCACTAAGAGTGGTGTGTTATTAAATGATTATAGGGGCGATGTGAGGATCACCTAACCTAGGACCGAGATCGAAGAGGAAAAGAACGGAGACAACTTCGGTTTGTTCCTGCTCCCTCTATCCTTATTTAAGTGTTTGGTAGTTTACCAAATAAATCGAAATGATATGGAATGAGTATATCTTTGAAATGATATTACGAGTGCATATGGATTTGAAAATGTGATATTTAAAATGTTTGTGATTAATTGCATGTAAGTGATTAATTGGTAATAAGCGAATTGGTTAATTCTTGACATCTTGAATTATGATGATATCTGGCGGTAATGAGCGGGATTCATCCGGCTGAATGTAGTCATGAAGCGACAGAAATTGTCCGATGTCCACGTGGCGGGATGTGCCTTGTCGACATCCGTTATGATGATTCATGCGACATTAAAAATGTCCCGCTTGTGATTCATAATCGACATCTGTCATGATGGCGATATGACGTTAAATACACGTGAGGTGCACCAATCGGCATCCCGTGCCATGGTAGGAGGCAAAAATTGTAAAATGTGTAAGCACATTCTGGGGCCGTAAAAGGGCATTGATTCAAGGCGGAATCCGTCATGAATATGAATTGTATAGACAAAGTGAAATAACAACTTGATGAGTGTAAATGGGATTTGTAAACTAAATACATCCTTGGGAGTATATGTTTGAATCTCATGATTTGAGTTAAGTAAATTGAAAGCATGTGAAAATGCATATTTTGATATGATCAATGATTTGTAAAGTGAAAGCATGTGAAAATGAATAAGCATGAGTATAGTTTGACAAAAAAAAAAAAAGACATGGTTTTATGATAAATGCATGTCATGTTAATTGAAAATTGGAATAGAAGTGTATAGAACCACTAAGCATGAAAATGCTTAGCGTGTAGTTTGTATCACACGGAGGTTTCGAGTAAACGGGAAGAAAGCGAGATCGAGCGCAGTCATAGAAGGCAAGATCAAGAAGCGCAGAGTCATAGAGAAGGCAAGATGCACCATTTTGTAAACAAATTGTATAAGAGTAAATGTTTATGGGCCTACCATTTTAAAATGCTTTCGCGTAGTGAAAACCCCAAGCGAGCATAAATAAAATGTTTTGATAAGATAAATGAAAACGGTCGGAAGTAAACGGGCTCTGGTTGAGATCTTCCTTGGGTCGGGCCGAGAGTTCGGGTGCGACACTTTAAAAAAAAAAAAAAAAACAAATGAAAAAAAACAAAAAGAATTAAACGAGCATCCCGAAACCGGTTCGGATCCACCAATCGGGTTGAACCAGAAAGGGGTGCTATAGTTTCGCCTTGGGGTGCGTTGGTTTTATTTGTCAAAAAGAAAGATGGCACTCTCCGGATGTTGATTGATTATCGGCAAATAAACAAAGTAATGATGAGAGAAAGAATAAATATCCCGTTTATCGAGAATAGAGAATCTTTTTGATCGGTTGAAAGACGTGTGCGCAAAGATAGACTTGCGATCAGGATATTATCAACTTTGGGTGAAAGATGTTGATGTTTAGAAAACAACCTTTAGAACTTGATATGGTCATTATGAGTTTTTAGTAATACCATTTGGGTTGACTAATGCACCGGCTGCATTCATGGACTTGATGAATAGGGTATTCCAACCTTATCTGAACCAGTTTGTAGTAGTATTCATTGATGACATCCTAGTGTATTCTAAAGGTGCATAGAAACATGAACATCATTTGAGGATAGTGTTACAGATTTTGAGAGAGAAAAAATTGTTTGCAAAGTTGAGCAAATGTGATTTTTGGCTTAAGGAAGTGCCATTTTTAGGCCATATTGTATCTGCAGAGGGTATTAGAGTTGACCATGCAAAGAATGAAGCAGTTGTGAGTTGGAAACCGCCTCGAAATGTAACCAAGGTGAGGAGTTTCTTGGGTTTAGTAGGATACTATTGACGGTTTGTAAAGGGATTTTCCGTCTGTGCATCTTAGGCACTACTGAGTTACTCCCGAGAAGGGTAAAGAAGTTAGTGGGTGACAAGTGTCAGTTAAGTTTTGAACAGTTAAAGAAAATACTGGTTGAAGCACCGGTGTTGACTCAGCCTACTTTGGGTAGAGAATATGCCATGTATAGTGATGCATCAAAAATTGGTTTGGGATGTGTATTGATGCAAGATGGAAAAGTGGTGGCGTATGCCTCCAGACAGTTGAAACCACATGAGTAGAATTATCCCACACATGATTTAGAGTTGGCAGTGATAGTGTTCGCTTTGAAAATATGGCGACACTGTTTATATGGTGAAAAATGTAGAATCTTTACAGATCATAAGAGTCTTAAGTATCTGTTAATTCAGAAAGAATTGAACTTGAGGCAACGTTGGTGGATAGAGTTGTTTAAGGATTATGATTGCATAATTGATTACCACCCAGGAAAGCTAATGTGGTGGCTGATGCTTTAAGTAGAAAAATTATTTCCGCTCTGTCCACACGGGTCGTTGTGATTGGGGTTTGAATACGATGGAGCCTTGTTGGCTCCAGCGGGGATTATTCACGATTTGAAAATGATGATAAGAGATGCTCGGAAGAATGATGTCAAGCTCTGAAGTAATGGAGTTAGTCAGGAAATACGAATAGCCGACTATTTTATAGATGCAAATGGAGGTTTGCTTTATAAGGCAGTTATGTGTCTTAGAATGACATGGAGTTGAAAAAGAAGTGATGTATGAAAGCCACAATACAGTATTTACCATCGTCACAGGTAGCAGAGATGTACCGAGTTTGAAAGCGGTACTGTGGTGGCGGGGCCGAAAAGGATGTGACGGAGTATGTGTCTAAATGTCGACTTGTCGACCAAGTAAAGAAATTTGAACATCAATCTTTGTCCCTAGGTTTGTTAAATCCTCTTCCAATTCCCCAATGGAAGTGGGATAACATTACTATGAACTTTGTATCTGGTTTTCCCCTCACCCAAAAGAAACATGATTCTATTTAGGTAATTGTGGACAGACTGACAAAGTCTGCTCACTTCTTATCAGTCCGACTTGACTATTCTATGGATCGGTTAGCAGAACTGTATGTGAATGAAATTGTTAAGTTACATGGTATTCCGATATCTATAGTGTCTGATCGTGATCCACAGTTTACGTCAAGGTTTTGGAAGAATTACGGTCGACCTTGGAGTGCCCAGTACGAATTTTGAGGCTCGCAACTTTCCATCCATAAGCAGATAGACAGTCAGAGAGTGTGATTCAAGTGTTAAAAGACATGCTTCGGGGTTGTGCACTAGATTTTTCCGGAAGTTGGGATAAGTATATTCCTCTTATGGAATTTGCTTATAACAACAGTTATCAGTCCAATATTTGTATGACCCCATATGAAGCTTTGTATGGCAGGAGATGTAGACTCCTGTATGTTGGACAAAATTGAACAAGCATAAGGTTATTAGTCCTGATATAGTGAAAAGCTTGAAGAAAGTCAGGTTATTCGACCAAAGGTTAAAGGTGATTACTACCCAAAGAAATTAACTATTTTACACCCTCATTAATGGGTTTGAGCACTGTGTGCTAATCAACCTAATTAACGATTGGCATGTTAAGGACCTAGCAAAGCTACTAATCAAATTTTGTAGCAAGTTTGTTGTTTTTGTAGGCTTTATACCATAGATAGAGATTAAGCAACCATGAAGAAGCCCAGAGATGAACTCGAGGCTGCGATTTAGAAACAGAGAAGAAAGAGAATGACAGGAAAGAAAAGAGGCAGGTTCTTAGTACTTACCCTTCTGCCTTGTTAATGTTGCTTTGACTTTTTGACTTTTTTGTCACCTTTTTGGTTTTCTTCCCGTTTTGTACCCTTGTAATAGTATTTGTTTTGGTTTTTTTTTGGTATTTTTTAAAGGGGGTTTGGCTATTAAAGCCCCAGACAGATCTTATCTGAGCGTTCTTTTGCTCATCAAGTTACTGGCGGAAAGCTTTAGCTCTTCCTTTCTTTTCATTTTCTCTCTTTTCCTCACTTTCTCCGCTTTCTCACTAGCGAACACCCTCCGAGGATGACAACTCAGGGGATGAAACTAGGAAACCTTTCCTCCTTGAAGAATTTCTTTGGTGCGGGGATCTAAGGCAACAGGAGGTTCCATGTTTTACACGCAGGTATCCACTGCCGTTACTGTTTTCCCTGTTTAACTTTAGGTTTTGATCCCTTTTGAGTCACCTTGAATGGTTATTACTTGGTAAACTTTTAGGCTTATTGGATGCTTAATGTTAGATCCATTGATGTTCGTTAGTTATCATTTATGACCCATTGTAAGGTAAGTTAAGGTGACTTGTGTTTTAACTTGTACGGCGGCTTTAATGGCTGTAGTGCCATTTTTAAAGAGATTTAATGAGGTCGGTTTTTATAGTTAAATGAAGATCCGGTTAGGAGATGACTATAGGTCATCTCCCAAGCCTTCGACGAGACCACAAACCCTTAGTTACCATTAGAACCCAAACTCAGTAGCCGGATGCTTCAAGGAATTCTGTTTTACATTTTTACCTATTTTACTTTCAGTTTCCACCATCTAAACCCACTGTTTTTATGAAAACCCAAAATCCAAATTGAATTCACCATTTTGGCCTTAACTGCAACTCATTTGTGTGAAGAAAACCCATCCTTGTGTTCGACCCTAGAGCCCTTTATCTTTGCGGTAGCCATGCTCTTTGCGGTAGAGTAGGTTTATAAATTTTGTTGATTTCAGACCACCTCCGTGCACACGAATCAAATGGTGCCGTTGCCGGGGATGGTTCCTAAGTTCAAATGACCATTGTTGAACACTTATGATCCTCATCCACAGGATTACGGTGAATTTTCTTTTTATCGTTAGGCGTAAGTTTTTTTAGTTCATTTCTTGTCAAAAAAAAAAAAACCTTTAGTGGATTGTTCTTTGTTTGGTGTTGTTTCAGCAGTCGTGTTTAGGTGGGTTAGGAATTACGGGCGGAGTTAGTCTAAGTCGCGGTCTCCACGGGGCAGGAAGGCTGCAGTGATCTCAAACATGAACCAAATGGAACTTCCTCTTAAAGAACAACAGAGTCAGCAACCCGTGGAGAGAAATCCAAACGCACATAGGTCCATGAGAGACTATAGAAACCCTCCACGGATGAGTGCACCCTCATGCATGGTGCCTCCAACAAATGCACCATATGGAAATGCTTACAACCCTAGTTGGGGGAACCACTAGGCCTATCATGAATGCCACCAAACCTCATAATATGCACCTCCTGCACATTCATAGTATGTCTCTTCCTCTCAACCTCAACCACCACGATCGACCTCTCCCGAGTTAGGCGAAGCCATTACGAATCTTAGCAAAATTTGGTGGGTGACTTTGTGGAATAAAGCAATGTTTAGGGTTTAACTCTTTATATTACAAAATATCCAATGTTCAAGAATTACGTGTATGCTTATGTCGAAATTTATATACTTATACGCCGCGCGCTTTCTCTATGACTACACTTGTTCTTGGCACTTCTTTCTGTTCACTCGATACTGCGCGCATAGTTAAAAGCTACACGCTAAACGCATTTCATCTTGGTGGTTCTACTCTGATGCTCTATCTGTCTGACATGCCTTTATCGATCATGCTTGTTACTCTATTTCAATGGTCAATCATAAACAATACATATGCTTATACATTTGTACATACTTTCGTTACAAACATGCATTTCAATGTAACAATTCCTTCACAATTCAATTCATGAAGTTTAGCATATACTCATAAAGATGTATTTGGTTTACAATCTCTTTTCACTCATCAAGTTTGTTATGCCACCTTGACTATTCAATTTGTTTTCACGTATGCCTTGGTGAATCCATCTTGTGTATCATTTGGTAATGTGTACACCCGTTTGTAATTCCGGTTCACCATCATGATGGATGCGATTGGTGCACCGCCATGTGAACCATTTAAAGATGCCGTCGCCATCATAACGGATGCTGATTGGTGCATCTCGCTAAGTGGGACATTTAGCAATATAATTCTTCCATCATGAGCGGATCGCCCAGGTGAACACATCGCAGTGGTCATTAATAATTCACATCGATTCGTTATGTCACAATATGACAATATAATTTGCAATTCAAATAAATGCACACAAGCAAATATTTGACAATTCATCCCAATTTCTCTATTTCAAAACATTATGCGATTTCAGATTACCTTTCAATTGACGTATGCATATTCCATATGATCATTTCACATTTACATAGTAAACTATCAATACACTTGAAATGTGATAGAGTTTAGTGAACAAACAAATTATCAATTCCTTGTCTTTTTCGATACCAGTCCTAGGTCAGGTTATCGTCTTCACGTACCTAGTTAAATATAAAATCTCCACTCTTAGTGGTTAAACAAATAATCATACTAAACGAATATTGCCGAGGCGAAGCGAAGTTTCATTCTTATTTGAACCTCCATTAGCCATTTTTTAGGGTCCCTAAACATTCGATGTACGAATATGGGACTTAACAATGCAAGGGTACAAAAATCAGGGCTGCTAGAAGCATCGGTACTGGTACCACTTTGATCGGTACCGATACCGGTACCAACCCTGTTCTATAAGTGGGTACCGGTACCACTAACTACTAGTATCGGTACCACTTGGTCTTTGTCCATGATGCAATGCCCTTTGTCTGTGATACCAATCTTATGAGGTTTTGCTCGAGAAATGTAATTTGCCATTCTCCATATAAAAAAACTCAAATAACTTCCTCTAAACTCATGTATATCATGTACATGGAATCAACTTAAACAACTCAGTGGGTTAGAATCAATAAAAACCCCTTTTTTTCTTGAGTTAGGGCTTTTCACAAAGTCAAAATCACAAAGGGTGAAATTGGGTTGTGTTCATACATGAATCTCTTCAAATCCTCTTTTAGGTTGCTTGATCTCTTAGAAGCAAGTGGAAGAAATCCCACCTAGAACTTGATCTTTCCCAAGCCCTAGCCTCTTCTTCCCATTTCTCTTCTCTTTCTCTCCAAAACGGGATTTGCTCCAAATGGCTTCAATTTCTCTTTTTTTGGTCTTCAAGTCTTTGTTCCTTAAAAAGCCTTGTTTACAGCTTATAAAACCATTTGGGTTAAGTTCTCCAATTTACTATAGCCCACATTTCATTTTATTTGCACTTGATCCCATGTTACACTTAGACATATAAACTTATTTACAATTGACCCTTAGATTCATCATTTTTCAGGCTAAAATTGCCCTTCCTTGGAGTTAATTTCGGGTCCAATCAATTCTCATTTAGCATATAATATTTGCATTTGGCTTTTAACCATATAATCATTTAATCAATATTCATTTAACAATTCCCGGAAAATACGCAAGTTGACTCAATTTATACCCGGAATATATAATAATTTTGATTATAAAAATTCTAGGGTATTTTTGGGGCGTTACAATTTCAGAATCTTATATAACCTTACATTCTCCCACTTGGTGCAATCATTAATAAAACCTTTGAGTTAACAAAACACATGAATCATAGAGATAAGTCCTCCAATAATGAGGATTATCAACTATGTATCACAATGCATTTTGATTCTTAATTACTTAATGTGGTAACAAAAACTTATTAGAATAAACCCTATGTTTATTCTAGGTCCAAATAAATATACTTTCTCAAATGAATTAAGTGCATGAAAATGAGAAAATAATTGTATATAAGAATTTCCTGGAACTTAAATGTATATATACAATTACAAAGAGGAAACAATCCCATTATGTCTACATGATCCTTGAATTTCATAGGTGGCATGCCTTTAGTCAAAGGATCAGCTATCATCAACTCAATACTAATATGCTCAATGACCACTTGTTTTTCCTTAACATGTTCTCTAATGACTAAGTATTTGATGTCGATGTGCTTGCTTGAGCTCGCTCTTGTTATTCTTGGCAGAACAACGCTCTTAGTTGAGTTGTCACAAAAAAATCCTCAATGGCACAAATAGATTTCATAACTTTCTAAGCCTTAAATGAAACTCTTAAGCCATACACCTTGTGAGGTAGCCTCAAAACAAGAGACGAATTCAGCTTCCATGGTAGAAGTGGAAATCAAAGTTTGTTTGACACTTCTCTAAGAAACAGCTCCACTGGCCATGATGAAAATGTACCTAGATATTTGATTTGAGTCAACCGACCAGCAAATCACATGAGTAATAGCAGATCCAAGGCATCCAGTTTATTACATACATAAGCATATAATCTTTAGTTCATTATAGATACCTGGGACTTTCCTGCGGCTCTCAAGCGGTCCATGCCTGGTACTTTGATATCCTTTAACACTCAAGCTGCGTATGCAATGCTCGGTCTTGTACAAACCTGAGCATACATAAGGTTGCTAACTGCTGAAGCATATGGAATATTCTTCATGAATAATCTTTCTTGGATATAGGAGAAAAGGTCTCCTTGTAATTGATTCCTTCTTTTTGAGTGAATCTCTTAGCAACGAGTCTTGCCTTTGTCTTTCAATGTTGCTTAATGAGTCTCTTTTGGTCTTATAAACCCATTTACAACTAATGGCCTTCGCCCCTTGAGGCAACTCTACAAGGTCCTAGACTTTGTTTCTCTTCATGGAATCTAACTCATCCTTCATAGCATTATACCATAGATTAGACTCTTTACAACTTAAGGCTTGTGAAAATGTTTCAGGATCATTTTCGGCTCCAATATCAATTTCTTGTAAATACACTATGTAGTCACTAGGAATCGCCAACTTCCTTTCACGAGTAGATCGTCTTAATGTTGGACCATCTTCTCATGAGGAGCTTGTGGTTCAATTTGTTTGTTCTCAGATTATGTGTTCTTGAACTTGTTGATCTCTGGAGGTTCTCGACTACTTATTGGAACTTTAATGATTGGTTGTTGCACTAATTGGATTTTGAGGAGTGTTGTGAACTTCTGGCAATCTATCCGCTATAATGTGTGAAAGTTTGAGTTTCTATATGATTGTGAATAGGAATTAAATCCACAGACCAGTCCCTCCACTTGCGTCATGTCATTATCAAAACTTCGTGTTCCTTGATTCCCTGATCCTAGTCGAATGAGATGGACTAGGAAGAATCTATAACCCTTAGACGTTCAGCGTGGCAATAAAGAAACCACTAAGTGTCCTTGGGGTCCAATTTCTTCTCTTGTGGATTATAATTGCATCTCGGATGGGCGACCCAAATATTGTTTTAATATGACTCGGTTTCAATTTTTCTGTTACTGAAAGGTGTCTTTGGGACTGACCTTAGTTAGAACTGGTTTATTAATATATACCTTGCGTCTTAGTGTGGTCACAAAAATTTAGGAAGATTGGAGTTTCTAAGCATACTCTGCACCATGTCCACTAAAGTTCGATTTCTTATTTCTATAACACCATTTTGGTTCGGAGAACCAGGCATAGTGTGTTGGGAAACCATCCCAAGCTCTCGAAGAAACTTTGCAAAAGGACCAGGTGCTTGTCCATTCTCAGTGTACCTACCATAGTATTCACCACCTCTATCAGATCTCACTATTTGTATTTGCTTTCCACATTGGTTCTCAATTTTAGCCTTAAAGACTTTGAAGGCATCCAATGCTTCATACTTGTTACGAAGCAAGTACACATACATATATCGTGAGTAATCATCAATGAAAGTGATAAAATATTTTTTACCAAGCATATCCATATCTGGACATCATATGTCGGTATGTATGATTTCTAATGTGTTTGAACTCCTGTTGGCATTCTTCTTAGAGCTGTTTATCTTGCTTTCCACTAATCACAGTCACCTGATCTCAGATAAAGTCTCAATCTAAAATTTTCGTACTCCATCTTTTACTAATCTTTTAATTATATCTATGGAGATGTGACCTAATCTCCGATGCCATAACATAGAAGAGTCCTCATTAATATTACACCTCTTAGTACCAATATGAACATGTAAAGAATTATTAGTGGCTTCATTTTGTAAAGAAATTCTATATAGACCATCCGCTAAAATACATGTTCCAATATAATTTGATTCATAAAATAAGTTAACTACATTGTCTTGAAAAGTAAAAGAAAAACCTAATGGAACAAGTCTAGAAACAGCAATCAAGTTTCTTGAGAAACTTGATACATAAAAGGTCTTTTCCAAAACTAAAAAAAAGCCATTGCTTAGTGTTAACGTGCATGTCCCGATAGCCTCCACATGTGAGCCCATCTTGTTGCCTGATAAGATGCTTAGCTCACTTCCCACTAGCGTCCTTAGTTTTGCGGACCACGAAAGAGTTTTAATATGGATTGTAGAACGGAAATCATCACATCACGCTGAGCCGAGAAGCGGACTAGGACTCTTTACTGCTTTATGGAGCGTTGGTATCCCGAGTCTTATAAGCACATATCAACATATCATATACAAAAATACAAAAATAAAACTACCACCCGTAGTGGTGTTTCTGATGTCACATACATACGATCCGAATTCCCTTTTACATATACAAAAACTATACATTTTACATTTGCGATCGGGCGCAAAACCTACGGTGATGAACCCTATAGTGTGCCTAGCCCGGCCCATAATGCGGATGATCACTTGTCTCCTTCTTACGTACTACGGATTAAAAACCCGTGCTAAACTTCGCTTAGTAGAAACATAGGTAATATGCGCACATTTATAGTAAATTGTATAACAATAACAACTATCAGAATTTTCCGTACATCCATGTAAGGAACTTAGACAATTACTTATGCTTCTTGGACTTATGTATTGGATCCCATTATGAAGCTCATACTTGTACTTATAGCAACTTTATGCTTGTTCAGATCTCCCGTAGGAGTTACAACAACTTATTGCTTGTTCAGATCTCCCGTAGGAGTTACAGAGCTTATCGTGTACGGAGGTACCCTTAGGTACTACAAAAATTAGTCTTATATTATAGAGTTTACACTTGTTCAGAGGTACCCGTAGGTTCTACACAGATTCATTATACAAAGGTGCCCCCGTAGGTACTCACGGGCGTATCTTATATTACCGATCTTGGGAAGTACGCCAGGTACTACGAGATTTTACTTGTATAAAGTACTGTGGGTACTACAGAGCAGATATGGGGTACTTTTAAGGTGCAGTTCGGATCTTTACCATATTCATTTTTACTCTTATTCTTTGACCGAGTAGTATCATATATTGTTTGACTACGGACGATCATAAGAAATGGGTAGGACCACTTGATTTCAATAAATGCCCGAAGGAATTTGTCTGATGGGGTCTTGTGTGCACTAAGCGGGGAGTCTTAGGAAGCAACGATGGAACGTGCTGCACGTGCTTGAGTCTTGGTAACGCTAGTAGAGATCTTGAAGCACTGATTAGAATGTGCTGCTCACGTAATAGAAGTGCCGTAGCACTAGCGAGTGCGAGCACCGATCAGGCGTGCGCCCGTAGCGAGTGCGGCCCAGCACTGGTAGAATCTTGATGCCGTCGAAACGTGCTGCCTCGTAGCGGTCAGTAGCAACTGGCGGCGGGAGTCTTGAAGCACGGATCGAACGTACTTTATGCGTACTTGAAGTCTTTGTGTCATTTCACTTCATTTCTTTCTTATCTTAATCCCTGTTAATCATTTATTAGAGTTCTATACTCTCGGTGCATAAAATTATAGCTTGTCGATGCAAAATACTGGCGGGGTTGCAGGAACTAGTGGTATCGGTACCACTACGTTTTATTCTTGATGCCGGCAGGATCTGGAGAGTGGTACCGGTACCACTCTGGATGGTACTGGTACCATTTTGCCTCTACATAAGTGGTACCGGTACCAAGCTGGGGTCCCACGCCGAAGTAAGCGAGTCAATAACTACACTGTTCACTTTTCTTCCATAATTCTCTTTTATTCCATCCTTCATCAAAAACCAACATGGAATCCCTCCAACAACTCCACAAACACTAAACCTTAGCCAAAGAATCCAAGGATTTATACCAAATTTCACCCAACTATACAAAACCATGGAAATATGAAGGATTCCATATCTAATTGATATCAACTAGGGTTTTCAACCCAACTTCCCATAAATCTAGAGTTAGAGGGATGTATTCCTATAAAACCTAGAAAGGGAACAAAACTAATATCCAAAAGAAAACCCTTGATCCATACCCGATGGTTTATACAAAATCATACTAGAATCCATACAAAACTTTAGAATTCCATACCTTTGCTTGACTCCTCCTTCTTCCTCTTCTTCTTCTTCTTCCTCCTCTTCCTCTTCTCCTCTATTATCCCAACCCATATGAGCTCTCTTGATTGGAGACCAAAAAAAAATGAGTTATTTTTGTCTCCCTCCTCTTTTTATAGTTAAACTTTCTTTTATTTGCCTTTTAGTCCTCCCTCATTCTATTATTTGCACTATAATTTATGTTATTTCCACTTTGGCCTCTAAACTTATCAACTCATGACTTTTATGCCCCTTTTTGACAAATTACAATTTTGTCCTTATGTCTTGTACAATTTTCGGGTTTCTCAATTTCCATGTTTCGCATTTAAATTACGAAAAATTCAATTTATGCCTACAAAATACCCTAAACGCGTTGAAAACGATTAGGGTATATTTTGGGGTGTTACACAATCTACTAGGTGTTAATATTAACATTAACCATATTAGATTCATAACAAACAAAGGATGATAGATTACCTTTCTTCTCAAGCCACTTCTTGAATTTAGGACAATCTTTGTTCATGTGTTCCTTCTTTTTACAAAAGAAACACTTATTTTCCTTCTTGATATCAGCCTGAGGTGGTAATCTACCTTTCCCCTTCTGATTTGTTTTAGAAGTGTAAGTTTGAGATGTGTCATTCCTTTTGTTCTTCCTAAAAGTTGTAGCCAACATTGCACTTTCACTCAGTTCAATATGACCTTTTCTTCTTGAACACACATGAATTATTAATTCATTGATTGATAATTTGTCATATATGTATTAAAGATCTTAAAGGCCCGATATTGGATGAGAAGGTGAGAATAAAGTGCTGTAGGAAGGACTTCGACATATCTATCAGAGTTTCTTAAGTTGAACGCGATGTCCTCATCTAGCGTGATGTGCTCACGCACACCCCTAGCGCTTGTGATCTGAGATGAAGACACATTATTAGGAGTGCCTGTAGCTTTGTTTGAAGTGTGGTGTTCGCCAATGGCTTTTAGAAAATCTTGGACCTTATCGTATTTCTCAACAGAACCCCTAATACCAGTAGTGATTTTTGTCTTAATGAACATTACGCTGAGTCGATTGGATCTCTCCCATCGCTCAAATAGTGCAACTTTAGCAGGTGTTCTTTTTTCTGTCACTTCTGGTGGTTTCGATTTCCTTATGGCATAATCTATGTCCATATACCCTAAATGAAGGATAATCCTTTCTTTCCATATTTTATAGATTTGTCACACTAGATTACAGATGTCTGAGTGTATCGATAGCTGAAGTTGAGATCTTGTAAAAAGTCCAAAATGCATGAAAATACCACAGAATTTTTATAATAAAATTTATTATATATTCAGAATTTATAATTGAATGACTTGAGTATTTTAAGGAGGCTGTAGAGGAATGATTAAATGATTATTAAATCCGGAAATAAACCTAAGTGAAAAAGGAGAAAATATGGAAATTGTAAAATGGGGACCTAAGGGTCAATTGTAAAAAGAAATAAAGAAATAAATCAAGGAATGAGCATGTGGCATGTAGGAAAGAGGGAGGAAGTTTCGCGCAAGGAAATACGATTAGGGGTGATCCATAAGAAAAGGAAAACAGAAAATAGAGTATTTTAGAGTGAGAAGCTCTCACTTCTCTCTAGATTCCCAATGATCGGACCATAGGTCTCCGGCGAAGCAAGAGGGAAAATCCTTCCTCGTGACAAGACCTGCAAGTAGAGACCGGAATCGGGGAGTTTCGACAAACTCTAGGAGGTAGGTCTTCTCCTACTTTGGTTATTTTCTACCCTAAGGATTGTGTGGTGGTTATCTTGCCTTAGGGGAATGTTTGGTTGTATTTTAAACCATGAGAAGCTGCCACATTGTGGTAGTGCGCGCTAACCGGACCTTAGAGCTGATTTTTGGGTATGAAGTGAAGGGAATTTGGTAGTGAGTCCTTCTAGTAAATTGTAGCCACATCAATGAAATTGATGTTAGGCTTTTGAATTTCTCGATTTGGACCTCTTTAAACCAAGTTATGGTCCTTTTACCGAGGTCACCTCAGCTAGATCGGGTCGGGTCAGTTCAGCCAGTTCGGGTCAACTAACCGGACCTTAGAGTTGGTTTTTGGGTAAGAAATAAAGGGAATTTGGAAGTAAGTCCTTCTAGTAAATTGTAGCCACATCAATGGAATTGATGTTAGGCTTTTGAATTTCTCGATTTGGATCTCTGTAGACCAAGTTATGGTCCTTTTAAGTCGGCTCAGCTAGATGAGGTGGGTGTGATTCGACGGTTCGGTCCAACTAGCCGGACCTTAGAACGGGTTTTGTGTCAGAAATAAAGGGAATTTGGCAGTAAGTCCTTCTGAGAAATTGTAGCCACATCAGTGAACTTGATGTTAGGCTTTTGAATTTCTCAATTCGGACCCCTGTAGACCAGGTTATTGTCTTTTTACTCTGAACAGTCAAATGGGCGAGAGGTCAGCAGACCTCATGTAGCAAAGGTCAGCAGACCTCATGCAACAGAGGTCAGCAAACCTCATGCGTAGAATGATATAGACCTCATGCGTGATCGATCGACAGACCTCGTACAGCGAGGAGGTCAGCGGACCTCATCCTGGTAGAGATCGGTAGGACATAGATCTTGTGGGAGCAAGCTCGAGTCCGAGTTCGGTCGACCCGGGTGGGATTTGACTACGTGTGACCTCGACCGGAGGTCATAACTCCTTACGTCCGAACTCAGGTCGGGTGTTCTTGGGCTATGGAAGCCATTGAGTCAGAATCCATTGATATGCTGAGGAGGGATATTGGGTGTCAGACTGAGGTGTTAGACCGGGCTGCAAAGGTCAGGTGAGCTCGTCGGTTCGAGTTGACTTCATTATGACCTCCCGACTTGAGCCATAACCTTACGTCCGAACTTCACGATTCGAGATTTCTTGGACTCTATGGAAAGCTCATTGAGTCAAGAATTCATCCATGTGACTGAGGAGGATAGAATATGTCGAACCGGTGTCGAACCGAGTTTACCGAGTCAGTCCGGCTCGCTCGGTCGGCTTCGGCTGGGTGTGACTACGTATGACCTCGGCCGAGAAGGTCATAACTCCTTCGTCCGAACTCGATTCGGGTGTTCGTTCTTGGATCTATGGAAAGATCATTGAGTCAAGGAAATTTATTCATATGCCTGAGGAGGATGGAGCTATGTCAAACCAAGGTGTCGGGCCAAGGTTGCTCGGTCGGAGTCAGCTTTCGATCGGTCGGCTGTTTGGGTGTGACTACGTATGACCTCCAACTTCGGAAGGTCATAACTCCTTCGTTCGAACTCCTTTTCGGGTGTTCTTGGACTCTATGGAAAGCCCATTGAGTCAATAATTCATCTATATATAGCTTGTTGAAATTGGAACTCATATTAAACTCCGAAAATCAATCCTAACCAAAACTACTAAGTCACCTTACGAATAACATTATTCTTTAATGGTTTGGAATAGGGAGCCAGCCGGAGAAAAGCGAGCGAGATTGAGATTCCCAAAGTTGGAATCAAAGTGCAAAGATTTTTGGGTTTGTTACTGCCGACTCTATTCCTCGATTCAGTTGCATGTTTGTTTAAAAGCATATGAATTGATTTAATTGATTTGAGAAAAGTGATTGTGAAATGGTTATATAAAAATTGCATGATTATTGAAAATAAAGCCCATTTATACAAGCGTACACAACACTATATTTTGCTATAAAGAGTTTGAACGCCCTTAATAGAATGTTAACTTGGTTCGTATTAAGGATAGATTGGTATGCAATAGGGGGTCGAATAAGCGATCACTAGACCCATTGTATTGATGTGTGGCTCAGATCGATGGTAGGCCGGGTATCGGTAGTGTTTGTTGATTGTTTATAGGTCGACGGCCGTGGGGACCACGTCTTGTGTATAAAACCATTTGATCTGGGCACCGCAGCCCAACGGGACCGTCTTGCGTTGACTCACGATATCGTATGTCGAAGACATAGGTTAACCGTTAAGGGCATGGCCGAATTGATTGGCATAAGCCCCAGATTTATTGCTTCTGTTGAATTGATTTTGGCCGAATTGGTGCGAGAACTGGGCTGAATTTGTGAGCTGAACTGAATTGGGTTGAGATTGTGAAATGTGGATATGAAAGTATTTTTGGGATGATCGGTGAACCATAGCAGTTGTATATAAAAGCAGTATATGTATTGTATTTACGTGATCATCCATAAAGATTTGGATTTTGAATTGTTAAATTGCATGATTGGATTTAAGCGGAGCGAGAATGGATTTGTATGGAACCACTGGCATGAAATGCTTGGCGTATTGTTTACCAATGCGCGGTAGAGTGGAGAGATAGTGATGAAGCGGACCCAGATCGGGCGTCGGAGTCGTAAGAAGGAAATTTCGAGATTATGCTTTCAGAGCATGTGCAGTATTCATTCCATGGTTTCTTTGGATATTGATATTTTGTAAAAACAATTTGGACTCTGAACATCTATTTTGTAAATCATGTTGAAAAGTCTTAGACACCTTCATTATGGTATATTTTGTTAAAGTTAAATGTATTTTTTGTTAAATGTTTTATAGGCTTGTCGAATTTTGAAATAACCATAAAGATATGATTTTTAGTGATTGAGTGATTTTAGTGGCATCCCGGACTCGGTTCGGATTAGCCAAAATGGGTCGGGCCGGGAAAGGGGTCCCACACAAAAGCTTATGTTAGATTTGAGGCTTATATCACTAATTGCATGTGTTACCAATGTAAAACACTCACTAAACTATATCTAATTTAATAAAGATTGTAATAACCCAAAATATGCCATAACAGTTTTATAACATGTTTAGGGTATATTATTAGTGCATTTGGAAATTTTTCGTAATTATTTTTAACTAAGTGAGAAAATTTCAAAACAGAAATTTAATACAAGGAGTAAATTTGTAACTTGGCCAAAATAGGATACAAAAGAAATATCTCTGAAAGATGGTGGGTTATTATATAAATGACATAACTTGATTTGCAAGCCTAGGAGAGTTTGGGGACAAAGACAAAAGGAGAATTTAAAGGTCAAGGGGTGAGACCAAATTGGTCTCTCATTTTTGGAGAAGCTCATGCAGGTAGAAGTAGAGAGAGAAGGGAAGAGAAGAAAGAAGAAGAAGGAGAAGAAAGCCAAAGAAAGGTAGGGAATTTGTTAAGTTTTGTATGGAACTTGTATGGAAACTATGATTTTGGTATGGATTATTGGACTTTTGGACTTTTGTATGGAATTGTTTTATGAAGAAGAAACCACTCGGCAATTTTTTTATGAATTTGGGTGCAAAATGCCCTCTTTTGGTATGGTTGTGTTTTGGACTTGGGTTGGTTGATTATGTCCTCAATTGAGGAATATTTGTATTAAGGAAATATTGGGGTTTTAGGGGAGATGCTGTCAAAATTTCTCCAACTTCGGATGGTCATACTTTCTTTGTCCAAACTCCGTTTCGGATGTTCTTATACTCTATGGAAAGCCCTTTGAGTCTAAAATCCATCCATATATATCTTGATAATATTGGAACTCATATTAGGTCCAGAAATCACGAAAAATAGTAGGCTTTGCTGGTTATGCTCGTAGTCACTGTTTATGGGAAGCCTCAAACTTCGGATGGTCATAATTTCTTCGTCCGAACTCCGTTTTGGATGTTCTTGGACTCTATGGAAATTAATTTGAGTCTAGAATCCATCCATATATAGCTTGATAACATTGGAACTCATATTAGGCTCATAAATCATGAAAAATAGTAGGCCCTGATGGTTCTGCTCGTAGTCACTGTTCATAGGAAGCGTTCAAATTCGGACGGTCATAATTTCTTCGTCTGAACTCTGTTTTTGATGTTCTTAGACTCTATGAAAAGCCCTTTGAGTCTAGAATTCATCCATATATAGTTTGATGAAATTCGAACTCATATTAGGTCCAGAAATCATAAAAAACAATAGGCCTTACTGGTTATGCTTGTAGTCACTGTTCATAGGAAGCCTTCAACTTCAAACGATCATAATTTCTTCGTCCGAACTCCGTTTCGGATGTTCTTGGACTCTATGGACAGCCCTTTGAGTCTAGAATCCATCCATATATAAGCTTACAGTGAAATTGACATGATAGTAAATAGCTCATAAGCATACATGGTAACCATAGTTATTCATGCATATAATGTGATATGAAAAATGCAAAGATACGAATAAATTATTGTAAATATAGCATATGATTCTGGGATGACTTAATAATTATTCGAGAGAATATGAGATATGTACTGAACATCACACATGGATTAATGCGCTTAGAACTTGGTAGAGGGATAGATGGGCATGCCTATTAGGGAAAAACAAGTCTGCAGCATACTGATCAATTGGCCTTGTTTGGGTCATTATAGCGCCTTTGAGCCCTTATAGATGGTCATTGTCTCGTACAATGATAACAGCGCCTTCGGGCCCTTATAGGCCACTATTTCGTACAGTGAGTACAACGCCTTCGGGTCCTTATAGTTTCCTTTATCTACTTCTAAGGTTTATGCAGACATGAAACATAAAACAAATGACTTGAATATGACATATGAAATGATATGATATGATAAGAGAAGCATAGCACCACTATGTGATGACAAGTATATTGTGACAAGAACATGAAGCAAAGTGTAAAATGATAAAATGAAACATGGTATGATAAATTAAATGAAATATGTATAAGCATGTTGTGATATGATATGTTAGATATTGTATGCATGTGTATAAAAGTGTGATGACCCTTTATTAGGGTCATCCATATGTATTAATTCCCACTAAGCTATAAACACCTTGCGGGTGTTTCATCCGTGTAGGTATAGGGAAGCGAAATGAAGTCGGACACTCCACATCAGTGAGCCCGAGGCTTGACCTGCTTACTAGGTGCCCCTTTAAAGACCTTTTGGTCTATTTTTTGTATATGTTTTGTTTTTGTAAACAATGTAAATATTGTAATGTTGAACGCTACCATATATGGAGCTTGTATATATTTTGTAATCCGCTGCTACAGAATATAGTACAAGTTAAATGTTTAACATTATATGAATGAACAAGCTTAAAGGTTATAAATTTATAAAAAAAAAAAATGACACCCTCTGTTGACACTGTGTGTTGGGTTGGGGGCGTCATAGGTTAGTGGTATCAGAGCCTAGGTTTAGGCATTTCTAGACAAGTTTTAAACCTTCTAGATAGATTATAAGATAAACATGCATATGTTAAGTAATGTGTTGACCTTTGATGTGGATGTCCTTGTGTTTTGTATAGATGGATAGATCGGAAGAAGAATTTGTTGGAGGTATTAACCCGAGGGAATAAGAGTTATCGGCTTGAGGCCTTCGATAATGTACCTGTGAGCCACGAGCCTTGCTAATAATATTGGGACATGGCTCGGTGTGGATAATTGATCACTCTAAAGCTCGATAGACAGTGGAGGACATGGAGCGGAAGGTCCATGGGTCGAGCATGGAAGAAATTAAGCTCGTGAGATTACGGTTAGAAAAGCTAGAACGGGTATTGGAAAAGGTTAGAGGCCCTCCCGATCAGAGAGCATCATGTGTAGTCTCACTATTGCAGGGTGAGGCATATGATTGGTGGAAACTGGTGCTCAAAAGTCAAGGGATTCCAAATCCCATGACATGGGAATTCTTTGTCCAAAGTTCGAGGGGCAAAGTATGTTCTGAGACATGTATAGGGAGTCCAAGTGGAAAGCCGATTAGTGAATATAAACAAGGAACTATCATGGCTTAGTATGAGAAGAGTTCAGCCATCTCGGCAAATATGCATCGGAAATTGTCCTCGCGGGTGTGTTTTGGTGTGAAGCGATTTGAAGATGGACTACGTGATTATCGAGTACAAGCACAGGCCTCTCTGGCAGTGACCTTTATCAGTCTAGTCAGCCTCAATGCAGTGGGCACTGGGATAGAATGCAAGAGAATCTCAAAGAGTTTGCAAAGAATCTCTGTTTCTGGTAAAAGAGCTAGAGATGTTCAAGCCGAGTCAGTATAGGGTTCGGCTATAAGAGGTAGAAGACAAGGAGGTACAACAGTATCTAGTGCGGGTAGAGGTGCTTCAATTGGATAGGGAGAAATCCCGGAGTGCACTCATAGACGACATTCGGGTGTTTGCAGGTTATTGACAGGAGGGTGTTTCCGGTGTGGAAGCCTTGAGCATTTGATAGCACAGTGTCCCCGAGAGTCAGGGGATAATATAAGTCAACAAGGAAGTGGTAGAGGAAGATATGCGGCACCACTTTCGACTCGCGATTAAGGTAGGGGTCGTAGTGGCTGATGAGTCCAAAAACTCATTTGATTTTTAATCCATTTTTCTGAGCATATTACAAGATAAATGTTGATTCGTATGCAGAAATGTGGATATTTTTAGCAAATTTAATTTGCGAAAGAAGTCTGGCCGAAGCGAAAAAATCCCGGCTAAAAAGCCGGAAAGATCGACCTACAAGCGAGAAATGAAGTATAGCGAAAATCAGTCGCGATAGGAAGCTCATTTGTTAGTCATTTTCAAGAATCACGACATCCTGAATCGAGTCTTGAGGAAGAAATAGAAGACCTTAGCAAGCGAAGTCGTGACTTGAAGTTGAGCTTGCGACCAGAATGACCAAGGCAACAAGTGAAAGAGGTTGCGACAAAAGAAGTGTGGTTGAGACTAAAGGAATTATTCAAGGTAGAATCTTCGGTCGCGACACCATTATGATGTCGCGCGCCAATTGAAGACAACTGAGGTCGCGACGTCAATCTGAGGTCGCGACGTGGATCCGTCAATGAAGTCACAAGGGAGGTCTCTGCAAGAAAATGAAGTTGCAACTAGTTTTTAAATGAAGGGCTCCATTTGAGGTCGCGACATGCCGTTGAGGTCGCGACATGAAAACGGGAACTAGTGTCTCAACAGAAACATTGAAGTTGCAACCAAAATAAGAGTTGAAGAACAAAAGGGAGGTCGCAACCTGAAGCGAAGCCAAACAAAGTCCTTGCTAAGAAACTGAAGTTGCGACCACTTTATTAATCAAGGACCCTGGCGATGTCCACGACCACTCATTCGGGTATTTGAAGAAGAAGCGAGCAAAAGAATCCGTGTCGCGACTACTTTTGAGCAATTGGGACTACATGCAACGGAAAAAGAGCAACGTGAGGTCGCGACATCATCTTGAGGTCAGCGACACGGAATAGAGTTGGAAGGAGAAGCGTTGCAGCAAAGAATCGAGGTTGCGACGGAAGAGGGAAATGAACATGAGGCCGCGACATCACGCGAGGTCATGACTTAAATTCGAGCACAGTGAAGGCGAAGACCACGAGCAAGGTCGCAGCCGGAAAAAGAAGTCACGACCTGAGGTAAGGCAGTAGAAACAGAAATGTGGTCGTAACTTAAAGCGAGTCGCGACGATGCGGTATGACAAGGAAGAGAAGTTCGACTGAGCGAGTGCGTGACTTTCCGAATGCGAGAAGAAGGGAAAGGCAGGGTCGCTGGCGTGAAATCGTGGTCGCGACATCAACTCTTGAGAAACACTGAGCCAACAATGTCGCGACCACAAACGATGTTGCGACCATTAATCTAAGCAGCTGCAAGGAACTTGGTCGCCTTGAAGTAACAAAATTACTTAGCGAACAAGAGCAAACAAAAATCCATGTCGCGATACTAGCGAGTCGCGTCTGGGGCGATGGCCCCGGGCTTTCTTTTGGGAATTCCACCTGAAGCTTTTTGCATGAGGCCCATTTTCTTTTTACAATTATAAATAGACAGTGTTAGAATAGTAAAGTAGCTTCCGTCTTCACTACCCAGAAAAAGGGGAACGAAGAGGAACTCAGTGTATAGTTTAGAGTAGAATTTTCTTTATTTTTCATTTTATTTTTTAATTCTTTTCTAGATCTGATTTTGCTAACTATGCAGAAACGATTGGAGCTAAAATTTTATTTTTGTTATTATCTTCTTTAAAATTATTGCCTGAAAATTTCTGAAATCTAGACAAATTTCTGGAATTCATTTTCTCAGTTTCATTGCGATTATAGTGGTTGTACGTGATCGGTGCTCCATTTGCTGTCGTGTCTGATGATGCGAGCAACGGTCTGGCGGATTTGAGATACAGTTAGTTACAGTCTTTTCTGCAAAAATCTGGAGAAAGTTATTTGGGTAGGGATTTACTTGCTTGGTGTCGTTTTTGAATTGATAAGTTCCCAATTGTGATAGAATGCAGTTTAAAGTGTATCTTTCTGTTTTCCGGGATGCCCTACGACCGCAGAGATGGAAATTCTGAGGCTGAGCATTCTCTTATGGGTATGTGGACTACCATTGATAGAACCTTTGAGCTCTGAAAGTTCATTTTGATAAATACCCCATTAGCTCATGGTGAAGTTGGAGAACATTTGCTGTATAAGCATTCGAGAGAGTTCACCTCGATCTAAGGGAAGTTCCCGACCACATGTTGGCGAGATCTAATCAAGAGAAAGGACGAACCAATAGATCTGAAGGATGATCCACCAATTAAGGGTAGAACTTTTGCAAGAAAGCAAAGATCTGCGATCGTAGAAATGAGTATGAAGTATTGAGAAAAGAAAATACCCGGATCTTGCCTGGCAAAGAAGCGGACAGCCACAAGTGGTGGTTCGATCTTGATTTTGAGAGAAACGGAGCTTCTAACCGATGAATGTGGAGAATCCTTTCTGACATTTGGAATATTAGACAAATCCGGATCATCATGCAATAGAGCGGTGTACTTTCATGCGAGAATTAGTGAACATAATTGTAATTCATTGATAGTTTTAGTTTCTCACGGGGAGCAGATTAGATCAGTATTTTGTTCTTTATATTTTCAATTTGTTTTCATATTATTTCGGTTCTATTTAGTTAGTCTAGGATCACATCATTTTGAAACAAACTTATATAAATTCTTTTTAGTCCCGAATAGCATAGAACTTAGTGGTTGGGATGAATTGATCTCTAATTCTAGTCAATCTGTGGAATGATACGGACTTGTTTAGATTTACTACTTGTATGACCTGTGCACTTGCAGTGTCATAGACTAAACCCAATATTAAAATCCGAAACATCAAGAAAGATTTATTTAATCAAGAAAATTTATCCAAAGTGACATGGGTGCAAGAGAAGTGTAAGGATCTTGTAACTATGTAAATTTGAGGGGTTTTTAGTCTATATAGAAAAAGGCAAACAGTGGCCCATCTCAGCATAGAGGACGAGGAGGCATAGTTTCAGAGACAGTGGATGGATCACATGCTTCTGACACCGGAATAGGCATATGCTATGAAGAGGCTGGTGAGGATCGGGATGCTCCACGAGGTTATCATTTAGTATATTTCTTTATATGACATTGAGATACCATGCATTGATTGATCACGGATCACCACTCATTCATATGTGTGCATGGGCAGTATTTGTGAAGTACCGGCGATGCATAAATTAGCATATGACATGCATGTGGTATTGTCGTTGGGAGCCTGACATTAGTGTGAATAGCGTATCTGAAATTGTGTAAGGCGAGAACATTCTGAATTTTACGAGAAAAAGGGTAAAATGATAATTTCGGTCAAAAAATCCAAATTTTTCTAGATCTCCGGATGACAAAGCAGTTTCCATAGTTGGAATAGTCTTCTTAAATCATTTACCATATTAAAATTTATTAAATTTCGTGAATTGAAGGCAGTGAGAATTTCACGTTTTAGGAAGCACTTGGGGTGTCGGGTTCCATAAAATAACTTTATTGAGAGACATGTGATGTGACCAAAGTCACCTACTATATACTCATATATTTATGTTGCATGATTAGTGAGATGATAGAGATGAATGACAGATTAAGCCATGTCTCAAGAAATCAAACTAAGGGACAAGGATGGAATTTTGGAAAAGTTTAAATGAGTGTAAGACAAAAATGGGAATAGTTTTCTTCTCCAAATTAGAAGAAAACATGTAGTGGGGTGTGGTTTGAGATTTTAGAGAGAGAAAGAGTGACTTCTCTCTAGATTTCCCGGCGTTTGGACCGTTGGTTCTCGACGGAGCAAGAAGCAAAGTTGATCTCACAGCGGCGAGAGACTCACGCGTATTTTGCCGTTTTGTGAGTTCAACAACTCAAGAGGTGAGGATCTTTCCCTGGTTTATTTTTGTTGACCATTTAATGGATGAGAAGTTGTAGAGGCACGAATGGCTAGTGTTATCGACATCTCGAAATCTTTGGCCAGTGGAAAAAAAATCCTCATTGTGTGGCTGGCAGTGTAGACCGAGGTTCCTTTGTTCACATGGATGTGTGTGATTTTTTGTGTGTTTTGGGTGATTCAAAATGAATTACTTGGTTGTTAATTAGCCCTGTCAGGCTAATTTGCGGGTGTTATTGATTGTGAATTGAATAACATGAATTGTGTGAATTAAGTTTGTTAATATATACATGTAAAAATATATTGGCATGAATATTTTGGAAATGACATAATGCATTCCATATGCACCGGGGCACCCTAGATGGATAGGCATGAGTGCATGACATGAAAGAAAATGAAAACGGTTTTGAAAGGAATTTCAAGGAAGATTTTCCGAAGAATTGCCTTGGAGAGTTGTCCAACAGTTCATCTTGGAGCGGACCATATTTGTTTGGAGGAGTACCCAACAATTCACCTCGGAGGGTTGTCAATATTTTAAAACTGGTAGTGTGTTTTCAAGAACAAAAGCTTTGTTTTGAAAATGTTGTTTCTCTACTTGTTGGCTTGAAGGCATGTGTGGGAGTTGGTGAGGACTCGAGACATGGGATTGGGCATGTAGACATTAGTAGGATCATGTATTTGGCGGTGTGATTGTTTGCCATGACGCATGTGCATAGGTGGGGAGTAACCATGCAGGAAATTGGCACTGCGGGCGTGCTCACCTGTCGGGGATCAATATTCAATTATAGGGAGTGTACGAGGAGGACGACCTCACTAGAGCCTTTGAGAAGCAGGCATGTGGCTGGTAGATACTTTTATTGTATAACATGTATTAGAATTGTAATTTTAATATATGTTTTGATATGATTTATTAACTCTTGAACATATAATATAGTTGGTTGGGGATATATTTTGTAGTATTGATGTATGGGCCCCAAGTGGCCATTTTACTCAATTTATCCCAGTATGTGGACTGATGTGGTCGGTGTAAAATGTTGGGACAGGTTGTGTATCTTGGGTAGAGCTCCCAGTACAAGGAGACCTGCAGTTTTCATGGTGGTGTGGTGACATCACGATATTCATGAGTTGACGGGTTGTCAACGGGACCCCCGAGAATGGGGCGTCACAAATTGCCCCATTGTTATACAAGCAAGAGAGTTTCTAGCTGATTTGTCAACATACCATTTGGTTGTTTGATTATGGGAATGGATTGGTTGACTAAACACTAAGCCATTGTTGATTGTGGACAAAAGACAGTAGTGTTAAGTTGCTCTGATTAGTCTGAAATGATAGTACAGGGCATTAGATCCAGTGTAATGTCCAATGTGATCTCAGCCATGTAGGCGAGGAGATTTATAAGAAAGGATATGAGGCATTCTTAGCCTTGATACTTGACTCGAGGTGAGTTGATGTGAAGAATTCCGATAATAAAGGAATTTCCAGATGTATTCTCGGATGTTACCAAGTATTCCGCCAGAGAGAGGTGGACTTATCCATAGAAAATTGTTTAGACTACCCACGTGTCTGAGACACATATATACGGGATGGCTCGATTAAGAGTTGGAGAGTTAAAGGTTCAACTACCACAAGAGCCTTTAGATAAAGAATTTGTATCGACCAGTGTTTTGCATAAAGTTTTGTTTCATTACAGTGAAAAAAGAGAATGGCACTCTCACGGATATTACATGATTATCGGCTATTCAATAAGGTAATGAGTGAAAAAAAGTACCTGTGCAGGGAATCGAAGATCTTTGTTCGATTGAAAGGAGCGGGTGTCTTTTGAGAAGATCGACTTACTATCTTGGATATTATCGGATGAGAGTAAAGGAAGTAGATGCAGAAGACAGCATTTAGAGCTTAGATATGGCCATTATGAGTTTTTGGTAATGCCCATTTGGGTTATTAATTCACCTATGACATTCATGGATTTAATGAATGGGAATTATTAGACACCATGTGGATCGGTTTGTAGTGGTCTTTATTGATGACATCTGTGTATTCTAAGGATGCAGAGACATGAATAACATTTGAAAATAGTTTGTAGTATTAAGAAAGTTATATCTTTATTTACCAGCAAATGTGATTTTTGGCTAAAAAAAGTTTCCTTAGGCCATATTGTGTCGTGAGAGGGTATAAGGTTGACCACTACAAGATTGGCGGGTTGTGAATTGAAACCACCTCGAAAATGTAGAAATTGAGAAGTTTTAGGCTTTGCTTGAGGTTATTATAGAAGATTTGTGAGAGGCTTTTCTGTCATAGCATCTCATCCTAAATAATTATATAAAATATAACAAAATTTCCTATGGGATAAATTTTATTATATTAAGTATAATTAATTACAAGTTTATGTCTCATTCTTTATGTGATCTTAACTTAATAAATAATTTTAATTAATTAAAGATGCTATGGCTATTCCCTAACTAACCAAAATTATATTGATCATGGACATTTTATAAGTATTTAGTTGTGCTTTCTAACTTAGGCCTTCAAACTTAAGTTTTATGTATAATATCAAATTTTATTGAATAGCAAAATTAAACCATCCTATTATGCTATAAAATTGTATAATTAATCATAATTATCACACACAATTTGATTCCATACAAAGAATCAAAAGCATAAATAATACATTCATGCATAGAAAGCCTTAAAATTGTAAATTTTATTGTATTATTCTTAAATAAACATGATTTGAGCAATTAAATAAATAATGCTTAAACACGTAATGAATCGGGAAGCGTATAATAATTAAACATATAAATTCTTTAACCCATAAGCCAAGTTGGGGTGGAAGAGTCATTAAATTGAGCGGCACGGTATAAGTAGGTTGGAAATCTTATAAATGCAGCATTTTCAAAACCAAGCCCAAACCTTTAAAGGCGAGCCCTTAAGGGCTTTCGATAAACCTGCTCAATATTCACGAAGCCCGAGAATAAAACATTTCGTGTATTTAAATATATTTTATGTATTTATTTATTCTTTTAGAGGTTGTCTTCTTCGTATAGGACCTTCTGTGAGAACCGAAGCTTATGATTTTTTACTAGCAGTTTGTTGTTATAGAATCATAAAAAAAACACATTGAATCAAATATAAAGGTGATTTAATGATTCTAAAACAATTAAAAAACCAAAACCAGATGATCTAGAATTCTGGAAAAATGAGATCCTGTACCACAATTTTTTTTTTCTTTGCAGTTTGATGTTATAGAATCATGAAAAACACATTGAATCAAATATAAAGGTGATTTAATGATTCTAAAAGAATTAAAAAACCAAAACCAGAAGATCCAGAATTATGGAAAAATGAGATCTGTCTTTATAATTTTTTTCTTCTGAATAAATATCGGCGAGAGGTCAATCATGCTCTGATACCAAATGAAAGAAGTTGCATATGACATCATATAACTATGTAGTGTGAAAAGAAATAGGATGCTACATTACCTCGCCATTGATTTTTTGAAAGCAGTGGATGCAAGAACCAACTCATGCTTTTTGCTTTCCTTACTTTCGTATACCGAATTGATGGAATTCCGAAGAATGAATGAAGTTTTGATGTAATAAATGAATGAAGACTATATAGTAGTTCTTCCATCAAGAACTACAGTTGTATTGCTTCTAAAAGGTTACCATTTTAAACTTTCAAATTTCAAAGTTTCAAACGTTGAAACTTTTCAAAAGGATTGCACCATTTCGGAATCTTATAAAACCTTACATCTTTTACATTGAATGTTAGCATCTATAGTGATAAAAGAAAATTCTTTTCATGTTTCTGATTTATGTAGCTTTCGTTTTTAAAATTCTCTTTATTAGCCTTATTAATTTGATATGTATCATATTAATTAGTAGAAGAATAATAAATCAGATATTGAAGCATACTAAATGGTATAATTAACCAATGTCAAAGATAAAAAAAAAATGGAGAAATGAAGCAAATAGCTCGGTCATCTTATGACTCAAATGATTTTATGAGTTTATGATGCCATATTAATTAGTAGAAAAATAATAAATGAGATATTGAAGCATACTAAATGGGATAATTAACCAGTGTCAAAGATAAAAAAAATTATGGAGAAATGAAGCAAATAGCTTGGTCATCTTATGACTCAAATAATTTTATGAGTTTATGATGCCAAATTACTCCAAATATAAAACTTGATCTAAGGACTGAATTTTGAGGATCCATTCTCAAGTGCTTCAAGATGGTTGAATCCCAACTCAACCATAAGTATGAATTACTCAATCGTAAGTATGAATTTTTCAGATGATTACATCATTTTATAGGTTGATGTCAAGGGAAAACCCCCTTGTATGTATAAATTTTTGCCCTCAAGTCCTTCTCATTTGAACAATGTTGCATGGCACCAATAACACAATAGCAACCTTTGATCCAACATCTTCATATTTGTAGTAGTACATTATAGTTCATCTTTAGGAGTGGAACATTTTGGGAAACTTTGTTAACTATGGCAATTTTTGTGACACCCCAAAACCCGTCAACCCGCGTAATTCATGTGGATTTCGGGTAGCTCAATACCACATTGTCGTGTCCCATTTATCGGGATCCATATTTTCACAAAAATCGGTGGAGTCTCCTTTGTTCGGGGAGCTCTACCCAGGGACAAAAATTTCGGAAATTTGTTAGATTTTTCGCGGCTCGTTTTCAGTGCTGGTGGAAAAAAGAAATTCAGGTGGAAAAATCGTTTGAAAAAAAATCGTGGAAAAATGAAAAATGTGATTTTTCAGAAAAAATCATTTTTCGAAATTTACAGGAGTAATTATAGTTTAGGTCACTAAGGGAGAGAGATTAAAAAACAGAGACCAACCAAGCTTCAGAATTAAAAAAGTGTATTTCCTGGAAAAATAATTCATGTTTGGTGCATTAAAATAAATTATATTTTCTCTCTCTACTCTGCTTTCTTGTCACATCTATCCTCTCTCCCTTTTGGCTCCTCACTCCCTCTTCTCTCAATGCTCAAAAAATATTATCTTTTCTAAAATTAATATAAAATATGAAAAAATTTATTTTGAAGGGTTTTGGCAAGTCAAAAATACACAGGTAGCGCCTCTATTCTTAAGTAATTGATTAATATTATATATGGTCTGGCTTTTATATTATTTATTATTTATTATTAATATTTTCATAATATTTATTTTATTTTTATTTACGTATAACTTATAATATTTATAAATCAAATATTAATTTGAAAAAAAGGAAAAGAAATAAATAATATCATTTAAAATTTAAATTATAATATATACTATTTTGAATCTCCTCATTATCTACATAATATTTATAATAATAACAAAAACAAATAAATAATATCTCTTTACATAATAATATCTAAATAATATATTAAATATAACATATTTAATTTAATAATTACTAATCAATTTGATTTTAAATATACTTTAATTAAGATATGAATTCATTTCATAATCTATAATTAAAATATAAAAAAATTTAATAACCGATATTTTTGTAAAAATATCCACCGATATTTTACCTATTTCCATATCGCAAATCACTTTCTACCGACATATCCGTGAAAGCTTATCGATATTTTGATCCTCGGGGCTCTCCACCAATATGCCAACCCAGAGTAACAAGAGATCCATGACCCATCCGTATCTTAATAGAAGTAAGACGTGACCGCCGGTCCATCCGGTCCATATCCCTACATACAACCATACGTAATAAATAGTTCATAAGTTTGCCACAAAACACCTTATACGTAACACATGCATACATGTCAAACAATTAAAGTTCTAATAATCCCTTTCACAATTGTACTCTATCAGCTACCGTCCTTCAGTACCTGGTCCCATTCGCCAAATATGGAGCACCACGATCATGGAGCAATGCCCAAGAGTAAACCCTACATAGGCTACTCCCACCCGCGTACATGCAATGGTTATGTCACAAAAACTACATTCCAATCAAGATTATGCAACCTAGGATCAAACTCAAGCATTCCATGAATGAGATGCGACTCACCATGTCCCATACACCGAGTCTCACCGACCCATCAAACCCGAGTCCCAACCGACTCCTATCACAAATGCGGGAAACCTGCGTGTGATAAATCCATACCCTTGATTACATTCAATGATCATTTTACAAAACAAATTACTGTTTTCAAACCCAAAAGCTTTTAGATGTTCCTACTCCCAATGATCATTTGTTTTCAAAAATCCATGTGTCTTTTATGGGTGGCAAATTTTCTGGGGTCCCACCGCAGGCTTTGCAAACCTTCCCACACTTTTACGAGCTTTCACCGATAGATCCATATGTGTAACAAAAAAGATAACTGAGCTTTCACCCGACACATAATTTCATTTTCCATTTTCAAACTGTGCAACTTAATTTGGATGTTGTCCCATATTTCAAGCCTGCACAATCAACACCAAACACAATGTTAATTTACAACCATGCAAACCGTGGAACTCTATTGGACGTCGTCCAAGGTACCAGTTCACCACCCATTCACCAAGAATGGTGAATGACAACAACCATGCACACACACCCATTTCATGTGATGTTCCCGTGCATATGAAAGGAAATTATGCCATTTCACACATTCAAGTAAAAACATACACATTCCTACTCAAATGTCCACATGCCAAGGATGAGAATGTGACTCACTTTGTCCCATGTCCCAAGTCTTCACCGACTCCCTCACACATGCATATGTCAAGTGTGAAAACCGTCATTTATTTTCCATAAATGACCATTTTTAAAAAACAAAAGCTTTTTGTTTTATAAATCAAAATCCATTGGACAAACTCTGATATTCACTTGTTTTTACCAAGTCCCGTGTGTTTTTGTGGATAGCAAATTTCCGGTGTCTCACCATAGGCTTCGCACGCCTTTCGACACTTTCGCGAACTTTCATCACTGGATACATATGTTTAACCAAGAATACCGGGTTTTTCACCCGAGGGGGTATCTATCACTCCTTGCTATACCCAACACGCGTATTTTTCATTTCCTTTTTCTTTTATGCAACCGTGAGACTCATTTTGGACGTTGTCCCATTTTATCTAGCCCACCATCGAACACCAAACACAATGTCGATTTACCATGTACTCACGACATACCATTGAACACCAAACACAGTGTCGATTTACCAACCATGCACTCACACCCATTTAATGCGATGTCCCCATGCATATGCAATGCAAGATGCCATTGCATTTTATATCATGTCACATGCATAATGAATGCTACATGGGCAACACAATCCACACCACTTACCGGTGTCATGGACAATCACATCACCTGCATATGACTTCCATAAATCATTTCATTCATGTCAACCTCTCATGAAAACATGTATCAACATTCACATTCAACATTTCATTCTATAATCAAGCAATGACACACAATAATCTGCCATGTAATGGCTTATCAGACATAACAATTCATCTCATGTCAACATGTTAGAGCACACACATTGACACCCAAACATGTCACTCTTAGTCAAACAATGACACTTGATCCTCAAGATGAGTTGTGGCATAGAGATGCATACAAAACATTCCACACAACAGGCCATCATAGCTCACAGAATAGTTATGAACTTAGTTTAGAAACTAGTCCCCTAACAGTCCCAAAATCGGGACACAAACCATTAAACAACCCAAGCTGTAGCAGTCCCAGAAAATGGACCATAACTTAAGTTATAGAGGTCCGATTTGGGTGATTCAAAAGCTTAACATCAAGTTCTCAGATAGAGCTACAATTTTATTGAATGATACTAGTCCAAATTCTCACTTTTTCCCAACCGAAAATCAGTCCCAAAAATCTGGACAGTAGGTTTTGCCAAAACAAGGTAGCCTCGTGGCGCCTTAAATCTGACCTCATAAATCGTATATGGGATTGCCCAATTTGGGTGATTCAAAAGCCTAATATCAATTTCTCATATAGAGTTACAATTTTATTTAAGGATACTAGTCCAAATTTGTAAGACTCGAGAAATTCCAATTTCTGGAATAAGGGCAAAATCGTAATTTTGATTACAAAATTGTAATTACGGTTAAAAGTCCGTAATTAATTCTATAGACCTCGGATGACGAACTGATTGCACTGTTGATTCGCCCTCGCGAATCCAGCGATTCACGCAAAATTCGCAATTTGGTCGAGACAATGAGTCGGCACGCTTCTTCTCGAGGCATCGCATTTTCGTGCCGTGAATTACTGGCGACGAAGCCACATATAACAAAGTGACTAGCGCACTACAAGCGGTACGAGCAGAGAAAGGGGATTTAAAATGGACGGCCGGCGAGCGCCGACATCAAATCCCAGAAAAGCAAGTGGAATTAATTGATTAAAATGAGGGCAACTGTAATTTTCGAGAAGAATAGTCTTCTTCCACTTAAACACCAAGAGCAAAACGTGAGAGGCAAATTTCGGGGGAGATGCAGTGGCTTCAATGGAGTTCAGAGAGAGAAGGCTTCCTTCTAGGTTATCTTATGATCGGACCGCTGGATTTCGACGAGCAAGAAGGGGAACGCTCTACGCTGAGCAAAGCACACACCTCTAAGCTACAGTTTTTTGACAACCCAAGAGGTAGGATTTTCTCTACTCATGCTTTTATTCCATTTAAGGGTTTTTCCATGTTTCGTTGGTTTGAGGCCGTGAGGTTGCTTGATCGGTCCTAAACACGGACCGAATTGTTAGAAATTCTGGTGATTTTCTCCCATCCGTGACTCCGCCTGCAAATTGTGGGCTGTTTCTGGGTGCTTTTATTTCACCTCAAAATTGTTTCTTTAAATGCATGCTTGATATGAGAAAATGCCGAATGGGTGTTTGATCGTCCCAAACATGGGATCGAATTGTGGAATTCTTGTACTCATGAGGGAAATTCAGTAATGCTGTGTGTATGGACTGTTACGGGTTTCGTGTGATAATTTAATGAATAAATTATGCTTTGAAAATAGGGAGACCGAATTGGGACGGGAAATCGGTTCCATCAAGAGGAACCGATAGAAGTGTGGCTGCCCGTGACACCCACTTACTGCTTTGGGACTAAAACAAATTCCGTTTGTGAAAATGGATATACCAAGTGTTATTGTGTGCTCGAAATTGTATGAAATGAATGGCTTAAGTGCTGTGTGGAATTAGTTAGGTTACTACATTAAATTAATGTGTTAGTACAATGACACAATTACATGGAATTAAATTGTGTTATAAGCCATTGGAGATGATTAAGTGATTTGCCTACTTAGCCAATTGGGTGATGGTTGATATCATTGGAATTACATGCGTGTAATTGTAGTTGATTGAAAATATGCATATTGTCATATTGTAAATGGTTTTGAAAATGGCATAATGTATTTTCATATGCACCGGGTAACCTAGAAGTTAGTGTGAGTGCATGATATGGATTTTGTAAAAACTGCATGTTTAAGTAAAGGAATTTCATGTGATGATATTCCGAGAATCGGTCAGAGACGGTCCAACAGATCACTTCGGATGAGGACCATGACTGTTTCGGAAAGCTCACCAACCAATTCACCCTGAGGGTAGTCCTACATTTTATCGAATATTTTTAGTATATTTTCAAGAACAAAAAAGTTTTGTTTTGGAATGATTATTTTCATACATGGCTTAGTAAGTGTGAGTGAGTCTACAGACCTCGTGATACAGATCATGTAGACATTCAAGAGGATCATGTATTTGATTTGAGTGTGTGTTTACTTGAGCACACTGTGACCGCACTTAGGTGTGAGTAGCCCACTTAGTACATTCTACCTGTTTTAGCTCAACCGCCACCCCCTTTATTTCGCATGAGCGCCGGCGAGACAGCTCATTTCGAGGTTGATTTTGAAGAAGCTTGCCAGGCTTGATGGTTCTTTGGACATACATGTATTAGAATTGTAGATTTTAATATGTTTGTATAAACAAAGTGTAGACCAACCAAGGTAATTATTGACATAATTTAATAGTTGTGGAGGCGTGTTAATGATATTAGTTATGCCCAAGCACGATCATCAAAAGGTGTGGGTAGGATATGGCATTACATTGACTGTCAGACATGATATTTACAGGTTGATTTCTCGTGCAGCCTCCCGTACAGCGGAGACTCCTCGCCTCGATTTTTCTAAAGTGGCCGTAACCCGACTCTCCACTTGTATTCCTCATAATGAATGGGTAGTCAACTTAGAATTCCAGATTAAAGGCCACAAATTCTCACTCTTTTTTCCAATCGAAAATCATCTAAAATCTAGATGAGGTTCAAACAGGTACTGCGGGCACTTAAAACGGACCATAAATTAGGTTATAGATGTCCGATTTGGGTGATTCAAAAGCCTAACATCAAGTTCTAAGATAGGGATAGAATTTCCTTAAAGGATAATAGTCCAAATTCTCCCTTTTTCTAACCGAAAATCACTCTAAAACTGGATTAGTCAAACAGACACTATTCCCATAACCTATTAATTTTCCAAACAAATTTCTTAGGAAAAGGCCAAATGTTCTTTAGGGCATGAAAACTCAACCAAACATAAGACCTAAAAATCTAATTTCTGGTGGAAAAGGGCTAAATCGTAATCATCAAACCAAAAAATTTTCTAGACCTCAATGACAAACGGATTCACCGTTGAATTGTCTCATTAAATTTAGCTACCACGTCGACTCTATCAATCAGACATTTAATTTACACTTTTTTCGGCGGCACAGCATTCTGTGCAGCTGTAATGACATGTGATGTGACAAAAGTCACCTATAACATGTAATCTTGTGACACATGTAATAAGATTAGAGAGATTATGGAAATGGACGGCAGAGATCGTGCCATATGTCAAAAATCTAGAAGAAGAGACACAAATGGAATTATAGAATTCGTTTAATGAGGAAAAAACAAAATACCAAATAGTGGTCATCTTCTCAAATGGGAAAAAGGGGCCAAAACGTGCAGAAGGGATGCAGTAAGGTGAGATTTGATTTTTAGAGTGAGAAGGTGTGCCTTCTCTCTAATATTCTGGCGATCCGCCGATTCCTTCTGAAAGCAAAGCAAGGAAAGTCGCTCTAATGTATGCAGGCAACGCTGTGAGAAAATCGGTTTCTGAGTTTCACAACCGAGGTAGGGGTTTTATCCTACTTGAGTTACACTTTGTTTAAGTGTTTTGTGATGTTTCGGTTGGGTTGAGGCCTTGAACGATCGTTTGATTCGGTCTTAAATCTTAGAACCGAGGTGTGGAAGTTTTTGAAACCCATTTGGACAGTCTGTGATTGTCCACGGACTGTTTGGGTTGTTAATGGTATAATTTAAAGCAAATTGTATTGTGTGTATGAGGCTTGAAATGACTATGAAATTCGGTTCACAAGTGAACCGATGTTTAGATTGGTCGCCGAATAAAGAACTTGAGGGGTTTCAATCGTTTCACATGAATAGTATTCATACGCATTAAATGTAGAAAATGTGTCGGGTTTAATTCAAATTAAATTTTGTTTGTTAATTATTAGCCCATGTGAACTAATTCCTCGTGTAATGGATTGCAAACAGTATAAACATGTTTGTGTGGATTAATCATGTTAGTGTATATCATGTTTTATATATTAACATGTGTTGTATAAATTGTGTTGAAATGACATAATGCATTTCATATGCACCGGGGTAACCTAGAAACTAGGTGTGTGTGCATGACATGAAATTTCTGAAAATGGTTGCGAAAGGAATTTCACAAGATGATTTTTCGTAGAATGATGTTGGGAGATTGTCCTACAATTACACGTTTGAGGAGCCCATGTATTGTTTGGAAGGTTCTCCAACACATTCGCCTTGGAGGATAGTCCTATATTTTTACCAACACGTCGGTAGTGTATTGCCTAAAACAAATGCTTCTGGTTTTTGAAAATGATGTTTTTCTCATACATGGCTTAGGCAGTGTGTGAGGAGTCTGTGGGGACTGGACATGGGTTGTTGGCAGATGATCTAAGTAGGATCACGCATTTACTTGAATGTGTGTTTACATTGGAGCATTGCATATGCACTTAGGTGGAGAGTAACCCATTTAGGGTGATTCCACTACTGGGCGATAGCTCACTATGTCGAGGGAATTATATTATTTCAGGTATAGGGAGCGCATAAGGAGACGGCTCATCTTAGAGGCCGATTATGAAGAAAGCCGGGTTGTGGCTTTGGTATTTTAGTTAGATACATGTATTAGAATGTTTTAAACTTTTAATATATGTTGTATAAGATAACATGAATCTTTGAAACTATGGTATATAGTTAGTGTATATATTGATGAGTATTGCTGTGGCTGGGCCAAAGTGGGCCGTTTACTCATGTATATGTCTTCCGATGTCGATGTCGGGATAGGTGGTCTCTCGGCAGAGCCCCCGTACAAAGGAGACTCGCCTCGATTATAAGTGTGTCAAGCAATTCGACATCCATGATTATCTCGGTTGACAGTTGTCAACGGGACCCCCGGCCTTGGGGCTGCCACAATTTTGCACGTAGCTTAGGTATAATGGTCACCCAGGAGCCTCGTGCCTGGGGTATCCATCACCACTGCGGCTCATGTGGTGCCTTCTAGGTATGAAGGCTCAGGAAATCACAGACAAGAGTAGAACACTACCATGGTGTTTTATGTGTGATTGATGTTTATAACATGAATGATGTGTGATCATGTGATTTGATGAATTATTGTGTTGTGATTGGTTTGTGTGCTTAGTGAGTAGCACATAGATGTGTTGAAAGTTGAGTTTTACAAGTAAATCGAGTTAAAATAAATGAAATAAATTTTAATCAATTTATTTGGTTTATTGGTAAATAAAATAAAATTTTAATAAATTTTAAGGTTGAACCCTAGAGTGAGTGTGAGAAAAAGAGGTTGAAAAAAAAAATTTGGACAAAATGGTCCAGAATAAAATGAAGAAAAAAAAAAAGGTGGAGAAAAATATGTGTTTAGGTTTTACAGTGTAAAACTGAAGAAAAAAAATGAGTGAAAATAAAATTTTATAAATTTGTTTGGTGTACTGGAGAATGAAAAAAAAAATTAAAATATGGATATGTATTTTTGGGTATTTTCCAGTAGTAAATGTGTGAAAAAAAATGACAAAAAAAAAAAAAAAAGAAAAAAATGCGTAACTAATTTAAGCATCGTTTAAATGAAGGTCACGATACAATGAAAAATTGTATCGTGACATGGCCTTAAGGAGGTGCGGTGGGCTAAAAAATTATATTGCAACTTAGGAGTGCAGGTTGGCAAGGGTTTGGGTCGCAATACACCATTGTATCGAGACTAAGAGAGAGGGCTAGGCAGGCTGTGTCACGATACAAACTTTGTATCGTGACTGCGGTTGCTTGAGTGGCTGGAAAGTGTGTCACAATACACCTAGTGTATTGTGACAGAGATGAATGTTGGCTGGGGGGAAAATTGTGTCGTGATATAAGTCATTGTATCGTGATGCCAGGGCTCGGGAGTGGTCGGGCATTCAGACAGAATACACCAAAGTGTATTGTGATAGGCAAGGAGCATGAGACAGCGCGGTATCGCAGGCAGCTCGCAAACGACCAGCCAGCTCACGACACGCCGCGACACGCCACACTCGGGCTGCGGACACGGCCGGGCCAAAGCACGACACGGCCGATCGCCATTCATACAGACGCTGCTGCACCTTGGCGCGCCTGCGGTGCGCAAATCGTCAGCCAGTCGCGGCACTGGTGCACCCAAATTCTTTTGATTCAGCATCGCTTTCCGAGTCAACGCTTCTGACTACTGCTCATGAACATCGTTTCACAAAATTTTTTTGAAAAAAATGAAATAAAATTTTAAAAAAAACAATGATAAAATTTCTGGTAAACAGTCCGTACAAATTTTTGATATTGAAAATGATATGATATATGGAATTAGTTGTCTCGCAGACATATAAATGTACGGACATGATATGAACCGTATTCTTAGTATGAATAGTGTCTCTGGGTCAGGTTTATGCCTTGTAGATACCGTGATTGTATTTAACTTGCCATTTGAACTATGTAGATGGCTAGTCGAGGACGAGGACGTAGAAGGCGTCCCGGGTACCGGCCGCACCACCAAGATTTGATGCTGTGCCTGGCCGAGGCCGTAGGTATCATGCGCCGCTATCGCACGTGCTGGTATACAGTAGTCGTGGAGGTCCAGTAACCTCTGGGAGGTTTAAGGCGCATCATCTCCACATTCACTGTGGGGGAGTGAGATCTGGCGGTAAGGTAATTCATTGGTTCATAGAGATAGAGAAGGTGTTGGGAGGCTATGGAGATTACCTCCATGCTACTCAGAGCGCACTAGCCGTTGCTCCAGCTTAGAGGGTGAGGCCTAAGTATGGTGGAAATGGGCAAGGACCTCTAGAGATCTAGAGGCAATGATATGGGCAGAGTTTCAGGAGCTGTTCATGGGTAAATACTTTCAAGATACTGCGAGGCATGAGAAGGCTCATGAGTTCCTAGAGCTGAAGCAGGGGACGATGACTGTGATGAATTATGTGGCTAGATTCACGGAGCTAGCCCATTTTGCTGATGATTACGTGACCATGGACATGGCCAAAGTCAGGAGATTCGAGAATGGGTTGAAGTTGTCCATTCGGGGTAGGATTGTAGGACTTCGCCTATAGGACATGGACTCCATGGTTGAGACGACTCGACCATGTATAGAGTAGACCGGTGACGCCTGAGCACCTGACGCAGTGTTGGTAGCAAGAGGGAGGACTCGCCTTCTTAGTTCCGGGGAAGAGTGCGTAAGACTTCGGCTTCACACAGTTTCGTGACCAGGCCAGGATTGGGCATCTAGTCACCAGTATGAGATATGTTACTTATGCAGATACTCGGGCATGTGAGACTGATCGCCTGCAGACAGTGGATCCCAAAGACTCGGGACAACAGCAGCCCCAAGAATAGAGAACAGAGAGTATATACCATTCCTCCACACCCTAGTACGGGTCAGAGGAACCGGTTTAAGTTTCGGGGTGCTATACAAGCACCTTCTGAAAGACAAATGAGTTAGAGCGTGGGTCGAGGTCAGTACAGACTCCAATGTGCCTGGACTTCTTAGTCATCGCAGGCAGATTTGATATGTTATTTCATTGACACTAGCATATGGGAGGCGAGATTGCCCCAGGGAGGCAGAGGTCTCATGGTACTACAAAATAGCATACGCAGCAGCCCTGGATATGTAGGGCACGTTTATACTCAGACTCGCTGACTAGAGTAATGGCTTAAATTGACGATCATATTCATTCATCACAGCATCTTGTGTGATGGATTTGGGCTTAGAGGTTAAGGCCTTTAGAGAAGCCAGGTATAGATGTTCTTCCTTAGGATGTAGGGTGAGGGTTGACCTGATAGGTCGGGATTACGAGTTAGAGATCTCCGAGATTCTCGCCACGGACCCCCGGAACGGGGTGTCACAAAGATGGCATCATTGCGTTTCATGTGCACGATTTCATCGCTGGCGTAGCTCATGTGTGGGTGCACTAAGAGGTCATTCACCACTCTTGGTGAGTGTGGGTTGAGTTGTCTTTGGGACTACGTCCAATGAAGACTCATAGTTCGAATCAGGAAATGAAGAGGAATTAAAGTGTGTTGGGCAAAGCAAGAAGGGGGCCGTTAATCCCCTAAGGTGAGAAGCCTGGGGTTAGGGTGAAGGAGACCCGCGGTAGTATCCGAAAGGTCTTGTGTTGGTGTAAGAGACCCGGGAGATATCCCGAATTTCTGTGTGGGTGTAAGAGACCCGGGGAGAGATCCCAAATTTCTGTGTGGGTGTAAGAGACCTAGGGAGAGATCCCAAATTTCTGTGTGGGTGTAAGAGACCCGGGAGGTATCCTTAAATTTCAGGTGGAGCAGGACCCCGGAGGTATCCTGAATTTATGTGGGTGTAAGAGACCCGTGTAGTTATCCGAAATTTCTGGGTGGGTGTAAGAGACTCGGGGAGCTATCCCGAATTTCTATGTGGGTGTAAGAGACCCGTGGAGAAATCCGAAATTTCTGTGTGGGTGTAAGAGACCCGTGGAGATATCCGAAATTTTTGTGTGAATGTAAGAGGCCTCAGCAGAGGCCGGTTATGATGTCAAGCCGAGATGAAAACACACGGTCGTTAATACGTGACTTAGAGTCGGGAAAGTGATAGGAGCCTGGAGCGACTCGAGATTGATACCTTGAAATTGCATTAGGTGTCAAGTGAGCCGCAAGGGCTCTAGATATGGATGTCATTCATGACATGGACTCAGGTTGGACAAATTCATTGATTGCGTCGCTGATTGTGACCTTTAGGAAGGCCATTGCCATACACCAAGGTGGTTTGTGTAGTGTTACATGTTGTGGATTATATACAGTGTTAGAGGACACGTTTGCGAGCATGTCCTAGATCATAAGGGTAGCCAAGCATTTGCCTTAGGTGGAATTCGCCACAACAATAGTTATCAAAGTAGTATACAAATGGCACCATATGAGGCATTATATAGGAGGCCATGTAGATCACCGTTATGTTGGATCGAGGTGGGAGAGAGCTCCACTCAGTCTGTCCCCATTCATCACACATCCCAGCTGAACTGACATTAGCACAGCTCTCCAGTCTCACAGTCTGAGAAAGAAACATAATGCAGTCACACGACCCTGGGAGTTCGAGTCCGGGGATCACGCCTCTGAAGGTGATGCCTAAGAGGAGGGTCGTTCCTAAGCGCGGAAGCCATTACCGAGATTTATTGGGCTCAGAGATACTCGAGAGGGGTAGGCACCGTAGCTGCACGGTCATTACCGCCTGCATGTCGTGTCCATGAGGTATTTCACGCCTCCATGCCTCCGAGGTACACTCCAAATTCCAAATTTCATGTGGTGGATTGGGAGAGATCGAGGTTGACACCGATGGACCTTCGAGGAAGGACCAAGCAGGCATTTTGATAGCCGTGATTAGGTTTTGCAACGCAAGACTGTGAGGCTAGTGAGGGTGCTATGGCGACTATGGAGTGGGAGGAGTCAACGCGGAGCCACGGCGACACGATGCGCCACCTATCCCTTCTTGTTTAGTAATGAAGGTACGTGGTTTAGTCAGTTAATATTTAAATGACGCAGTTTACATGCATGGTATAGTGCACGCTGTATATGCATGTGAGTGATTGATTGTCCGTAATTTCGACGAAATCTCTTTTAAGGGGAGGGGGAGAACAAGAATTCGAAAATTCCAATTTTTTGGAAAAAGGGCAAATCAATTTCTAGCCAAACCCAAAAATTTCTAGATTCGACGTAAGAAACTGATTTCACCATGGAATCGCTTCGCAAAATCTAGCTACCACGGGCCAATTTTGTCAAATTCGGATACCGTAAATTCTGGTAACGCTTTTTCATGACTGAAGATCGGGTGCTTTAAAATGACATATGATGTGAAAAAAGTCACCTATAACATGTACTTTTGTGACACATGTTACAAGATTAGAGAGATGATGGAAACGGATGGCAGAGATTGTGCCACATGTCAAAAATATAGAAGAAGGGACACAAATGGAATTATAGAATTGCTTGAATGATAAAAGAGAAAATACAAGTGAGCTGGCCATCTTCTCAAATGGGAAAAGGGCCAAACGTGCAGAAGGGATGCAGTAAGGTGAGATTTGATTTTTAGAGTGAGAAGGTGTGCCTTCTCTCTAAGATTCCGGGCGATCTGACCGTCGGATTCCTTCGGAGCAAGAAGGAAAGTCGTTCTACGTGGCGAGGGCAACGCGTAGGTACCGGTTTCTTGGAGTTTCGACAGACTCCGTGAGGTAGGGGTTTTATCCTACTTGAGTTACACTTGCCATGTTTGTGATGTTTTCGCTGGCTTGAGGCCTCAACGATCGCTTGATTCGGTCCCAAATTGGAACCGAGTGTGGAAGTTTTGAAACTCATTTGGACAATTCGTGACTGGCCCAATGGTGACCGTTTGGGTTGTTAATGGTATAATTTGTGCTAAACTGTATTGTAGCGTGGTAAGGAGGCCTAAATGGCTATGAAATTCGGGTTCACAAAGTGGAACCGACACCAGGATTGGTCGCAACAAGAATCCGAGGGTTTCACCTGCTCACAAGGAATAGTGTGTTCATACGCATTAAATTGTGAGAATGTGTTTGGTTGAGTAATTCAAATTGAATTTGCCATGTTGTTAATTAAATTAGTATGAAAGCTAATTTCGTGTAATGGATTGTGAAATTGCATAAATATGTTTGTGTGGATTAATCATGTTAGTGTATATCATGTTTTATATATTAGCATGTGTTGTATAAATTGGGTGTTGAAATTCAAGCATAACGTATTTCATACGCACCGCAGAATCCTGTAATGTAACGCCCGTCCCGAGAGTGTACAAAGATAACAACCGTAGGGGCATATAAGAGCTCTAAGTGTCACATAAGAGTATTTTTGGAGACAAAGTAGGAAATGAAAGTTTATGGAACCCGGATTTGTGTATGAGAACAAGGGTATAATTGTATTTAGCAACAGATATGAATAGAAAATCATTATGTAGAGATGGGCCACAATACAAATAGCATAAGTTACAATTGAAAATTAAAGAGAGGGTCAAATTTCAATTTAATGAAAAGTTGATATTATAATAATGGGAAAAACAAAGCCAAAATCATATTTTGGTCTCCCAAAAGCTAGGTTTCACGTAGGAGGAGAAGGAGAGAGCCAAGAGAAGGAAGAGGAAGAGAAGGAAGAAGAAGGAGGAGGAGGAGAAGAAGATCAAGGTATGTATGTCTTGGAATTAAGTGTATTTTGATGTCTTGAGCTTTTGGTATGCATTTCCATGGAAATTAGTTGCTCCTTGTTCTAGGGTTTTGTGGAGAGATCACATTAACCCTAGAATTCTTGAAGTTTTGTGGGGAAAAACCCCAATTGGTGAAATTAAACATGGAATCATCATAATTTTATGGTTTTATAAAGAATTGGAGGACCTTAGGTAGAGTTCTTGCATTTTCACCTAGGGTTTTGTGGTTTGAGGTTCCAAAGCACCAATTTAAGTGTCATGGAAGTTGTTTTGGATGAATTTCCATGTCAGGTTTTGAGGAATTGTTGTAAAAAGGAGAATGTTGGGTTTTAAAGGAAATTATGTCAAAATTTTGGTAAAACCCCTGCTTTTGTTTTGCTATAGACAAGGTTGCGTTTGGTTTTACTTAATGTCGAATAAACTTTTCTGAAATCCATCGTCGAATAAGACTTACAGCATTTAAGTATTAAGTTGTTTGTTTTTTTTTTAACGTTAGGTAGTGAGTAGGGATGACAAATGTAACAAATTATTTGTGCTCACGTCCCGCCTCGCCTTAATTCAAGACACGTTAAATTTAATTTTAATCGGTTTTTGTAATGAGTTTGAGTTTATTTTCAACCGACACGTTCGTGTATTGTTACTCAGAAAAACCCGAGAAAATTAGAAATTTTCAAAAATGGCAAAATGTTAATAAAAATAATAAATTACCATAAGGGTTCAGGGAAGTTTAGAAAATTCTCTAGATCTCGGATAATGAAACGGACTGCGCCGTTAAATTCGTCTCGCGAAATCTAGTAACTCAAAAAAGTTTCGTCGAATTCTGAAACAAACGGAAATTTTTTCGATTTTCTGGGTGATAAGTTGCCAGTGACTCCAAGGACGAGATTTTTTTGATTTTCGGGGCAGAAACGGACCCGAATGAAGCAATATGAACCATATATCCAAATAATAATAATAAGCCCCACCCGATTATATTTTAAAATATTTTTTATTATTTTATTTTTATACTTTAATATAAATAATTATTATTATAATGTTTTTTAATAAATAATTTATAAAATTCATAATATTTTATTTTTGGTGAAAAATATTAATTTTAATATAATAAAATAAAAAGCAAATATAAAAAATTAAATTTAAAAATAAAACAAAAATAAAATGTAAACGGGAAGAGTTTGAGAATTTTCTCATCTCCGCCTACCGCGAATTTTTTAAATGAGAGACAAAAGCCGAGAATTGAAAAATAAACGAAGCCGGCCTGATGGGACCGCCCCGTCCCAAACCCTCCGTTGTCATTCCTAGTAGTGTATATTGCTAGCTCTCTTCTTTTATCGACAACGATTGAGTTTTTCTTGTATTTCACATGAATTGACTTTTTCCGAATGTAAGTTCAAATATTTTCTACTTTTCTATTCGTAACTTTTAAAAAAATTTCAGCAATAAGTTATGAAAATTTTAAAAAACAAACAACTTAATGCTGAAAGCTATTCAGTTTTCAGCATTAAGTCAAAAAACAAACGCCACCTAAGTTATAATCATCAAAATGAATTGATTCCAATTGGTAAAGAACCATAAGAGATAGGGCTACAAATGTATAGAAGGAACCAAGAGCAAATTGTAGCTCTAAGGCTCCCAAATACGATCGGAAGGTGAGCTCAGTGTGAATTTCACTGATTTTGCTCTGTTTTGGGTATGGTTGTAGTGTTTTGGCCATAAGTGGAGTTTCACTCATCCAAATTGAGTGATTCAAAATTCTGGATAAAATAGACTTCTAGGGGAATAAGTTATTTGAAGGAAGTTTATGAAAATTGTGAACCCAAAGTGCCCAGAAACTTTTATAAGTGGAGTTATGTGCAGTTTCTGTTCTGCCAATTTGAGTAATCTAGATATAAAATACAATAACTTGAGTTTTGGTGATCCAAATTGGGTGATTCCAATTGGAGAAGAAACCTTAGAAAATAGCTTCAAATGAGTGAATAAACAATTTCCAATTTATGGAGTTAAGATCCCAGAAATTAAGGATAACAGTAGGTGATTCAAGAGTTTAAATCAAAAAACATACAACTTGTGTTATGTGGTTGAGGGCCTTAGAGAAGGAATTTTACATTGAAATTTTAAATAGATGTCATTGATATATAAAGGACTGATCTGGAGAGTTTCATAATTTTGAAGACCTTTGAATAATTTTTTGGGGTAATAAAGTCCATAGAGTATTGTGGGAAAAAGGTTACCAAAATGAGTGGGTTTTTGTTATGGGCTTTTTAGTGCTCAAGGGTACATTATTAATTTGACTTTATATGAATGTTGTGTGACCTTAAAGTGACTTGTGTGTGAAGTACGTTAATTTTATACGCTATACGTAGGGGATTAATACGCTGTCAGACATTCGCTTGAGTACGTAGCTAAAAGCAAAGGAGTAAAGTAGTGATTTGTGTGCTCAAGGTTGGGAAACAAAGAGTGAAGGTTCTAAACCTATTTTTCCAAATACTAGTGTATTATTATGAACTATTTTGCACTGGTAATTAATGGTTTTGATTGTAAAACCATGTTCAAAGGCAAGCACTCGAGTTTGCACAAGTTAGCAAACTGGGCTTTTGATTTTTAACCATATATGAAAAGCAAATAAGTAATGGTTTTGATTCATTCAACCATACTTTTTAAAAAGCAAGCAATGAGTTTAGTAAGCAATGGTTTTAACTATAAACCATATTTCAAAGAGCAAGCAAGCAAACAAAAGTCTATTTTGTAAAATGTGCCTAACTAAAAATCCCTAGTCTTAAGCAAGCATCCTACGAGGTATCTGGTGACAAAGCAGGTGTTAGGATTTCATACATGCATTTTAGATTGCCTGGTCGGCAAACTTAGAACATGCATCATACATTTAAAGGAGACCGTGACACGTACTGGAGTATATAAGGTTAAGAGCTCTAACTAAATTATGGTGATGGAGACCCAGGTCAATTCCACCATATTTACCGGAAAAGGTGACGTGGGCCAAGGCCTTTCCACCTAGGTGATGCGGACCCAGGTCCTTCCACCGGCACGGTCGATCCTGCCCTCGTGTTCACTAGGTACAGCTATTAGAAAAAGGCCTCTTAGTGGTTGATGATTTATAAGCATGTTTATACAGTTTTTAAAAAAATCAACCATTGGCACACCGCTGAGCCCAGTTCCCGTGTTTATTTTAAAAGAACGGTTGAGCCTAGGCTCCCGTTTTTATTTTAAACAAACGGTTGAGCCCAGTTCCTCGTTTTATTTCAAAGCATGCGGCCGGTTGTGCCCCGTGTTTATGAAAAATTTGAGAAACTTTTAAAGCAAAAGGTTTATGGAAAGTTTTGAGAAACTTTTAAAGCAAGAGATTTTTCAAAGGTTTTATAAACTTTTAAGCAAGCAAGCAATAAAAGTTTCAGAAACTTTTAAAGTAAAGCAAAGCAAAGAAAGAAATATTTCTAGAAAATATCATGTAAAAGGAAGTCTTATAGATTTTAGATGTTTTCCGAAAAATCAAAATATTTTATAAAAGCATACACTCATTGAGCTCGTTTAGCTCATTATTTTCTGTTTTAAAAACTATTTTCCAAGTACAGGCACGCCAGACGCTGGAGCATAGTAGGATTCTCCTGACTTTGCATCGTTGTCAGAATTAATAATCTTGTAAGAAAATACTTGGAATTTGTATAATGGAGCATATGTATGTACATAGTATAGTTTTGTGGAAAATGTGTGGAGCCTGAGGCTCTTGTGAAAGAATGTTGTTGGTTGCCATATTTGGAAATGTGTAAATTGTGTATACATGATTTGGGATATGTCCTATATGCAGCTGTTATGCTGCCGAAATTTTATAAAATCACAAGTTTAGAAAAGAAAAAAATTTTATACGAGATTTAAGCAAGCAATACGGCTTCGCTTCACAGAATTTTCTAGTCGTTAGAGGTAATGGCTGGGGATTTCTGTGGAGTGGCTGGCACACCTGCCGATAGTAGGGGGAGGGGGTGTGACATAGAAACTAGGTGTGTGTGCATGACATGAAATTTCTGAAAATGGTTGCGAAAGGAATTTCACAGGATGATTTTCCATAAAATGGTGTTGGGAGATGGTCCTACAATTACACATCGGAGGAGCCCATGAATTGTCTGGAAGGTTCTCCAACACATTCACCTCGGAGGATAGTCCCATATTTTACCGATTACCAGAGGTATTGTCGAAAATAACAAGTTTTGTTTTTGAAAATGATGTTTTTCTCATACATGGCTTAGGTAGGTGTGAGGGAGTTGGTGGGGACTCAGGATACAATATCATGACATTCAATTAGCTGATCACTTATTTACTTGAATGTGTTTACATTGGAAGCACATATGCACTTAGGTGGAGAGTAAATCCATTTAAAGGTGATTCCACTACTGAATATAGTCACCCCGTCGAGGAATTATAATAATATTTCAAAATGTGGAGGGCACGAGGAGACGGATCATCTTAGAGGCCGATTCTGAAGAAAGCCGGGTTGTGGCTTTGGTGTTTTAGTTGGATACATGTATTAGAATGTTTTAAACTTTTAATATATGTTGTATAAGAGTAAATTATTAACTCTTGAAACTATGGTATATAGTTAGTGCATATCGATGAGTATCATTGCATTGGCCCAAGGCCGCTTTTACTCATGTATATGTCTTCGATGTTGATGTTGATAGTGGTTCTTGGGCAGAGCTCCCCATACAAAGGAGACTCTGCCCGATTTTCATAATTGGTGTCGGGTTATCCGACATCCATGATTATTCCGCGGGTTGACGGGTTGTCAACGGACCCCAGGGTTTTGGGGCATCACAAAACATCCTCTAGAATGGAAAATAAACCAAAGTAGGAAGAATCCTTATCTCTTGGAGCATAGAAGAAACTCTAGGAAGTCCCGTTGACACTTCCTAAACCCGAAACCTTTGATTTCCCGAACTCCTTGCTTAAATCCTCAGCGAAATCCCGTGTTTTTGGTACCCACACGTAGCCCTCGTCGAGTATATGAACTTTCGTTTTTGGCCCGACAAATTCCGACCGACGGAATTCCGTGGATCGAAGAGAGAAGTTTTAATTTTAATTTTTTCTTTTCTCTCCCTCTTACTCAAGAGTTTTCTTTTCTTCCCAACTGAAAATTTGCTCATTTTCTGCCCCAAAACTGAATTTTCTTTTTGCGTTATTGTTCATCTCTTTCAGTGATGGACCAAACTACCTATACAAATTTATAGCGTTATTACCCAAGGATTATTATCTAATCCCCAGCAATAATGCCATGAAACTTGTTTGTTGTGTTTCTTATCTATTGTACTGATTAAAAGCGGTTTCCTTCAGAGTAAATCAATTTCTTTCTGGTTTTGATCCAGGATGCTGCAAGTGTACAGGTCGAACAAGTAGTAAATTGGATTTAAGTCCGTGATATCGATCCTACGTAGATCTCAAGAATTTCAACTAACTACCCCGACTACTCAAACTCTATACTATTCGATCTGATAGGCAATTTGAAAGATTCTAGCAAACCTTGAAAATAATAAAACTAAGAAAAAATGACTTAATAACAAAATGAATCAAAATGAAAATCTAAATAACAAATTCGGGATCGATCGCTTATCTATTAAAGGGAGCATTGAAAATACCGCTATTGTGAACAATCAATTCTCAAGCAGACTACCTCGTAACTTCGTTTCATGAACCACATGAAACATGTCCAAGATATCAAGGCAAGGCAATGATCTCCGTACGCACTTTTCATCATCTAATCTTCCCGATTCTTTGAAGACGTAGGATTAGATAACTACTTTTAATCCGGGTTGCCTTGTTCGATATTTTTCTTTCAATACTTCATACCTCGAACACGGATCAGCAAACCTTAGCTCCTAAGACATAGGTATAGTACGGGTTTATACTCTTACGTGTTTCTCTTCTCCAAATTGGAAATGGGCTTCATCCTTTCTGATTAGATCCTTGCTAACACCTGATTGAACGCATCGGCTCGACCGAGGTGAACTCTCCGCTGCTTAAATGGATGTCATTCAACTCATTCCTCGATTTCAAGTGAGAAGAGATTTATCGACGAATTAACAGCTCATTGCATCACTATTATCGATTCTCATATTTTCAAAAATTGAAACATCACTCTCGATTGCTTCGTCACCGAGGGCCTCCCGAAATCGTGAGCAATGAGACAATCCTATTATGGGTATACACGCCATATCGGGATCAATTACAGTATCACTCAAACCAGCTAGTGACGACAGACCGATAAATTAATAGCTTCAAAATTTATGCAGGAAAGATAATTTCTAACAACATAGTCTATTCAATGGAAGCCGGGTTTCTAAATCACTAGATTACACCCTACAATGGTTAATATCAAGAAAACCATCAGAATCGGAAACGGAAACTGAATTCCAAAATTCACTGAATCGCATTAACCAGCAAGAATTTGAAAGAAATAGAATCGTGATTCAAATTTTACTTTAACAAATAACGCCTGTGATCCAAATTTAAACGAATAACAAACTAATCTAAAATAAAAAACAAAACAAAGAAAAGACAATTAAAATACAAGAGCCTTCACCAATTCAGATCTCTTTGAGTCGCCGAGAGCCGGCTTCCTTCAATAAGAATTGTATTTATAGGGTTCCGAAGTTGGGCCCTAACTTCGATGCACTTCTTGTGGATTTCGACAATCGCCCATCTGGGCTGTTAATGTCGCTACTCGATTCTTGTCGACCCCGCCTTGTCCTGTACCTATGTCGCGGGCTTTATTTGGTCGCGATTTCGCCTTTAGCATCCTCGATCCGTGTCGCGGACTGCTTAAATGACGCCACGTAATCTTTAGTTCTTGCAACTGATGTCGCGACCACTGAATGACGTCGCGACCTTAATTCCTTGCAACCGATGTCGCGACCACTGAATGACGCGACCTTAGTTCCTTGCAACTGATGTCGCGACCACTGAATGACGTCGCGACCTTAATTCCTTGCAACTGATGTCGCGACACCAATGACGCCGCGAATTTATGTTCGGCCTTGAAAATCTTATGTCGCGATTTCTATTCGTGTCACGACCGCGCCCATCGCTGGCTTCACCGCCAGCGACTCGAAATTGTGCTGCGACATCATATCTTGTTCTTCAAGAATTTATGGTTGCCCGAGATTTGGAGTTTTTTTGTCGCGACCGCCGTTTCGCCTTCAAGGTTCTTATGTCGATCGATTTTTATGGCTGCGACCTGATGTGAATCTTCATCATCGCATAAGGCCACAATGCGTCCTTTCTTCCTCGTGCATTTCTCCCGTAACATCATTAAGCCGTACATTCCCCGTCACCCGCTTCGCTCCTTTACTGCATTATCCTCTTCTCTCACTTCCCGCTACATAATAGATTGGTGAGTTATTCAAATACTTACACATAAATCGGCCTTTTAGATAGAAATCAATCAGAAAAATGGACTGAAAATGGATGACTTTTAAGCTCATCAAACTCCCCCAAACTTAAATTTTGCTTGTCCCTAAGCAAAGAAAAGAAAGATTTGTTTGTCCTCAAACAAAAGGACATTTTTCTGTATTGTTTTGTAGTTGCAACCAATTTAATTGAAAGACTAGAATTGCATTCTTTTCTGTATATCTAGCTTCAAGTCCAGATGAAGGTTAGTCACTACTCAATTCGGTGTACAAAACTAAATTGTTGAATTTGTTTTATAAACAGTATAATCAACTTGATCCCGCCGAAAAGTAGGCTTGGTCTTCTTCCTCTTAGTGAGTCGGCTTAACCCTCCGAGGTCCTTCACGCTGATCCTTTCAAGATTTTTCAAATTCCATATGCTTGTTGTTCATATTGATTTCACTAATGTAGGTAATTCCAACCTTCAAGATCAATAAGGTCTTTTCAAAGCTTGTGGTCGTCGCTTGGGTCATGGGTAGGATGGATGGAAACTTTTTTAGGTTAAGATTACCCAGACTCTTTCTCCTTTTTTACTTAACTGCTGCCCTTCTTTTCCTTGCAACTTCTTTAATTGATTCCCCCAAACTTTATCCTTGGGGTATCTTCTTGATTTCTTTTGTTTACACTTGTTCGTTCCCATTTCTCATTTATACTTCTCACTGTTGGAACTTTTTTTTTTTTCGCTCACCCTTTAGGGACAGTGGAATAATTGGCCTTTGTATCGAACACTCTTAACAACTCTCGTGCTAAGTAGATCCCATACCACGCAAGACAGCATTTCAAAGTGCCAAACACCCCTGTTAACTTAATTTGCTCAAGCAGGAAGCAGCCACAAGACAAAACTTCTATTTTAAGCTTTCTTTCATGTATCATCCTCGCTTAGATCTTTTCTTCAATCTTTTTTGTATTTCTCCTTAGTTCTCAAAAAATACTCCCCAAACTTTATCTCTTCCTCCTTCTTTGAGTTTTTGGGTAATCGAGGTTCTTTGATCGGAGGATTAATGATCTAGGATACTGGATTTCCAATGGCTTGCTCAAGATGATTGCTGCAGCCAAATTAACTGCGCCAGATGTGCCATTATAAATAAGGGTGGCTAGAATGGTTCAAACCACTGCTGATGGCTCGCATCATTTCTTGTTAGTTGTATCACCTAGATTTCACCTCGACCACAATTTAACAAGTTCTAGATCTCGGCTTTGATCAACTCGTGACTAACCCTAAGGATGTCCTCACTCACTTCCAGCTTGATGAGGAGTTACAGATTTAAGGTTCACTAGGTTCCGAATTTTACTGCTTATACTACAAACTCAAGAATATATTTTGCTCTTTCAATTGTATGACTTTCCTTTATCTTGACCTACTGCCTAAATTCAAGTCAATTATGCAATTTGTGTTTCACCAATCAGAGGTCATTTCGCCCTTATTATGCGCTTATTGTTTTTCAGCCTATCTTCTAATCAAACTACTTCAACTAGCCTGTGATTATGATATGTCAAAGATTTTCATTCCTGAGCTAAATCCTACTATTATTCTTCTAACAATTAAAGCAAAAAGTAACAACACAATCTAACTTCAAACAAAATCAAACAAATTTTCTTATTTTATTCATGAGATTGTGCAAAAGTTGAGAATAATAAATGAAGTGAGGAAGAGATGGATAAATCAACAGTGGTGATCTATTTTTTATTTTTGGGGAGGATAAAGATGCTGAGGATCCAGATCAAGGGTAGCCAAATTAGGGAGAGAGAATTTGGGAAACTCTACTCAGTTCTCTTCTTCTTCATTCTCCTCTCTATTTCGTTTCAAGGATCAATTCATGGTGACTAACTCTTTTGTTAAGATCATCTTGTCTTTTCCCAACGTGTTCAAATAAGTGTTCTCCATTTTAGTCATGACTTCTAAGAATTTGGAAAGATTGTTGATCAAATCCAAATTTTCGTTTGTACTTTCTTCCTCAAGGCATCTTTGTCATCAAGCCTTTATCTCTTTCCTTCATCCTCTTCTCAAGTCCTTGAACATTGACATGTGTAGGAATTTGAATCTTTGATCTCGCCTCCATAGTTTTGGCTTCCCGACCAAATTCCTTTTCTTATGATTGCTAGAGTTGGTAATCACGACCATACTGACACAGAAATGACTCATACTACCAGAATCTCTTCAGCAGACGTGATCTCTTTCCTCCATTTCCTTCTTGAATTTTTCCTCTTGATGCTCCAAGACTTCCTTCATCCGCCTTCCTTCGTTCATTTCTTCTTCCCATTGCTGATCTCTCTTCCTCAGCTCTGTCATATCACTTCTTTCTTGAATTTTGCTCGAGGCTCCATCTCTTCCTTTCTTCCATATTCTTCTGAATGGAACTGAGCATCTCCATTATTTGATTATTTCCCTAGGATCCTCTAGAGCTTTCACCAGGTTCTCTGAAATCTCTGTTCCTGATAGGGGGAGAGCTGGCCAGTGGGGTTGAGAAATTTATAGGGCTTCTATCATCTTGTTCTCTATCCTCTGCAAACATACAGGTGTTCCTTCTCGATGCTTCCGATCTTCTTCTTTCTTATTCAGAATCGAAGGGTGTCCTCTTCTTGTCTTCAGATTCTCATTTTCTTCTCAATCATTTCTATTATAACCCCCTTTTTCTTTTGATTCCTAGGCCCCTTGCTTACTTCCGTCAGGGTTAGTGGTGAAACCTTGGGGCACTTTCTTCTTCTTCTAGTCTCTCTCACACCACCCCCTCAAACATAGCCTTGTGATAGTTGTCAGCGAGGGATCAAACCCTTTATTCCCTTCATGGTATCTCATTATTGAGTTTTCATGACCAGTCTAGCATTGCTTGTACCCCTTCAAAGATGGCATAGAGAATGATTGCTTCTGTTCCCGCATCGTGCGTACATGCTTGGTCTGAACCATACTGCAGGCCGAAATAAAACCATACCTTCGCCTCTTCAGTCAAATCTCCCCTGTTTATGATCTTTTTCTCTCATCTTCCTTGACCCCATTTCACTTTACCGTCTGTCAACTTTCTTGCTATCTTCACCTGCTAGGGTCAGTTTCATTATCTCTTGTATTTGATCCATGTTTCTGGCCTTCCATTCGTACATTTCATTGATGGTTTCTGCTCCATACGGCACCCAAACTCCTCTGACATAAATAGAGTTATCCTTTCTCCCCACCAAGTTGGAGTAGAATTCCTCGAACCACTATGCATCCGTATTTTTGATGTCATAGGTTTCCCCCAACCTCTTTGTTTCCATTAGTTCCTAGTGATGCGGGTTTTACTGAAACCTCTTTCTCCGACAAACCCCTTACCAGCATAGTACTTCTTCCATATGGAGAAAGCTTCTTCTGATACGAATTCGTCTTCCTTTCCTTCTTGTTGCTTGTCTTTTCCCCTTTTTCTCCGTTGCTTAGAAACTGGTTGAACTTCTCCGTTGTTCCGACCAGTTCTCCTTGTTGGTTCCCCGACGAACTCTTCTGCCAAGTATACTCTTCCATGATTTCACCCGCATTTGGGATGAGGCTGAAGGTTCGGCCATTTGAGAAATCGACTGGGCTTTTGTGAAGGATTTCGGGTCTGTGGTCTGCAAGACCAAAACCGTAGAGTAGACGAAGATGAAGAGTTGTATTTTCTTCAAGGAAGGAGATGGTATGAGGGAGTTTCTCAACAAATAAGAATTCAATTATTATTGTGGACTCTTTATTACTTCATTTATTTGCGCTTGTCGTGACTTAAATTTCAGGCAGCAATTGTGTGCTGTCATTAAATTTAGGGCAATTTAAAAGTTGCCCAGCTGGCGCACTTTTCTCTTATGTCGCGACTAAATGTTGTTTGTCGCGACATAAGTAAGTTTGTGGGAGGACAATTTATCATCTGGTTGCGACATCTAGCATTTCTACCCCCTTTTGGTCAACAAGTAATTTCATGACATAGTTGAGTTGTCGCGACCTCAATTTATATCGCGACATAAAATCTGGTCGCGACTTGTGCCCTTGTTCTTCCTTCAGTGCTTACTAAGTTGCGACCTCAATTTCTGTCGCGACATAAAATCTGGTTGCGACTTAGTCTGCACTTGCCCTAAATTTGATGATCACAAATTTTCAATTTTTATTAATTCGCATAATCTTAGCATCCATTAAATCATTCCCACACAAGAATTCAAACATGTATTCTATTCAATTTCACGTAATTATAGGAGAAGAGTACCCTTTCAAGCTCCTCTCTTCCTGTGAAGTGTTGGAGCCGTCCTGGAGTTTGTTCCTTCTCACCTGAGCCATTCGACTTCCAGATCGCAAGATACCGTCACACTTTCAAAAAGGATTAAATTGATCAAATACTAACCTAGCAATTCCTAACAAATCATGACTAGAACTAAAAAAAAAATCCAAAACGAATAATTTAAAAAAAATGATTTCAAAGTCTATATAAAGAAGCAAAAAATCTATATGGGTTGCCTCCCATGAGCTGCTCTATTTTGAGTCCTTAGCTGGACTAGCTATTTTAAGCATTCTCTCTTAATCTCACCAAATGAGTTCTTCCTTTTCTTCCCCGCGAGATAGTGCTTCAGCCTTTGACCATTAACCTTGAATCTCTTCCCCAAAGATCATCCCGAAAGTGTTACCGCCTAAAGGTAGTACCTGACACCACCGTATATGGTCCACTCCATTTTGATTTCAACTTTCCCCTGAAATAATCTTAACTGAGTTAAATAGCGTAACTTGATCCCCGCTCCTAACTCTTCCTGTAACTTTGATCATGCTTACTTTGTCTTGTCCTTGTATATTCTAGCATTATCATAGGCTTCGCTTTCTTAGTTCCTCTAGTCTATCCAATTGGACAATCTCTCTTCCTCGCGAATTTTGAAATTTAAGTTCGGGGCCATGGCCCACATGGCTTTATTCCAGCTCAAGAGGGAGGTGACATGGTTCGCTAAAGACCACTCAGATGGGGACATCCCAATGGAGTTTTGAATGCAAACTGTAGTTTCCAGTGCATCATCGAGTTTGGAAGACCAATCTTTTCCTCGCTTGGAACTTGGCGCCTTTCCAGATCCTTTTAATCTCCCTATTGGAAATTTCTGCTTGTCCATTAGTCTGGGGGTGATACGCTAGGCTCATATATGCTTAATCCCATACCTGCTCATTAGCTTTGCAAATTTTTTGTTTTCAAAGTGGCTTCCCCCGCCACTGATGATAGTCCTGGGTGTTCCAAATCTGCTCAAAATGTTCTTTTGCAAGAAACTCACAACTGTGTTAGCGTCATTCCTTGGACAAGCTACAGTTTCACCCATTTGGAAACATAATCCACCGTCAGCAAGATATACAAGTTTCCAAATGATGGTGAGAAGGGTCCTGTCCATCCCATACATAAAATATTTGCACCACCAATATGCCCTCGTAGGGCATTTCATTTCGCCGCCGATATTTCCAATCTTTTCGCATCTATCACACTCAATCTATCTCTGCATAGTCTCTGAAGATAGTGGGCCAATAAAATCCCGATTGGAGTATCTTGTGAGCTGTTCTTTCTCCGGAAAAATGTCCCCCATATGGTGATGCATGGCATTCATTCACAATCTTGCATTGCTCACTCTCTGGCACACATCTTCTTATAATCATGTCAGCACTCCTTAAATAGCAGCTGTCATCCTGCATGAGAAAATTCGTCTGGCCCCGAGCTTTTCGCTGGTAGCCGACGAGGAATTACTCCACAAGCCAAGTAATTCACGATATCAAAGATACCATGGAGTCAATGACAATCAAACACGGTTCATCCGGGTAGTTCTATTGGGTCCCGCTCCTCCTCTTCTCGCTTGCTTCTTTCTACTCCTGACAAGTGATCACCATCACATTGTCAACCCTTCTTATCTTTAATTACCAGACAAATCCTTGTAGTAACAACACCCACCATATCAGTCTTGCTTACTCCTTTTGACATCGATATTTGATTGTCGCATGGTCGCAGGAATGATAATACGGGATCCCAAAATGTATGGCCTCGAATTTCTCACAAGCAAAACTATGGCTACATCTCCTTCGTAGTTGAATAGTTTTCTGGGCTTCATTAAAGGTTCCGCTAGCATAGTATATGGCTCAATTTCTTTCTTTCTTTCCTCTAACAGCGCCTCCCATTGCGAAATCACTGGCATCACACATTATTTCGAATCCCTGATCCCATTTTGGTGCAGCCATGATCGGTGCTTGAACTAATCTGATCTTGATTTCTTCAAAGGTTGCCTTACAGGAGTCATCAAAACTAAACTTTGAGTCTTTCTCTAGTAATCTGCATAATGGTTTGGCTATTTTTGAGAAGTCTTTGATGAATCTCCTATAGAATCCAAAGATGCCCCAAGAAACCTTTATCCCTTTTATCGTCAGGCGCGCAAGAGTCTTGATAATCGAAACCTTTGATTGGTCCACTTCTAATCCCGTAGCATAAATTTTATGACCAAGAACAATACCTTCTGTTACCATGAAATGGCACTTTTCCCAGTTTAAGGCTAGCTGTTTGTCCTGCATCTTGAAGCTAATCGCTTCTCTGTGTTGTTTAGACAATGTCAAAACTGATCCATATAATCGTGAAGTCATCCATAAAAATCTCATGACCTCCTCAACCAAATCCGAGAACATGGACATCATACACCTCCCGAAAAGTAGTGTGGCATCAGACATCCCAAATGGCATCCTTCAAGGCAAATGTGCCATAAGGGCATGTGAATGTGGCTTCTCGTCTCGTAGTGCAATGGCAATCTGATTATAGCCGGAATACCCATCCAGGAAACAAAAATGAGGGTGTCCTGCTAACCTGTCCAACATTTGATCAATGAAAGGCAATGGGAAATGATCTTTCCTGGTTGCTGTGTTCAGCTTCCGGTAATCGATACATACTCTCCATCCTGTCACCGTTTGCCGGGAATTAACCTATTTTTTTCTATTTCGATCATAGTGAACCCACCTTTCTTTGGGAACCACATGGATCGGCTAATCAAGGACCGCTCCGAGATTGCATATATAAAACCAAAGATTCAACCATTTGATCACTTTTTGATCACTTTCATGACTGGTTCATTCTCTGGTTCGGCTCTTCTTTGATGTTCAAATAAGATGGTTTTGCATTTTCCTCCGCAGTATTTTGTATGCATATCGACGGATCGATACTTTAATTCACATCTACGGGATTCGCCAATCGACTTCGATAATTCTTTAAAATTTTCAGTAGCTTATGTTCTTCAGTATCACTGAGTCTAGCAGAAATAATCACTGGCTTACTCTTTGGTAGCTCTAAGTAAGCATACTTCAGATGACTTGGCAACTCTTTTAAAACTAACCCTTTTGCATTGGTCTCTTGATGAAATTCCTTTTCTTCATTATTGTCTCCATTATCCATTTTGTTTTGTTTAAGACTCCACATTGCTGGAGTGTAAATCGATGTGTGGAAAATCGTAATTAACACCCTTCAATATACTGAAATTCATATCTCATTTTCATTGATAGGAAGTTGAGCATTACAATCATAATAACAATCAGGGTTGCTGAGATAGACATCATTTACTAACTCAGAATCTTCCCTTATCCGTGTCTAAATTCTTTCAAACTTTGGAGTGATTGAAGTCACCGCTTCTTCTCCAACCTTGAGAGTGAGAATTCTTTCTCGCATATATATTAAAGTAAATTTCCAGCTTGCTAGAATGGCCTCTAGCAAAGAGGAACTTGTGAATCTTCTTCCATGTCTAGGATGATAAAGTCGACAGGAAAAACAAATTTCCCCACCTTAACAATCACATCTTCAATGACTCCTTCAGGTTTAGCCATTGTTCTATTTGCCATTCGAGAGTAACAAAGAGGGAGAGCTCCCCAAATTTAATTTCCTTGCAATGATAATGACATTAAGTTAATACTTGCAATCGAGTCACAAAGAGCCTTTTAATTTCAACTCCAATGGTGCAAGGAATGGTGAAACTTCGGGTCTTTCATCTTCCGTAGGATTCTTCTTTATCATCGCACCGCAAGTAGCAAATGATCTACTCACTCCTTCCTCTCGCAAATCTTCTCTTCCCGCTTTAAAATTTCTTTCAAGAATTTTGCATAAAGTGGCATTTGAGTTACCACTTCGTGAATGGCATAATTTATCTCCAACTTCCGGGAAAGTTTTCAAAACCTTGTGAATCGCTCCTCTATCCTCGACTTCCCAGAAGCCTCTGTGGGAATGGAACTATATGCATAGAGTTCTGGGCTTTCTTCTTGCTTCTTTCTTCTTCTTGTTGCTACTCTTCTTCCTTTCTTTCTCCAAAGGACTCAAAGATTTTCTGTGCTTCCTTCTCCCTTGTTGCCTTCATCTTTCCTCCCACTTTTCCTTTCTAATTCTTTCCCACTTCCGAGCCACACCGCCATGTAAGCCTGATTTTTCTGTCACCGGTGAAAACATCTTAATTTGATTCCCGTGGTCAGGCCAGGCGCTTGCCCCATTTGTGTCTCCGTGTTCTTGAGAGTGTATCGTGGTCGTCTCAAAATTCGAGAATTGGTATTCAAGCTTCCAATTTCGCAAACTTTTGTTCATGGAAGTTCAACAACCCTTTCTATTTTCCCATGAACTGCAAAGATTTGGTCTTCAAAGGTCTGAGCCCTTGACTCCCGGTATTCATTTCGCCCTCTCCCCTGTCACGCCGAACTCGTGGAGCATACCCTTTGCCAAAATTTCGCCATGCCCTGGAAGGTTGCGGTTCTCCAAATTCTCATAAGAGAAATTTCGGTTCCTAATGTCGGGTATAATGGGTTGGCAGGTTGGGGTTAGGCTTGAAATGATATGCTCTCGCTTGTTCAAATAGTTAGCCTCCACCGCATAGGAAACCCTTTAGCGCCTCACAAGATTATTTACTCTTCCTTCTCTTTCCACCGCTCCTATCTCCCATTTGCAGAGTGCATTCTTTATCCAACCGACATCGTTGCATCCAACCAGCCTCCATGGCAGACATCTTGTTCAACTCCAATCATTCCATTTCCTTTAGCTCACGCCCCGAGGATTCGTAAGGAGGTCTCATGTTGCACCTAGCATGATCCTCGACACTGCCTTTGGGCTTTTCCGCTCTTCTTTCTTCAATGCTCCGCCGCAAGTCGCATCTATTATACCTTGATGTATAATTCATGGGAGTGGTAGAAGATGTCCATTTCAGGCCTCAGGTCTATCCCGTGCATGGACATCTCTTCAAAGATCCTCTTGTATCTCTCCCAAGCAGTGTACAGACTCTCATCTTCCCCTTGTTTGAAAGTAGTAATTTCCCCTCTTCATTCAGAAGTGAGGGATGGAGGAAAGAATCTGCTCAAATAAGCTTCCATCAGTTCTTCCCATGTATTAACAGATCCGTATGGTAGTGAGTCAAACCACGATGCAGCTATATCTCTTAAAGAGAATGGAAACAACTGCAACTTAATAACTTCCCCGTCCACACCATTCAATTTAATCAGACAGCCATTCTCGTAAAACCGTCCCAAGTGTTCGCTGATCTTCCGAGGGATGACCTGGGGAATCGGGTTTTGTCAACCATGGTGATCGTGGCCGCTTGAGCTCAAAATTGTTAGCATCTATCGCCGGGCCGCCCCACCGCTCGAGTATTCATCTTGATAATCGTCTCCAAGTCCTCCATAGTATCTCGCTCATGGTACTTCGCCGTGAATTTCGGTTGGATCGCCTGCTAGTCTTTCGTCTCGCCATCTCTCGCTATTTCTCGCAATCTTAACCTTCTTAGCTCCTCTATGTTCTTCGATCTCAAAGTAGTTCAGTGGCAACCTCTTTGCTTCCTGTGCATGAATTAACTCCTGAAATTATAATATACTGAGATCAAATGGAGTTAGTGATACCATAAATTGTCTTTAACATGAAAAGCTCTACAAAAATTTCAAGAGCTTGCCAACCATCGGGCCGTTGAATCATATTTTGCAAATTTTCTATTTCTTTTTATAAATTATGTCCAAACTAGTATTTCGCTTTTTGGTCTGAATATTGATTCACCAAATTCTTTCGATCCCCGACAACGGCGCCAAAAACTTGTTCACCTCTTTCAGTAATGGACCAAACTACCTATACAAATTTATAGCGTTATTACCCAAGGATTATTATCTAATCCCCAGCAATAATGCCATGAAACTTGTTTGTTGTGTTTCTTATCTATTGTACTGATTAAAAGCGGTTTCCTTAAGAGTAAATCAATTTCTTTCTGGTTTTGATCCAGGATGCTGCAAGTGTACAGGTCGAACAAGTAGTAAATTTGATTTAAGTCCAGATATCGATCCCATAGAGATCTCAAGAATTCTCAACCAACTACCCTGACTACTTAAACTCTATACTATTTAGACTTTGATAGGCAATTTGAAAGATTCTTAGCAAACCTTGAAAATAATAAAAACTAAGAAAAATGACTTACTAACAAAATGAATCAAAAATGAAAATCTAAAATAACAAATCTGCATCGACGCTTATCTATTAAAGGAGCATTGAAAATACCGCATAGAAACAATCAATTCCTGCGTACTTACTCAGAATTTTGCTTCATGAAACTATGCATTTAAAACATGTCCAAGGAATAAGGTAGTGCAACTGGATCTCCTACGCATTTTCATCATCTAATCTTCCCGATTCTTTCAAGACGTAGGATTAGATAACTACTTTAACTGGGTTGCCTTGCTCGATATTTTTCTTTTTCTTAATACTTATACTTCGAACATGGACCTAAACCTTAGCTCCTAAGACATAGGTATAGTATGGGTTTACACTTTACCGGTTTCTCTTCCTCCAAATTGGAACAAGCCATCCTTTTCCTTTACTGGGATCTCGTTAACACTGGGATTGAACGCATCGCTCGACCGAGGTGAACTCTTATTTAAATGGATAAGTCATTCAACCCATTCTCGATTTCAAGTGAGAAGAGGATTTATCGACGTAAATTACCGTGAGCTCATTAGACTCACCATCGATTCTCATACTCTTTCAAAAATTGTTCATCACTCGTGGATCGTCTGCGGTCACCCGTAGGCCTCCGAAATCGTAGCAATGAGACAATCCTATTATGGGTATAAGACGCTTACATTGGGATCAATTACAGAATACTCAAAACCAGTAAGTAGATTTACAGACTGATAGTTCAATAGCTTCTGAAAAATTTATGCAAGAAAGATAATTTCTAACAACATAGTCTATTCAATGGAAGCTGGGTTTCTAAATCACTAGATTACACCCTACAATGGCTTGCTGATCAAGAAAACCACTGTAAATCGGAAACTGGAAATCTGAATTCCAAAATTTGTCTGGAATTCAGACAATCCAGGCAGTAATTTGAAAGAAATAGAATTCTGCATTAAGCTTCTAATTTAACAGCTAACGCCCAAATCCAAATTTAAAAGAAATAACAAACTAATATAAAATAAAAAAAACAAAACAAAGAAAAGACAATTAAAATACAAGAGCCTTTAGCTACCTGCATCTCTTTGAGTTTCGCCGAGAGTCGCCTTTAATAGCAACCTGTGTATTTGTTAGGGTTCCTCAAGTCGAGCCCTAACTTCGATGCACCTCTCGTGGATTTTAGATTAACCGCCCATTCGTTATTACGTCGCGACCAGCTTGTCTCGCCTACGCCGCGCTTTTATTCGTCGCGACTTGCCTTTAGCATCCCTCGATCTAGTGTCGCCGACCGCTAAACGACACGGCCACGACCTTTGGGCTTCTTTAGGAATCATGTCATGATCACCGAAGATCGTGTCACATCTAATTTCCTGCAACCGGCGTCGCTAATTCAATCAATGATGACGCCACCTTTGCCCTCAGGGAATCGATGTCGCGACCACCGAATGACGCCGCGACCTTTAATTCTCAGGGAACTCCATGTCGCGACCACCAATGACGTCACAATTTATGTTCGGGCCTCTCTTGAAAATCTTATGTCGCGACTTCTATTTGGTGTCACGACCTCCATGTCTACCGCCGGCCTTCCACTCACACGACCAAATTGTGTCGCAGCCATCATATCTTGTTCTTCGCAATTTATGGTTGCCTCGACTTGAGTTTTTGTTGCGACCGCTCGTCGCCTTCGCTTGCCCCCATGTCGCGACCGATTTTTGTGGCCGCGACCTTGATGTGAATCTTCATCACCATCAAGGCCGCTACAATGTGTCCTTTCTTCCTCGTGCATTTCTCCGTTGCAACATCATTAAGCCACTGCAGGTCATTCCCGCCACCGGGCCGCTTCCTTTTGATCGTAATATCCTCTTTCTTGAATTTCCACGAGATAGCGCATTGGTGAGTTATTCAACATTTCTGCACATAAATAAGTCTTTTTTAGATAGAAATCAATCAGAAAAATGGACTGAAAATGGATGACTTTTAAGCTCATCAGTTATTTGTCTAACTTAATTCTTAAGTTTTGAGACATGGCCCATATTGCGCCATACGTCAATTACTCATTCGGGTCCATTTTTACTTCGAAATAATTTATTTCGTCCCGGTTCAAGTTCAATTTATTTTAAATGAACTTGACTTGACTTATTTCATAACTCCTAATATTCTCATAAAAATCTCGTCTCTAGGAGTCACTAAACACTGCTACCCCGAAAAATCGTGGAAAAATCGACCGTTTTAATTGACAAAATTTTCTCCTGCAACTAGATTTATCGGCACGGTAATCCAAATGCAAGGAACTGCTTACATTTAACATCTAGAAAAATTTTAAGGCTTCCCTGAAAAATTTCGACAATGTTTACCGTTTTTGCCATTTTTTAGAAAAATTGAAATTTCTCCAGGTTTTATAATATTAAAGCCTTAAAAGTGATTAAGATTTTTTTTGGGAAAATTTGCACTATACATACTTATGAATGACGTCATTTTAAGTGTTTATACTAGACAATATTTGTATAAAAAATGGCGTACTATGCATCCTTAAATCCAACATAAAATAGAAAATTTTCCTTCAATTATCTAAATTCTCTATGCATTCTATTGAGTGATACATTTTTAAAAAAGATGATCGAAAAAATTAGTATAAATTTTTATATTAGAGAAAGAAAAAATTAATAAGTTTTAAAAATCATATCATTTTTTTTTGAAGGTGCAATATTTTTTGGGAAAAGTATGTTTTAGGCTACAAATTTGAAAATAATTATACATATATCACTAAGAATTGGATTTACATGATTTACTACACCCTTTAAAACAATAATTATAAATCAGTTAATGTACTATCATAATTAACGAATAAACTACTATAACTAATTAATATATTACTATAATTAATAAATATACTACCATAACTAGTGAATTAAATATCAATCATTTTAAATTCTAAAATGTTTGAAATGTAAACATCCCTATATCTATATTTATAGGATCTATAAATATTTCTTATCTAACATGGTGCTTGAGTTTATAGCTGGTTCTCGTCTCTCTCTCGTACAAACTAATATAACGGTTGAGTTTTATTTATACATAAGTGTATGTATATTGTTTAAAAAGTAAAACCTGTTTGGTTTGGATGTGATTTGTCATGTGTTGCATTTGTCTAGACTGAGTTCTATCGAGTCATGTAACATCTAAAAAAAACTAGGAAAATTAATCTACAGGTGATAGAAGAAGATAAATCATTACATACGCAAGGATATAAGACATTGAAGGGACCCAACCCGAGTTTCCTTTTTCTAACCTGAGAGACTCTTCCGGCACTCTTACGGATTTGAGAAAACATTTCTTTTAAACCCTTTTTAAAAGTGAATCCGTGGAGCGAACCCATTTATACAGTTGTGTTTTCCATTAAAATCTTATGAAACAGGGTAGAAATTTTTTTTTTTTTCTTTTAAACATCGAACCCTTTTTATACGCTTAAACATTATATAGAAAATCGGGCAGAGTTTCCTCTGTTTTTCGGCATTACCCAATTTACAACACCTGTAATAAAACAATTTAATTTACTCCACATCCAACAATGAGTCATCAAGTCTACCACAACAATTTCAAATCAAACTTTAAAATCATTTTTTGAACACTATAGATATATAAACAATATTTTTTTCTATAACTGTTGGGCTCGAGTCGGGAATTACACCCAACCGCCTACGTATTCTTACTCAAACAGAGGATCGTAATTCTCAGAGTTCATTTCAAACATATATATATATATATATATATATATATATATATATATATATATATATATATATATATATATATATATATATATATATATATATATTGATGTAAGAAAGGTGGACAAGTAGTTATTTACAACAAAAACTATACATTTTCAAAAAGGTGGTTGTCGAATGAGGCGGAAGTGTCACTGGCCCGGAGGATGCTCGAACTACAAGTCAGTCTCTGCCCCTGAAAATTTTTTATAAAACATTTGGAAAAAGGTGAGCTAAAGGAGCCTGAGAGTACAGCCTATGTGAAAATAATGTTTCCAAATATAGTTCAAATACAATGTGTAAAACAATTGTATAAATATATTATTTCAATAAACATTTACTTTACTTTCTTTTCCATATAGTTTAAATATAATGTGTAAAACAATTGTATAAACATATCATTTCAATAAACACTTACTTTACTTTCTTTTCCATGTAGTTCAAATACAATATGTAAAACAATTGTATAAACATATCATTTCAATAAACATTGACTTTACTTTCTTTTCCATATAGTTCAAATACAATGTGTAAAACAATTGTATAAACATATCCTTTCAATATACTTTCTTTTCCTTTTTTAATCCGTCATATCCAATGGAACCCGCCTATCGTTAACCACCGTTGGCCCATGAAAGGACCTATGAGGAAACAGTCTTACGATCACCGATGGGCCAAAAAGGAACCTCCGATAAATCATGTATTTCTTTTAAATACCATTGCACTATGGAATAAATCACATTATGCATTGGTAACCTTTTCGTACTTTTCACATGCATGACAATATGCATCACTCTTCCCTTCCCTCTATCCCATGTACCATGCACGCGTAAAGTACTTTAGTCGACTTTCCTTTAACTTTATCTTTGTAACATAGGGTAACCATGGATTCAAATATTTTCATATAAACATATATAAATAGAATATATGTTCATAAACATTTCATAATATGGAAACCATAAATCATACTTTATAAAACTATGGAAACCATAATCATTTCATTTTTTTCTCAACACATGCTTTATAAAACTATGGAAACTATACCCATTTCATATTTTCTCAACATAATTTAAAGTCAAGAAAACCACATTTCATTTTTTTTCATTTGAACATTTATATAAATATGAAAACATATACATTGGTAACATTAATATATATATATATATATATATATATATATATATATATATATATATATATATATATATATATATATATATATATATTTTTTTTTTTTTTTTTTTTTCATAAACATTTACATTTTCCTCACCTTAGTTATTTGAGCCCTTTTTCCTCCTTTTAAACAAAACTTCTCTTCCACCTCCACCTTTGTCCTAATCACTTTCCCTCCTACAAGTCACATTATCATCCATAAAACCCATTAACATCCATACCTTAACTGTGTCTAATTAAACCATTAACTATAATATACTTTCCAACCCTAAGCATTTATCACTTCCAATTGATTAAAATCAATTGAACTCAACCCTTTTGTTTCGTGCTTTTCTATGCTAACTCATGGTACTACACCCTAGTGGCACATCCCACAACATGCCATGAAATGGTCATGTCAAAACCCGACTATTTACATCGACATAATCAAGCAACCTGCACACTTGGTGCAAAACATAAATTTTCAGCCATGTTATGATCATCCACTATCCTCTACAGGAACATGGCTGGAATCTTGACTCAATGGGCTTTCCATAGAGTTCAAGAACACCAAAAACTGAGTTCGGACGAAGAAGTTACGACCTTGTGAAATTGGAGGCCATGACAATTGTATCCCATCTAGGAATTAGTGTGCTGGTGAACTTTGAATGAATTTTTGAGTCCCAAAGTGTCAGAATTTGGATATACCTATTTCATGGAGACATGTTCTCCTATCAGTCTAGTTCATCCAGCAATTCAAATCACTCAAATCGGATCAGTGATGGCCAAGTTATGGCCAAAGCACAGTCATGGGGTCTCAAAACAGAACAGGAAAACTGCATGAACATAGCTCGACTTTGAATGCATTTATGAGTCCAAGGAGATATGTTCTCCTATCAATCTAGTTTATCCAGCAATTTGAATCACTAAATTCGGATTAGTGATGGTCAAGTTATGACCAAAATACAGTCATGGGGTCAAAGAGAAAAACTGGACAACATCTCCCTTTGACACACACATGCCCTTAGACAGAAATTAGCCCGAGTAGGAGAAAAACCCTACCTCAAATAACGTGATTTCCCAAGACACTGCCTTTTCTCGGTTTTCGAAAAAACTCAAACTTTGAACCTTTGCGAAATCTTGTGATTCCGGTACCCACGCATAGCTCTTGTCGCGTAGAGTAACTTTAACTCTTGACCTAACGAGATCCGACTTACGAAAACTCTTGAATCGAAGAGAGAAGATTGCCTTTTTCTTTTTCTCTCTCTCTCTCTCTCTCTTACGGTTTGGTCTTAGACCAAAATGAGATGTTTTGGCATGTTAGTGACTATTTATAGTGTGGACACGTGGCTCACGTCACGCCACGTGTCACACTTCTTCGGTTCCGTTCTCACCCCGAAACAATTTATTTTATTCCGGTTTCAGTTCCATCAGTCTTAAATGGACATTCTTTAAATATTTGACATTTTTCGGGATTTTTCTAAAAATCTCATTTTCGGGGTCCACTCAACGCCCGTCGCCTCGAAATTCGTGAAAAATCCGACTGTATTGGAATCCAACGAAATTCGACTAGGTGACTAGATTTCATGAGACGAATTCAACGGTGAAGTCCGTTTCGTCATCCGAGATCAAGAAAAATTACAGATTTTTTTTCCAGTGGTAAATCACCGTTTTGCCATTTTCCAGAAAAATTACATTTTTCTAGGTTTTACATTCTCAAATTTCAAAATAATTTCGTTGACTGCTTTCACTTTAGCCTCAATACATTATTCTGAACATTTTCGATTCTTTAGGGCTCATTTTTCGAAAATTACTATTCATTTTACCGTTTCCAATCAAATACCTACCTATCGAAAATGAAATGTACTATTCATGGAACATTAGATTCAGGGTCTTACAGACATTGTTTACGCAGTTCGATAAAAGCCTACGTTTGCAGGGCTGAGCCCAAATGTAAGGAATTTCATTATATATCAGTCAAGTTACACGTAGGTCTTGTGAGACAAGGCTTCCCCTTTCTCCCAACCTTCTTCACCTAACTCTCGAACATTGAAATAAGCTTCCCTCATTTCCCATACAACGACATTTGGACTCACACACGCCCAACCATAACTTTTCGACAATGAATATGAACACTTCTCATCATGAGGCGCTTAGAACAATAGTTGTAGCAGCTTCTTCACACGTGAAATACCTTTCTTAGCATAGTTATATTTTCTTTTCAATAGACATTATGACACTTATAAATATTTAGATCTAGGATAACTATGAAATATCCTCCATTAAAATAAGGGATAATACTTCACCTTGATGGGTATATTAGTTAGACGAATTTTTATTCATGATGACATTTTACTTCAATGATACTATGATACTTAGTTGTGTTAATGATGCCTTGGTCAAGATAGCACTTTGAGAGGCGCTTAGACTTAATTACACTTTGGTGAAATTTTCAAAGGAAATTGTTTCAGTGAGAGGATTTGAACATGGTCTATGTTGAAACTTTAGATTTTACCTAATAACACCAAGGATGTAATGCTTTTAAGGTAGATAATGTCCCCCCTAAAATAAAAACCTTGTTGTTGCCCCTCTCTAGCCATTTCCAGTTAACTCCGCCTACGGGTGTAAACGAGTTAAGATATTCGTGAGCTACTCGAGTTTGACTCGTAGAATAATCGAATTCGACTCGGAGTTAATTGTGTCAAGTTCGAGCTCGAGTAGCTTGTCGAGTCGAGTTCGAGTATCATAATACTCGATTCAAGTTGCTCGTGAGTTTAATCGAGTTTTACTATTTTATTAATCAAGTTGATTTCGAGTCGAGTTGAGTTTGTGTATGATTATTAATTAATTTTTTAATTGATTCGAGCTTTGTCGAGTCGAGTTCAAGTATCTCGATTATTTTTCATGTTGAGTTTCGAACATCTAAAAAAAAAATTGATCCAGTTCGAGCTTTGAGTTTTTTAATCGAATTGAATTCAAACTTGGCTCTACATTGACTCGATTACACCCCTAGCTTCGACACTACTTTGTCATAAAGGCATGTAGCCAAATAATGTCATCGAATAATATCATTTTAGATGAATCAAGACACTTTAGTTGCACCAATAAGATCTAGCTCAAGTGATTAAGAACTCAGGCCGACATAGGGTGGGGAGGGGCTAGGGTTTGAGTCCCAGTGTGGACAAATGTGTGAAAGGAACTATGATGTATTGCTAAGTGAATAGATATAAAAAAAAAAGACACTTTAGCTTAAATGATGTACATTTAGATGAATCAAGGCACTTAGGTGAAATAATGTCATTTAGACTAATTAGGAAATTAATTAAGTCGAAATTATGTCATTTAAATGAATCAGGAAACTTTAGCCTTTGTCATTAAGAAGATTCAAGACTTTCAGCTGATGTCATTAAAGATGAATTAAGAATTTTAGTTACTAGGCGAGTAACGTGGTTTGACAAAATTTTGTCATATTCACGTGAAATAGTGCCTTTAGGAGGAGGTTGATTGATAGGTGTGAATCTTATTAGCATTTATAGTGTGTTTTGCATGTATTTTTGTAACCTAAATGCTAGATTCATACCCATATTCTTAAAGATTACACTAATCCCCCATTTGCTTATGTTTTGCAGGACTAGAAGGAAAATCAAGCAAAATGATGAAAGAAATAAAGTGAAGCGAAAGTTGCTAAGCTGCAGCAGGTTACTCGCCGCAACGAAGGGTTCACCTCTACGAAGGAAAGGCTTCACTGCAGGGAAGCCCAAGAAAGCAAAGTTGATGTCTCGGGTTCACAACAACAAAGATACCCTTTGCTGCAGTGAAGAGACCCTTCGCTGTAGTGAAGAGGTTCACTAAGGCGAAGGACAACGAGCTGGACCAGCAAACTTCGAGTTTTAAGCCCATCATTGGCCCATTTTCCATTGCTTATAAATATATGTATTTTAGACTTGTTTAGGGTTCGGTTTTTGAGGGAGAACACCCTCCTTAAGGTTTCTCCTCTCTTCTTCTTGAATCACTTTGGGGTTTGTGATTTTGTTCATTTTTACTTTGGATTGGTGTAATATTGAAGAATCCATCAACTAGAGGATCTCCTACAACCTTGGAGCTGAGTTTGAAGTATTTATCATCTCATATTCATTTTCTATCTCTAACTCCCACTCTCTTCTCATCTCTTTCATTATTATGGATGTAATGGACATGATTTTGATAGATTTGTGGGTTGTAATGAGTAGCTAAACTTTCATTTAGGGTTGATTGTTTAAATTGATGTTTGATTTATATATCTTTTAGAATGGTTTTTTGAATTCATGCTTGTGTGGATGTTAGTTGGTGTAGTTCTTAGGACTATTATGGTTTTAACTAATTAATCCATACTGAGAGTTGGGTCTTTGATCCCCATACTAGGGCATCCTTGGTGACGCTTAGATTACACCCTAAAATTTGGTCCCGGGTCCCTTAAGGTATGAATTAGTTTATTGAAATACTAATTAACCTAATCAAAGAAGTCTAGGGAATTGGGAATGCCTAGTACTAGATGGATTTCATTAGGAGTAGCTCCATCTCAGCATTATGTGAGGATCGTATGGATTGAGAGGTGATTGATCCGGGTGTAGTCCGGGTAGTCCTATTGTATGAACTGAGAGGTGACCAATAGAATTCCCAAGGAAAACACTGCCTTGTAAAAGTACCATACTTAATAACTTAGATGGACCAAAAGGAGAATAGGGAGTTGGTGTGAGAATTTGAGGGGAGACACGAAAGTGTAAACCTCATGTTGGATATACATGCACAAGTGTACGTTCACTTAATCAACGCTTAATGAATATAAGCCATAAATGCATAAATGGAGACTATCAACCCTAGAATCTTTACTTGAATTATATTCCTGATATCACTCCATTCCCTGTGAGTGGACATTAGTCACACCCTATTTTGTTTTTCTTTATTTTGTTCTTATTTTAGATTAGAAAACATTCTCCTCTCATCATCAAGTTGCTCAAATAGTGAATGACTTCAGTAGTCGGGATACTTAATCCTTGCTAAAACCACACCTTCCCTGTGGGATTGATATTTGGACTTTTTGGTCCACTATATTACTTGTACAATCCGTACGCTTGTGGAAAATCGCTAACAATGATACTCCACATTTCTCTTTGTAAGACTTGCTTTTTTTTTTCTTTTTTTTCGGACCATGAGGTGTCTTGAGCGGGCTCGTGCACAAAGAAGGCATCTTTAAGCCATATCACATCCAAACTATCCTCATACGAGCCGGGAGGCAACATAATATAAGTGATGCAGATACCTCTGATGAAGAGACATTGTTTGAATCTATGTTGGAAGCTATCATCTCCAACCAAATCGCTTGAATTTCGTCTCCTATCGTATTTCGATGGTTTTAAACATCGACCAACTTCTTTCCCCGCCCTCGAATGGGGTTTCAGTCCATTCTAGTGTTTCCTTCCTGTTAACGAGCTGTAGACTTTCGATTCATTGATTGATGTCCCATCATCGAGGCCTCCCCAGGACCATAGAGTATTTTTTACTTTTCTTCACTTCTAGATTTAGTCATAATATGTGCCATTGCTGATAATCTTAAATCGCTTCGTTTCTAAAATCCATACAATAGTTACATTGTCATATCTTTGAGGGAAGACGCATGTGACTATAAAACAATTTATTTTGACTTATGTTTATATATATAATATTGTATGTAGTTGAGCCGCTTATGAATTAGTCTGAGTCGAAATTTTATGTTTCTTTTCGAGGAATTAATATATGTTTTTGCTGTGTCTGTTGTTGTTTCATAGATAGCTATGTTGGGTGTGTTCTTGAATGTTCAACATCACATACTTTATCATACGATAAATCATAAACTATCCAAAGAAGGATGTCACACAAATCAGAAAGTTGTAAAAGAATTGCACAGAGAAACAACAACAAACAACAAACACATAGATTAATTCCTCAAAAAGAAACAAAAAATTTTCCGACTTCCAGAGTTCGATTCATGACAACAACTACTATCCAATGTTACCATTATACTATAGCATAGAATTATTTACAGTCAAATCATCTTCCCTTAACTATTGTATGGATTTCAGAGGCAAACAGTTTAAGGTATCAAAATCAGTAAGGAAAAGCATTCATGCATATTATGAGTCAGCAAATCTAGAAGATAAAGTAAAAATACTCTGTAATTCATAAGGAGAGTATTCGATGATCAGACACCAATCAAGTAGGTCTAAATTGAGCTTCCTGCATAATCCCTTATCAATGGCCTGCACTCGCAGGCTCGCAGGAGCGCTAGGACAGCTCTTCCAGCAACCCCATTCAGTGAGGAGGCGGTGCCTGAAGTCAGTGTTTTAAACCATTAGAATTTGATCTGAGGTAAATTAGCTAAGGTCCGGCTAGAGACGATAACTTCCAACACAGATTCAAACAGTGTCTCTTCATAAGAGGTATCTGCATCACTACCAAAGCTTCCATCTTCCTTAGATTCCATGGTTGACTGAAATCAAGGCAGCATGCAACACTCGCCCATGGCTTGCACAAGCGTTTCTTGCATAAGGGAGCCATTGCCAGCTCTTTTGGATCGGGAGCAAACGGATCAAAAACACCAATCTTCAGGGTGTAGGGTCTACCAGGATCCCCAAAACCATTGAGTCATTGCAAACTAGTTTCTTGGGTAAAGAAGAAACAAACGAAAGCGGAGACTTGAGATCAAGAGGAAAATTGCCATTCTCTCTTTTTGTATCAAGAGTAATGGGTTTGAGGGGTACTCCATTGCTAGCCATTGCATCTTTTACAACTTCAATCACACTAAATTCTTCCAATTTCTCAAAAGGTTTCACTGACAAATCCTTTTTTTTTCTTCAATTTATCCGAGCAAACCATAGGAAAATCTACCATAAATATCCAACAATAATACCTGTCGATGAAGGGGAAAACAAGAATATGTAAGAAAGATCGACCTGACTTAGATAGATAATACAAAGTCAAACAAGGCAAAACCGTGCTACATAAAACTCGAAAAGTACGAGGGAAAGAAAAAAAAACCAAGGTAAATGATTTTCTCATGTTTGGTTTCATCATGGAAAATATAAAAGAAAATAAAATATAATAAAAATTCTTCAAAATTTTACATATTTTAAAATTTTTTTAGTCCTTATATAATAGAGAGAAACAAATAAAATGAGTTTGGATATCGATATAGAATTAATTTATTAAGTTCAAACCTATTTTTTATTTTCTCGCAAATTTTCTTTCCTTTCACTTTTCCTCTATATTTTTTTCTTTAATACTTTCCGGATTCCAAATGGAGCCTTTAGATTTAACCTTAATCCAGTACTTCACGATGACGTGTTTTTTTTTGACCCAATAAACAAATAAACATATTTGCAATCATATATGGAAAGCTTAGGAGTTTGCATTCGCTTTCAACTTTTTTTCTATTTATTAAAAGAGGAAACGAAGATATTAGGCATGTTTAGCTCTTGTTTTTGAAAACTATTTTTGAGAATAAATTTTGAAAACATAGAAAACACCATTTTGGTGATATCTGAAAACTATTTTTATTCTCTGAATTTATTGTTTTCTATGTTCTTTTTCTTTTTCAGAACAAAAAAATTGGGAACCAAACATGTTCTCCCCGTTTACCTTGTTTACTTTGCTTTTTAGAACGACAAACAGTTTTAAAAAAACAGGAATGAAACATGTCATTCATTTTGGATAAAAATTTGTTTAGTAACTCCTAAAGTCCTAGCAATTGTTGTTTTGTGGGTGAAAAAAAAAAGAAACAAAAAAACGAAAAAAAAAAAATGCTTTGGAGATCATATAATTGGAAGCAAAAAATAGTTTTACAAATTTGCTTTGATGTTTCCATGCACTTCCATATTTCTCTAAAGAGGAAACAGTAAAAAATCTCTTATATTATGTTAAAAATTCAAAAGAAAATTTAATAATCCCAACCATTTTGAAAAATCCAATTTTTGGGTAAAATAATTGTTCAAAACACTCCAATTAATTTTGATAAACAAAATAAGCAACTAATATTCAAATCAAATTCATGTTTTTGAATAAAAGAAATGGTTCGTTTAATTTTTTTTTTCTTTTTCATTTTTCCCGAAACTGTGCACCTGTAGAGTAAATGTCATTTTTTTTCCTTCTCGGTATTACCTGTTCAACTGTTGCTATGAATTCGTCTTAAGATTGTTAGAAAAACAGTAGGAAGAATTGAACAGACAAATATAACAAATAACAAAGAAATAAAATTATGAATATAATAAACCCAAGTAAATAAATACAAGATCTTTAGATCTCGAGGCGTGTGTCAGTACAATGTCCTTAAGACGAATTCGCTCCACACATGCTGCTTGTTTCAATTGCAACGTTCGTCTCCTAGGATACAACGAATCAACAAGAATTCCGGATAAGACACCTCCAAAATTTCTCCAACAAACCTGAGAAACACCTTTACTTTATCACCCACACTAACAAGTTTCTTTGTAATATTATACATAAAACACAACTGAAAAAACTTATTTCACAAATGAAAACACATGACTATATATAGGCTCCTAAAACAGAGGTTACAAAACAAAAATTAAAACCCATTTAATAATAATTTAAGGGCCATTTAAAATGCAAAAACCAAAACTGAAAATTAAATATACAATTCATTCACACTTATTACAATTGATTTAAAACCATTACAAAACGTTTTAAAAATCCAACAGCTTTTAAGGGGAAAGAGAATTTAAAAAAGGACAAAAAAAAAAACAAACAAACAAAACAAAACAAAACAAAAAAAACATGTATGAAAATCATATAAAAGCAAAAGATATTCTACAAAATGGTCATAACAATCTATACACAGCCCAAAACATAAAGTATTGTTTAAAATATTCTTGACTGAAAATGTACAAAATATTATGAAGATCAAAATTTGATCCGTTTTGATTTTGATTTTCTATATATATATATATATATATATATATATATATATATATATATATTTTTACTCCGTTTTTGAACCGTTTGTTCTTGGTCTAGAAGAGCTGGCAATGGCTCCCTTATGCAAGAAACATTTGTGCAAGTCATGGGCGAGTGTTGCAGGCCGCCTTGATTTCGGTTCAGCCATGGAATCCGAGGAAGATGGAAGCTTTGTCAGCGATACATCTGATGAAGAGACACTATTTAAATTTGTGTATGAATTTGTGTTTGAAGCTATCGTCTCCAACCAGACTACTCAAATTTCGTCTCCCGAATCAGATTACGATGGTTTTAAAACTCCGACTTCAGCTCCTCCTCACCTGAATGGGGTTGCTGAAACCTGTCATGGTGCTCCATTGAAGCTTATAACGAAATTATGAGCCATTGATAAGGGATTATGCATGAAGCTCAATTTTGATCTACTTGATTGATGTCTGATCATTGAAGGGATGAATTTTTGACCATTTTTGGCTTGAAATCACCTCTTATACATTTTTTTTTTTTCAATTTCTTGTATAATATTTGATTTTTTGTTTTGTTTTCGTTGTCGTCTTATTATGACGTGTTGTTTTTGTGTTGGTTTTCTCTAGCTTGTTACAACGGGCACTAGTGTTTTGGGCGATTTAGATGGCCAAACATATTTGATAACACACAGACATCAATTCAAATCAGGGTCGATAGTAAGCTGCAGAACTGAAATCTTATGAATTCTAATTATACAGAAAATTCCCATACCCACCCCTTTAATTTTAATTTTTATATTAATATTAATATTTTATTATATTAAAATTAATATATTATATAATTTTTTTTATAATTAATATATTATATTTTTTATAATTTTATTTTATTAAAAATTTTATTATTGCGATTGTTATTATTATATTACACACTAAAATATAAAATAAAAATAATTCCAAAATCATTTTTTATATAATCAGGATAGGACTAAACAATATCTGAACCTGCCCGTTTTGCCAAAAAGCCAATAACCTCAATAACACTAATCTTGCCCCCATTAGGGATATGATGGGAACCCGAAAAAACTCATCTTGTTGTCATCTATATTCAAACTTTCACGATGATAAGTTATTTGAAGAAGAAACGTAGTTTTTATAAGCTATGTAGAATAAAAAAAAAACTTTTTACTCAGAAAATATTTTTGATTTTATAATAAAAATGTTTATAAATGTATTCATTTATGGAAATAGAGTTTATATATATTATTTTTTAAAATAATTACATTATAGTGAGAAGTATAATATTTAAAATTTTATTTTCCTATACAGGGTGTCATATTTGATTGGTATATATAAAGAGTATATATATATATATATATATAGTATATATATATATATATATATATATATATATAAGGATAAAAAAAAAAAAAAAAGAGTGGGTTGATATCCTACCATTTCGTCCATCATTCATATTTAATATGATCATAATTAGTGGTAGAAATATTCATCTCACCAATAATAAGCAAGCCAATAAGCAATATTTGGTAATATTTTAAAATAAAAATTATATGACATTCTATTATTCATTTTCTTTTATCGTTTTCACATTTAGTATCATTTGAAAATACTTATAATTTGTGATTTATTAAGTAATTTTTGTATTTCTTTAATCTGCCATTATAGTAAATAAATATAGAATAGGTTATATTATATTATCATTCATATCAAATCTTAGCTTATATTTTTAGTTTTTTATAGAAGTAATAAAAGTGGTGGCATATTGTGACACCCCTATCCCGGGGATCTCGTTGACAATCTGTCAATATGTGGAAACTGGTGGGTGTTGGGTAACCCGACGCCATACCATCATGTCCCCTTTATCGGGATCCATAATTTAACAAAAAATCGGACAGAGTCTCCTATGTACAGGAAGCTCTATCCAAAATACAACCTTTATAATAATACATCACATGACCCATTAGGGCTCAATATACCACACCGGGTCATTCATGAGTCATAGTGACCACTTGATCCCATTCAACCTTATCCTGAATACTATACATGCAACTATGTAGTGATATGTTTAAAAGAGTTTAATTATACACTCTTCTACAAAATGATATATTAAAACAATATTTCTAATATACATATACAAAATATGGTCCAAAGCCACATCCGGCTTTCTTCATATGTGCGGTCTCGAATGCGGGTCAGCCTCCTGCACCTGACTTGTACCTGAAAGGGGGGTCCCACGACGGGGTGAGCAAAGCCCAATAGTGATAATCTTCTACAAGGGTTACTCCCCACCTAAGTGCTCATACATTGATCAAACCAACCCATACACATTCAAGTGAAAATGTCTACATGAATGTCGTATGTCATGCATGGAATGTCTTCATGCCCATATCTCGAGTCACTCATTGACTCCCTCACACACGCTTATGCCAAGTGTGACAACCATAACTGGTAGTACCAATGACACATATATACCGAGCCCTTACTGTCTCATCAGTTCCCAATGTAAGTGCCAATAGGCAACTAATCCTGAGTCAATCCCGACTCCTATCACACCACTTGTGACGCCCCATTTTTTGAGGGTCCCGTTGACCACAGTCAACCTGTGGAAACCTGTGTGTCTCATATCATGAGATCCATACGTGAGTAAAAATGGCCATGTCAGCCCATACATCCATACTCACAAAAATGTATATTTTATACAAAAATAAGTTAATTTACAATTTGTTTTGATTACAAATTATCCAAAACTGGGTCTTTTACCCATATTTTTACAAAAATACATAACAAGGCCACATATGGTCATTTCCTCATCTCTAAGACCTTGGATGCATCCCATCCCCAGGTGAACCTTCAGTACCTGAAATAATTTTTCCCTTGAGAGGGTGAGCAATGCCTAGTAGTGGAATTATCCTACATGGGTTACTCCTAACCTAAGTGCTCATGCAATGGCAAACCAAACATTCAAGCAAAACATATATGTTTCTACTCAAATGTCTACATGAAATGGATGAGAATGTGACTCACCCTTTCCTACTTCTCGAGCCCTCACCAACTCCCTAACGCATGCCTAAGCCAAGTGTGAGAAAACATTGTTTTCAAACAAAAGGTTTTTGTTCTTGAAAACATAATACCGAGTTTCGATAAAATCTATTGGACAACCCTCTGAGGTGAATTGTTGGATAACTCTTCGAAACAGTAATGGGTCTTCCTTCGAGATGAACTGTTGGACAACTCTTCAGGGCAATTCTTCGGAAAATCTCATTTGAAATCCATTTAACAACTACGTTTTTCATGTCATGCACTCACACTTATGATTCTAGGTTATCCCAGTACATATGGAATGCAATATGTCATTTCACAACAATTCATGTTAATATATTAAGCATGCATATACTAATAGAATTTATCCATAATCATCATGTTATTCATTCATACATAGCAATAACATAAAATTAAATTTCACACGCGCCAAATATAAACCCTACAAATTGCCTTTGGGCTGCCCATAGCATCACACAAATAACATAACATGTTATTCAATCAAGTAATAACATATTCACACTTAGGGCCACACACAAACAGTCCACGGTTAGTTCGGGATTGTGAGAAACCACTCTAGGGATTTCTTCACTCAGTCCAAATCTTTTGGAACCGAAAAAAAACACTAATTACATCTGTTTCTAAAGATATCCCTATCCATTAAAACGACTTCCAAATTTAAAGAATAAAACAAATAGAGAAAACCCCTACCTCCGGTTGTCGAACTCCACAAAACCTAGCCTTGCTGCGGCTCTAACTGCGAGGGTAAACTCTTCCTCTTGCTCCGCGTGGAACCGTCGATCCGATCACCGGGAAATTTAGAGAGAAGTTAGACACACTCTCTCTAAAAACCTTCCCTTCCTTCTTCTCTTTCCTTTTTCCCTCTCTTTTCCCCCATCCCATCCGGTTGGGTCAAGTTGGGTTAAGAGAATTGTCTTCTCATGCCACATGTCCACTTCTAATTGGTTCTTTGGATTACACCCTACCCACTTATCCATCTACCATGGATTTCCTTCCAATGGCATGATGCCATGTGTCTCTCATGGCCCCACTTGAGCTCATGTTTGACTCATTCTGCACATGACACGTGGCACCTCCTGAGACACTCAAAATGTGCCAAGTGTCCCGCACTATCTTCCGTGCCTCGAAAAACGTGAAATTTCGATTGTCTCGGAATTCGACATGGTAGCTAGATTTCACAAGACGATTCCAACGGTGAAGTCTGTTTCGTCATTCGAGTCCTAAAAAATTTTTGGATTTTGACCAAAATTACCCTTTTTCAAAAAATTAGAATTTTCTCGGGTTTTACACCGCTCGAAATCTATGTCATAACCATGACCGTGTGTCTTCTTTGGGCAACAGAACTTTTTGGCTTACGCCACGGGTCTCTTACACCCATACAGAACTTTTCGGATCACACCACGGGTCTCTTACACCCATGTTCTAGGCTTTTCACCCGAGGGGATTAACGACCCCCTTCTTGCTCCACCCAACACACATTAATTATATTTCACTTTATGATTTGAACCATGAGTCATTTATTGGACGTCGTCCAAAATACGAACTCACTACCCATTCATCACAATTTCCATGTTAATACATCACGCAAGCACATATTAACATGATTTTGACACACAACCGCATATTATTTATTTTTCTAACAATACACATAAAATGACCCAAATCTTGAACCCATATAAAATAAGGCACCTCTTGGTTCCTTCACGGCCATGAACCATTTTTTTTTCCATTCATTAACAAATTACAGTGACACCAAAACACACAACAAAACCCGAAGACATCAGTCTCGAGATCAAAACCAAACCTTAACACAGTCCGAGACTGCCCGAAAACAGTTCCGAAAATCCTATCCACATTGTTCAAAAACAATCTCAAAAATTTAGTTCAAAAATTTCTAAAAATTCCTACACCCAGTCCAAAAAATTTGGGATTGAAATTTACGGCCTCTAAGAAAAACCTCAAGCCATTAAATGACCTTTAAGCTAGAAATAACCAAAGTAGGAAAATTCTCTACCTCATGGAGTTTGACGAAACTCTATGATTTTGGTACCCACGCGTAGCTCTCGATGCTTGGACCGACTTTGCCTTTTACTTCAATGAAAACCTAAGGTCTGAATTCTATACATCTTAGAGAGAAGTTTTTCTCTCTCTACCCCTCTCTTCTCTCTCTCTCTTTCTTGCTCCCTCTGTCCGTCCGTCCCCTCCTTTTGACTTTTATCCTTTTTTTTTTTTTTTTAATTTGTCATGTGTCCATCTCTCATTCAGATCCATTTTTACCCTGAAAAAATTTATTTATTTGCAGTTCAATTTATTTTAAATGAACTTAGCTCAAGCCATTTATTGATTTCCGAGATTTTTGTAAAAATCTCGTCCCCCCGAGTCATCGGTAACTTATAACCTCTGAATAACTGCAAAAATTTCGATTGTCCTTAATCTACCAAATTTTCTGGGTTACTAGATTCTACTTACTCCAATTTAACATACAAGCCTATTTCATCATCCGAGATCTAGAGAATTATGACTTTCGAACTATTATGGTACTGATTATTATTATTATCATTTTGCTATTTTTGAAAATTTCTAATTTTCTTGGGTTTTACACATATTTTTCTTCTATAAGTTGAAAAAAAGAAGAAGAAAGACTGCATTAAAAACGAAATAATGCATTAAAAACGATATTGAATTTTACTTTTTACTTTATATTTCTATTTTTAAAATATTTTGATTTCCAAATCTGCTGGTAACAAGGCAACACCCAGACCTTGAAGATAAATGAAAAATAAAATAAAAATTCTAAAAATAAATTTATTTATGTATCATTGATTGAATGATTTGATTATAATTAATTTTTAGAAAGAAGAATTCTTGGTGGATTTAAGCTATACATTAGGATGTTAAACAATTAAAAGAAATAAATTAAATTTCTTTTTGCTTCTTATTTTCTATGTTAAGTGTAGTGGACAACTAGAAACTCAAACTCAAAATAAATTATATATAGCTTTTGAAATTTCATTAAGCTCCATTTGGAACTGAAAAAAAAAAGAGAAAAAGTCGAAGGAAAGAAAATTTAGAGGAAAATAAAAAATAGATTTAAATTTAATAAATTAATTCTATATGTTTAATTGAATTTATTTTATTTGTTTCTCTTTGTTAAATAAGAAATTTAAAAATATGCAAAATTTTATGGAATTTTGATTATATTTGATTTTCTCTTGCATTTCCTACCAAACACGATGAAATAATTTTTTTTAATATTTTTATTTCCTAGTATTTTTCGGTTTCAAAAGCAGTTAATCAAAGATAAATGTCTTTTTCCTCAAGTAAGAAGGGGTGATTTTTTGGCTCTTTTTGGCCTGAAATCACCCCTCTGCATATATTTTTTTCATTTTCTTACATAATAAAGTGGTTCTTCTACATAAATCTGTAAGATCCTGAATTTACAGTTTCCATGAATAGTAAATTTAGCTGACACATGATTCGACCTAAACAATAAATGAATGGAAATTTTTGAAAAACAAGCCCCAAAAATAAGAAAAGGTTCTTAATAATGTATTGAGTCTAAAGAAGCTGAAACAGATTAAAACGAAATTATGTTAAGGGGTGAAAATGCAATTTTTCTGAAAAAGGGCAAAACGGTAATTTGCTACAAAAAAATCTGAAATTTTTCTAGATCTCGGATGACGAAATGGACTTCACCGTTGAATTCGTCTTGCAAAATCTAGTTACCCAGTCGAATTTCGTTGGATTCTGAAACAGTCGGATTTTTTACGAATTTCGAAGCGACGGACGTCGAGTGGAACCCAAAAACGAGATTTTTAGAAAAATCCCAAAAAAATATCAAATATTTAAAGAATGTCCATTTAAGATAGTTGAAACTAAAATCAGGATGAAATAAATTGTTTCGGGGCGAGAACGGAACCGAAGAAGTGTGACACGTGGTGTAACGTGAGCCATGTGTCCACCCTATAAATATCCTAAAATATCTAACATGGCCAAAAAGCTCTCATTTTGGTCTAAGACCAACCCGTAAGAGAGAGAGAGAAAAGAGGAAGCCAAGCTTCTCTCTTCGATTCACGGGATTTCGTCGGTCATAGTTCGATAATCTAAGAGTTAAAGTTGCTCTACGCGACGAGAGCTACGCATGGGTACTGGAATCACAAGATTCCGCCAAGATTCAAAGTTCTGAATTTCATGAAAACTGAGAAAAGACAGTGTCTCGAGAAACCACGCTATTTGAGGTAAGGTTTTTCTCCTACTTGTGTTAATTTTTGTCTAAGGGCATGTGTGTGTTCAAGGGAGATGTCGTCCGGTTTTTCTCTTCGACCCCATGACTATATTTTGGCCATAACTTGGCCATCACTCATCCAAATTGAGTGATTCAAATTTCTTGATAAACTAGACTGATAGGAGAACATATATCCTTGAAATAGGTCAATCCAAATTCCAATCCCTTTGGACTTAGAAATGCATTCAAAGTGGAGCTATGTTCAGATAGTTTTCCTGTTATGTTTTAAGACTCCATTACTGTGTTTTGGCCATAACTTGGCCATCACTCATCCGAATTGAGTGATTTTAATTTCTGGATGAACTAGACTGATAGGAGACCATATTTCTTTGAAATATGTCTATCCAAATGTTGAACCATTTGGACTCAGAAATACATTCAAAGGGGAGCTATGTTCAGATAGTTTTTGGTTTTGTTTGAAAACTGAGTAGTCCCGGTTGTTTAGGATATATCTTGAGTTTCGGTGATCCGATTTGAGTGCTTCCAGTTGGAGAAGAACCCTAAGAACCATATCTTCAATTGATTACAAAGAACCAATGTCAAATTATGGATTAAGGCCCCTGAAATCGGATATCACATACTGTTTCCAATGTAAACAAAGTAAATTGACCAGTTTTGAATGAAAAGACCATAACTTCTTTGTTCGAACTCCGTTTTGGGTGTTCTTGGACTCTATGGAAAGCCCATTGAATAAATATTCTAGCCATATTCATGTAGAGGACATTAGATGATCAAAATGTGGCTGAAAATTTATGTTTTTCACCAATTGTGCAGGTTGCTTGGTTATGTCGATGTGAATAGCCGGGTTTTGACATGACCATTTCATGGCATGTCAGCGCTATCAGACTGTGGCAAGAATCACACGAAGCTAACATGCTAGTGCCTCGAGAAACAAAAGAGGTTGGTTTCACCTGATTTTAACTTCAATCGAAGCGATTAAATACTTAAAGGTTGTTGGAAAGTATATTATAGTTAATTATTTTAATTGAAATACTTATTGAAGTATGATGTTAATAGATTTTTTGGATAATGTGACTTATAGGAGGAAGGTGATTAAGGACAAGGGTGGAGGTGGAAAGTTTTGTTTAAAGGAGGAAAAAGGGCTTAAATAACTAAGGTGAGGGAAAATGTAAATGTTTATGAATATATATATATATATATATATATATATATATATATATATATATATATATATATATATATATATATATATATATATATATATATATATATATATATATATTAATGTTTACCAATGTATGTTTTTATATTTATGTTATAAATGTTTAAATGAAAAAAAGCATGTGTTGAGAATATATGAAATGAGTATGGTTTCCATAGTTTTATAAAGCATGTGTTGAGAAAATATGAAATGAGTATGGTTTCCTTAGTTTTATAAAGCATGTGTTGAGAATATATGAAATGAGTATGGTTTCCATAGTTTTATAAAACATGATTTATGGTTTCCATATTAAAGGAAATTTTTATGAACATATATTATATATATATATATATATATATATATATATATATATATATATATATATATATATATATATATATATATATATATATATATATATATGTTTATATGAAAATGTTTGAATTCATGGTTACCCTATGTTACAAAAATAAAGTTAAAGGAAAGTCGACTAAAGTACTTTACGCGTGCATGGTACATGGGAAATGTGACGCCCCAAAATCGGGGTGTCTCATTGACAACCTGTCAACCTGCAGAATACTCGTGGACGTCGGGTAACCCGACACCACTCATGAAAATTGGGCGTAGTCCCCTGCACGGTTCTACCAAAACAATAACCCGTCCTAATACTCTTACAACGACCACCCGGTCCACATACGAATAAAATGAGTAAAAATGGCCACTTGGGCCCATACATAAATACTCACCAAAATACATCAACCAACTATGTCCCAATAGCTCAAGAGTTATTACATTACTCTTAATACAAACACATATTAAAATGAAGAATTCTAATACATGTTATACCAAAAACATCAAAGCCTAAACCCCGCTTCTAAAATCGGCCTCTAAAGAACACCGTCTCTCGAATTACCCATGTAATTCGAAATAATATTCCCTCGACAGGGTGAGCAATGCCCAGTAGTGAAAATCTCCTACATGAGTTACTTCCAACCTAAGTGCACATGCAATGATTCAACATAAACACACACTCAAGCAAATACATGATCCTACTTGAATGTCTACACACCCAATCCCGTGTCTCGAGTCCTCACCGACTCCCTCACGCATGCCCAGCTTTCAACGCGAAAAACCTCATTTCATTTCTTTCATGCCATGCACTCACACCTAATTTTCTAGGTTGCCCCGGTGCATATGAACTGCATTATGCTATTTCCAAACCACACATGCCAATATATCACTTACACATATATTAACAAAATTTGCATACATGCCACATGTTATTTAATTCACATCAATAGCATCAAAATTAGCTCACTTGAGCTAATTACAATTCATTTCAATGACTTACACACAATTATATTTTTATATAATTCCACATCATGTTAACACATTTAATTTCATGCATTAAAATATTAATTCTCACACAATTCCAAGCCATTCATGTTAATATATATATATATATATATATATATATATATATATGCATTTATTAACACAATTACTCCCTATAATTCATATTATTCGATTCTCAATCAATAACACCAAAATTAGCTCACATGGGCTAATTTACCAATCAATTCATTTTGAATCACTCAACAACACAAAAATCACACCAAAAATCACATGAACAGTGAAACCCTCGGGTTGGCACTGTTCACGGCCACACAATTTAGAGATTTTCTCCACTCGGTTCAAATGTTTTGAGACTGAAATTACGGCTAAATCAAGCCTCAGAATATCCCTAACCATTCACATGGCTCTTAGCCAAAGAATAACATTGCAGTGAAAATCCTACCTTCGGAGTTGCTCTAACTCCACCAAATCGGTGTCCACGCCAGAATCTCTCAAGCAGGCAAATCGACTTTGCTTTTTGCTCCGTCGAGAACCGACGGTCCGAACGACCTGAAATCTAGAGAGAAAGAGTTCCTTCTCTCTCTAAAACTCAAAAACCCAAGCTCACTGCCAATTTTTCTTCATTCTACACGTTTTGGTCTTTTTTCATTTGGAGAAGAAGATCACTATTTGCATTTTGTCTTATTCTCATTAACTTTTCATTTATTCCCAATGTGTCCCTTTTCTTGATTTTTGACACATGGCTTAATCTAAGTCATCCATCTCATCCTCTCTCTACTCATACAACATGTGTCACATGGGTACATGTAGTAGGTGACTTTTGTCAAATCACATGTCTCAAACTGCTTTACTAAGACCGACACCCAATAGCTTCAAAACGCAATCCGACCGTCTGACCAACGAAATTTGACGGGTAGCTGGGGATTTCGCGAGACGATTCCAAATGTGAAGTCCTGCTTCACATCCAAGATCTAGAAAAATTCCGGATTTTGACCAAAATTACCGTTTTGCCCATTTTCAGAAAATTAGATTTTTTCGGGGTTTCACATTCTCCCCCCCTTAAAGGAATTTCGTCCTGGAATTCCACGCACATACGCATCCAACCACGTGCATACGTAACCCTACACAATCCTTGCTTAGTGTGCAATGCTGACCTTCCCAAGGTCACAATCATTGACAATCTAATGGGTCGTCAATCTAATCCATGTCATGAATGACATCCATATACCGAGCCCTTGCTGGCTCACCAACACCCAATGCAATTTCCAATGGGTATCCAAATCTCGAGTCACTCCCGACTCCTATCTCTCAACTCTAAGTCTATGTGATAACCATGACCGTGTGTTTCCATCTTGAGTCACTCCCGAATTTCTATCACTCAACTTCCTCTAAGTCTAATGCGGATAACCATGACCGTGGTGTTTTCATCTCGAGTCACCCCGAATTTAATACTCAACTCTAAGCTCCATGCGATAACTCGACCGCACTGCTTTCATCTCGAGTTACTCCCAACTCCTATCGCTCAACTCTAAGTCTTCGTGATAACATGACCGTGTGTTTCCTCTCTCTCGGGCAACAATACTTTTCAGCCTACACCGCGAGTCTCTTACATCCACAAATAAATTTGGGATATCTCCACGGGTCTCTTACACCCACACAGAAATTTCGAATAACCCACCTTGGCCTCTTACACCCACACGTAAATTCTGATATCTCCCTGGGTCTCTACACCCACATAAATTTCGATTTCTCCACTAGCCCTTACACCCACACGTAAATTCGGGATATCTCCCTCGGTCTCTTACACCCACAGTAAATTCGGACAACCCTCGGCCCTTACACCCACACGTAAACTTAATAGCTCCTCGTCTCTTACACCCACGTAAATTGGGATAGCTCCCTGATCCTTTACACCCACACAATGCAATCGATAGCTCCTCGGGTCTCTTACACCCATACAGAAATTTCGGATAACTCCACGAGTCTCTTACACCCACACAGAAATTCGGGATAGCTCCCCGGGTCACTTACACCCACATAGAGTTCGATAGCCCCTATCTCTTACACCCACATGTAAATTCCGGGGATAGCTCCCTGCCCTTACACCCACACAAATTCAGATATCTCCCGGCCTCTTAAACCCACACAGGACCTTTCTGGATACTACCAAGGGTCTCCTTCACCCTAACCTGTGCTTTTCACTTGAGGGGATTAACGAATTTCTTCGCTTGTCCAACACACATTAATTACTCTTAATTTCTTGATTTAAACTCTGAGTCTTCATTGGACGTAGTCCCAAAGACAAACTCAACCCACACTCACCAAGAGTGGTGAATGACCATACCGTGCACCCACACCCAACTCGATGCAACCCCCCCCGGGGGTCCACCATGAGCAGAATCTTGGAGATCTCTAACTCACAATCCCGACCTATCAGGTCAACTCTCACCCTACATCCTAGGGAAGAACATCCACACATGGCTTCTCAAAAGGCCTTAACCTCTAAGCCCAAATCTGTCACACAAGATGCATTAATGAATGAATATGATGGATCCAATTCAAACGCTACTCTAGTCAATAAGTGCAAGAGTAGAAACGTACCCTGCATATCCGGCTGCCCTGTATGCTCAGCCGCAATACCTTGAGACCTCTGCCTCCTAGGACAATCTCGCCTCATATGCCCAGGTTGGCGACAATGGTAACACGTCATCTGCCTAGCCTGACCCGAACCCTGCAGATGCAAACCAGGCTCGACCCCGACCGCGCTCCGGTCCCGTCTACGTGGACCGTCTCGCGAAGTACCAGCCGGTGTGGCACCCTCGAACTCGACACTCCGGTTCCCGACCCATAGTAAGGGTTAGGAGGAACAACCAGGTCCTTCCTCGTCCTACCACGACTGACTGTACGCCCCAAAACCTTGGGATCCTTATCTCTGGGGCAATCCCTCCTCATATGTCCGGGCTGCTGGCAATGGTAGCACACCATCTGCCCATCCTGACTGGCAACCCTAACACGTCTCACTAATGATTGGGACTGAGGTGTCCCATAACCTTAGGATTCCTGCCTCCGTGGACGATCCCGTCGAAAGTGTCCAGCCGGGCCTGCCAGAATAACACATCATCCGCCCCGCCCGACCAAATGTTCCATCCCCGGCCTCGGGGTCCCTCGATGACCTCTGGGCCTGTCCCGATATCCTTAAGGAAATGTGGTCTTCGCTTTCCGGTTGGAAGAATATGGATCTTCCTTCCTTTTAGTACCAGCACCCATATCCTGGATGCCTCGCATAACATCTACCTCTCCCTCTGTTGTCATAGTCGTCCTGACCCTAGAGTTCACTCATCGTCTAACCATTGGAGGACGATGTGCTTCTAAACGCTAGAGGTCGTTTGGCCTGCCCTGGCTCACTATTGCACATGCCTATGCGATAAAGCAAATGACCGTAATCCCTACGACCAAGAAAGGCCCACCGGTCAAAAAGCCGATGGTGCCCGACCAATACCTCGGATGCACCCCCACATCTCGCCCCTCGACTAGCCATCTACACATGTCAAATGGCAAGTTGTTTAACGCAAGATTCTAAGGTGTAACACACCTCGAGACACTATTTACATACTAAAAACATTTCATACGCAATGTCCATGCATTCATAGGTAATGCAAGACAATAAGTTCATATTTTAAATCATATTCGACAAAAAAAAAAAAAATTTTTATTTTCTTTCCTTTTAAAAAAAAATTATTTTATTATTATTATTATTATTTTTGAAAACCTCATGAATAGTGCTCATGAACAGTGTCCTGAAATAAACCGGGTTATGTGCATAGGGCACAGACCCAACGTGACCCCGGGTCGCACCTGCGCCCAGCCGCTGCATTGGGCGCAAAGGTCGGGTGTGCAGTGGTGTCGATCGCAGCCCAAAGACCGCCACAAGGTCGCAGCCCTCGACCAGATCGTGGTCGCGGTCACAGCAATAAGATCACTGCGCTGTAGCGCCGTGTCGCAGCCTCCTCTTGGTCACGATACAAGTTTGTATCGTAACTCAGCTCCCTGCCGCGCACCGTGTCGCGCTTTGTCGCCATTGCGCGCCGCTCTCGGGCCGCGGTAGCGCCGCCTACACGACCGCAGTGGTCGTGGCTCTGTCTCACGACACAACCCAAGAAATTTAAGCTCCCGTCCCGTCACGATACAACCGATTGTATCGCGACACCCCCAATCCGCCATGCTCCCCTCCTCGTCACAATACAAAACCATCAGACGTGACACACCCGGCAAGGCCTCCTCATGTCATGACACTCCACTAAATTTAGGCAAGGCTGCTGGCTATCGGCCATATCGTGCCCACTGCGCGCCGTGACAGGCGCAGTTCTGGCCGAGCCCTCGTCGCATCGTGGCCTATCCCCGCTGGCTCCATGCCTGGCTGCGGTCATGATAGCCTCATCAGACGTGACTCAAAATGCTGAAATGGGCAAGAATTTCACCAGCCGCTCTACAACATTTTTTTTTTGTCATTTATGCTATTGGAAACTTACAATTTTTTTTTCATTTTCCAAAGATAACCAAATAAATTATAAAATTTATTTTATTTTTTTTCCAGTTTCATATTAATCAGAAAACCTTAGAAAAATTTATCCTCATCATTTTTAACCCTTTTCTTGTGCAAAAACTGGAAAAATTTTCCAGAGTTTCACAACACAATTTGTTCACGTTCAAAACTGGAACTACTGTCTAGAAAATTATATATTATTATTTTTTTTCGTTTAATTCTGGACTATTTTGCCAAAAAATTTCTCGAACACCTAAGGTTATATTTTCTCAACCCTAGTGTTCAATGTTTTCTCCTATGCTACTCACTAAGCATACAGATCACACAATTCATACAACACATGATCACACATCACTCATGTTATACACACCAATCACATATACAACACACAATCCAATCACACATCACATTTCATTAACCAAAATGCACAAGGATGCATGATCTAGCCCGTTTCCCATCAAGTCCTAGGTAAATCGCATACCTAACTTATCGATACTAAGCTATAACCTAGTATCCAAATATCGAAAGATAATGCGGCGCATGTTCTTACACCTATGACCATGGCCTAAGCCCAAGTCCTCAAGCCCAGGGTATTCGTGATACCTAAGCCTTGATACCAAGCTGTGACGCCCTAAAACCGGGGTGTCTCGTTGACAACCCGTCAACCTGCGGAATACTCGTGGACGTCGGGTAACCCGACACCACTCATGAAAATCGGGCAGAGTCTCCTTGTACGGGGAGCTCTACCCAAAACACAACCTGTCCCAATAATTTTACAACGACCACTCTGGGTCCACATACGAATAAAATGAGTAAAAATAGCCACTTGGGCCCATGCATAAATACTTTCCAAAATACATCAACCAACTATGTCCCAATAGCTTAAGAGTTATTACACTACCTTGTCACATGGAAAGTCACAGACAAACACGTCATACGCCGAACAGAGTTCAGGTAATAATTTATTTCAAACGTGCAGTATGCATGCGCATATAATGTGTCAAACATATATTAAATGAAGAATTATAATATACAAGATACGGAAACACTAAAGCCTCTAACCCGAATTTCTTTGCACCACCAAAGAGAGCGCCTCGGCTCAAACCCTATACTGGAAGCCACATTCCTCGGGAGGAGGGCACAGTAGAAATCTCTTACACGGGTTACTCCCACCCGCACATGCAATGATTCACTATAAACACACTCTGCAAATACATGATCCTACTGAATGTTCACACACCCAATCCTGCGGCCCTGAGTACCCACCACTCTGGATGATGCCTAAGCCAACGCGGTAGAAAAACCTCCTTCATTTCTTCTTTTCACGCCACACCCACACCTAATTTTCAGTGTTGCCTCGGCGGCATATGAATCGCATTATGCTATTTCCAAACCACACATGCCCACATTGATATCACTTACACACATATTAACAAAATTTGCATACATGCCACATATACTTAATTACATCAATAGCATCAAAATTAGATCACTTGAGCTTAATTATAATTCATTTCAGTCGACCGGCATACACAATTATATATTTTTATATAATTCCACATCATGTTAACACATTTAATTTCATGGATTAAAATATATTAATTTTCAGCTCCAAGCCATTCATGCTAATAGAGAGTATATATATATATATATATATATATATATATATATATATATATATATATATATATATATATATATATATATATATATATGCTTGTATTAACACACTAATTTCATATAATCTATATTATTCAGATTCTCAATCACAACACCAAAATTAGTCACATGGCTAATTTACCAATCAAGCAATTCATTTTGAATTCAACAAATACAAAAAATCACGAATCAAAATCACGCGGAACAAGAAACTTCGGCTGGCTGCCACACAATTTAGAGATTTTCTCCACTCTGTTCAAATGTTTTGAGATTTAAATTACTACAATCAAGCCCTAATTATCCCTTAACCATTCACACTTCGGGCCTAGCAAAGAATAAATACGTGGGAAGTAGTGAGAAAAAGATCCCTACCTCGAGTTGTTAGAACCCACACCACAAATCGGTGTCCATGCGTAGCCTCGCCAGATCCACTTTTTCTTCTTGCTCCGCCGAGAACCGACGGTCCGAACTGTGTATCAAAATCTGCAGATGAGCCCTTCTCTCTCTAAAACTCAAACCCAAGCTCACGCTCTATTTTTCATATTCCCAGACGTTTTGGTCTCTTTCATTACAGTTAAGATCACTATTTGCATTTTGTCCTATTCTCATTAACTTTTCATTTATTCTCAATGTGTCCCTTTTCTTGATTTTTGACACATGGCTTAATCTAAGCCGTCCATCTCATCCTCTCTCTACTCATGCAACATGTGTCACATGGGTATATGTAGTAGGTGACTTTTGTCACATCACATGTCTCTTAAACCCGTTTTACAAAGACCGGCACTCCCACATACTAAAAACGTGAGAAATTCGATTGTCTCAAAATTCGACTAAATTCAACGGGTGAGTTAGATTTCATGGACGATTCCAACCGTGAAGTCCGCTTTATTGTCCGAGCATAGAAAATTCGGATTTTGACCGAACATCGCTTTTGCCCTTTTTAGAAAATTGATTTCTCATGTTTCACAAAGAAAGGGATAGGCTTTTTTTTATAGATAGCGAAGAGATGGCTATTGTCATGCACGTGAAAAGTACGAAAAGGTTACCAGCGCATAATGTGATTTATTCCATAGTGTAATAATATTTAAAAGAAAGACACGATTTATCGAAGTTCCTTGCATTACCTATGATCGTAAGACCAAGCCTTGTAGAATTTTCTCATGGCCAACTGGTTAACGGTAGGCGGGTTTCATTGGATATGACGGATTCAAAAAGGAAAAGAAAGTAAAGTAAATGTTTATTGAAATGATATGTTTATACAATTGTTTTACACATTGACCTATATCTAGAAACATTATTTTCCTATGAACCCGCATTCCCACCAATTCCTTTAGCTCAATACCTTTTTCCAAATGCTTTATAAAAATGTTTCAGAGCAAAGCGTGATTGACGCAAGTGGCCTTCTCGAGCATCCTCCAAGCAGTGACTTCGGGCCACGTGACTACACCACATTTTTGAAAATGTATAGTTTTTGTTAAATAATCATCAGGTAATCTTTATTTTGTAATGTATATGCTTTAAGATTGTTTATATATCTATAGTGTTCAAAAATGATTTTAAAGTTTGATTTGAATTTGGTTGTGGTGGACTTGATGTCCCATGGTTGGATGTAAAGTAAATTAAATTGTTTTATTACATGTGTTGTAAATTGGGACATGTCCGAAAAACAGAGAAAACTCTGCCCGATTTTGTATAAAATGTTTAAGTGTATAAAAATGGTTTGATGTTTGAAAGAAAAGAAAAAAAAAGAAAAAAAAAATTGTCCCACCATGTTTCATAAGATTTTAATGGAAAGCATGAGATCGATAAATGGCCCGCTTCCACTGATCTACTTTTCTGGCGGCTTAAAAGTGTTTTTTCAAATCAGGAGTGCGGAGGGTCCCTGGCTATGGTCTGTCGCCGTGTTACTACGGCGTGTTGTTTTTTTGTTGGTTTTCTCCGGTTTGTTACGGCAGGCACTAGTGTTTTAGGCGATTCAGACAACCAAGCATATTTGATCACACACAAACATTAATTCAAATCAAGGTCGACAAGATGCGTAATCGAATCTTGTGGGTGAATTCTAATCATCATAGAATTTTCAATGTATGCTTTGTTACTACCATTAAATTAGTGCTATTAACCCTAATGTCAACTGCCTTTGCACTTCTAGCGAATTTAAATAGAATGAATAAAATTTCTATTTTAAAAAAAAATCGAACATGTAGGTGAGATGATTGATGTCTCTCCTAGTTCGAAGCTCTAGGAATGCAACTATAAGCGGTAGAGTTTTCAAATTATTGCTCGCCAGATGATGATATTTTGTATGATCAGGAGTAAACGCCAAGCTACCCCTGCCACCAAACTCACTGTAGAATTTGAAATCGACTGTCAATCGAGCTCGAGTTGTTCGAATAACAGCCTTTGCCTAGCCGAGTTCAAGTCTTCTACGAAATGTAGGCCTAGCAGTCACAATTAGTCACTCGCTTACACCCTTAGCCATATCACATTCTATCCCCATAATGAGCCTAGACCATTGCAAATTTCTACTTCACATAACACTACGCATTCCCAAGGCTCGAACTTAAGACCACTGGTTAAGTTAGGAGAGACCCTAACCAAATCCCGAGTTGTTATTTGAAACCTTGTTTTGGGAATACATGTATTCTATTAAAAAAAAATATGTATAGGAAATTGAATATTTCTGGAAAAAAAAAAACAATGGATTGGTCTTCCAAATTTCAATATTGGAAAATGAAATATCTTTGGCATATTGTGGTACAAAACATCATACCTAAAATGTTTACATAATGCCTGCTCCTTAATTTTTTTTTTCTTTTTTAATGCATTTATCTTTTTTGAGAAATAAACCTATATTTGTGTGGAATAACCATTTTATTGAGAAAGAAAATGATTAAAAGAAGTGTAGAGAGGTGATTTCAAGCTAAGAATGACAAAAAATCACCCCTCATTGCTTAAAGATAAGAGGTTAGTAGAGAAAAAGTTGAAGACAAAATACATATATTAAAAAAAAAAAATTCTTCAGGTAAGTTTGTTTCCTAGAAAATAGTAGTGAAAGGAAAAAAATATCATAAAAAATTAATTTTCTAAGTTTGGATGATACAAAAAATATGAGAAAGGGATTTAAAAGAAAATATTATGAAAAATATGGTGGTATTTTCCCTACCACTTGCCTTGATAAGTAATGAGGAAAATAAAACGAAAAGGAAACGCACTACTCTGTACCTCTTTCTATTATTTTTGTTCTCAATAAAGTGGTTATTCTATATAGATGTAGGTTTTCATTTTTTTTTTCGTGATTTAATTGTTGTCTAGGTGCGTCGTGTGGTTATGTGTCATCTCAGTACGATGCTTTGTTTTTTCATTGTCGTGGTGCGCCGTTTATTTGGTGTGTGTGTGAGAGCGATTGAGAAGAGAAAAACATATTCGATAAGAAACAAAAAATCAAATAAATAGTCGTTAATATGTTTCAGGACTGGAGTCATAGGTATTCAATCATAATAGTAATATCAAATGTGTAGGCTTTTGTGGGTACCATGGGCTTTGACCTGCACTCCAATAACAAAAATTCAAGATTGAAACCTGATGTGATAATGGCCTGCGCCACGTGGGCCCAAGATCAAAACCCACAAGATAGGCTCCATTTCATAGCCCAATCATTTTCATTTACAAGCCAGGCCCAAACATACTTCCCCAGCCGGACAAGAGACATAATGTTTGGGTACAACCTATCTTAGCCAGATACCATCTCTAAGTAGGCAGTCGGCTGACCTTTCTCAGCTTGAACAGATATCCACCCATGAGTCACACATGTAACCACCCTGATGGCAGTCAAACGCATCATGGAGCAGAAGATGAGGGCAATTTGGCTATCTAAAGGGAAGAACATGTCATAAAGCACGAACAAAGAGCCATCTTCCCTTTCCGTTTTGGAAGGAAATCATCTACTTCCCATGAGAAGCGGACCACCTCCCTCCTCCATAAAGGAAGAGGGAATGACACCAAAGAAGGTATGACATTCTTTACTAAAGAAAAGACTGATCCTTTCACTCTCCAGATTCTTTGATTTGACTTAGGCATCGAGAAGTCAGCGCATCACCGCCGCTTCTGTTTGTTTTGCGGTGCACATGCGATGATGATGCTCCAAACGGCATGCACCAAACTCAAGAGACAACAATTCGCACGTCAGGGAATGACCAAGCAAAAAGCTCATCGCTGTTTGGCGAGGGTTTACAGATCCACTTCTTCGGCGATTTCCCATTCCGCTTTGTTAATTCGATCAACCCGCCGTGATCGGGCCGATTTTGTCATCATGACCAGCAATCCAACGAATCAATCCATTGAGGATCACCTTCGCTGGGCGCACGTGTGATATGGAGGTAAAGTGTGCGTTACGCCGCACAAGATGGCCGAAGCCAGTCAGGCCGCCACCATTTGCGCAGAAGAAACAATCGCCACACGCCCCTCGGGAAGCGTGAACTGATCAAAAGCATGAGGGAGTACCCACCCATGCACCCCCGCTAAACAAGATAGCAAGGGCATGCCACGCCACGGAAGATAGTGACGTTGTCGCAGAAGATCGGTTATCTTCCTCGCGCCTCCCTCCTGACCGCTGCCACCTCCAAAGCACACAATGTGGAGGCCGACAAGGAAAAGGCCCCTACGGCTCTAGTCTCATCTGTCTGGCATGCCCCACGAAAGTGGAGAGAAAGCAGAGAAAGGCGACACAGATGCGCCTCAAAAACATTATTCCCCGCTGGGTGCGCGATATCACTCCGCTCGGCACCCCACTCCTCGAGCCGCGACTCGTCTCGTGATATGCTTGTAATTCGCGCGCTTGCACGGACTCGAGGACATACTGCCCCGCTAAGTCGCTGATTATCTTGAGTTATGAGCCTCCCGGCTTGCACTCACCGCCGCTTGGCTATGTATGATGGCTCCTCGCACCAAGACTACAGCGTCGAACTTCCAACCAAGCGATGATTTTGAATCGGGAAACGCACCTGCCTTCGGTTGAAAGTGTGTTCCTTTTCAGCCTAAAGGGATCTCATCTCACCGGTTCCAATAAACTCTAAAGGTGGATTCATCAACTCGCTCATGTTATTTAAATGTGATTTGTTTCCCAATTTATGTTCGGGTCCCGAAAAGTGGAACATCAATTCGCTTACAACCCTCTTCAAGCTGAGGATGATCTATCCTGTGACTTCACACTGTGAAGATTTGGACAAACTCCAACAAATCGATGACATAGCATGGACGCTGGCCCTTCAAAACTTTCGAAGAAAGCTGGGTCACCACCCTTTCTTCCAGCTGGTATCACCGACCCACCTATCACTGATGAAGAACTGCATATGGGCGTGATAACACCTTACGCCTGAAGACAATATTCGGGCGCCTTCCCACGCTCATGATTACCGCCCAAAATAGCAAGCCGACCAAAAAGGGGCAACCCAAGCAAAAAGACAGCTAGACTAAGGACCAGAAGCGCTCCCAGGAGTAGAGAAAGAGGGAACCTCCCCAGTTTACCTCACTAAACATCACCTACGATAGACTCCTCCCCCTCATCCGGGATCACCTTGACTTTAGATGGCCCCCTCCAATTCAGTTGGCCCCCTCAAATAGATGCCGAACTTTGAAGTTCATAGAGTTAATCCAGCTCGTCATCTCGGGATATATCCAGAGCCAACAGTCTGGCCTGACATAAATCGCTCGCAGCTAAAGAATAACGGCGCCTGCCCTGCTCAAGCCCAGCCCACTATCACTACATAGGTCAACCGGATGATCGCCGTATCAATCCAAATGGTCGTAGAAAACTTGCCCGAAAGCAACCATCGGCTCGACCCGGTGAATCACCATCAATGGTATAATAGTAGAGCGATACAGCCAGTTAACGACCCCATATCCTTTCCTCCCATTAACCCGTCCAGTATACTACCCACACCACACTTCCATGCATTTATGCTTACTTTTAGTATTAACAATTTTGATGTCACGTAGTTCTTATTAACCTCGTACATCACTAACTTGTTACAACTTCCACTTCAGTGATGAAAGTTTCGCTTTGATAAACTCCTGCCTGGACCAAAGAATTTTATTTTAGATTTAATGGGGCAACCACATCAACCATGGGTGATATCACCCTCCGTCATGCGGTGGCTAGTTACTTAGCGTCTTATTCTCGGCTTGTTGAATTTAGGCCACACACTATTGTCAAGGTCTCACGGCGCATTTTATGAAAGCAAGAACCCAACCTACCATCAAACAACTAGCTACCTCCAAACCATACTCTTACGTATTTGACCTCCCCGAGTAGCTAGTTAGCACTTTCTGCTATCAATGTGCCAAGAGCGTGAGAAAGGTGAAAGCTCCAACAATCTGGCCCTCGAGTCATAGTTCCCAAAATAGCAATCTACAATTCACGCTCAGGCGTGGGAAGGAGGACAGAAACAATTAGCCAGTGGATCCCCGGGAATAATACCTCGGGCGGTCCGATAAACACTGTCGCCTCCCTTTGTCCTAAAGAGAGGTGCCACACTATGTGTAGGTTTTTCTTACAGAACACCGTACATATTCGTCGACTCCACTGCATGATCGACATTAGTCCACGACGCTTCATATCAATGTCACCCGCCTTCCGTGCGCCTCGACAGCAGTAAGGCGTTTCCACTCCAAATCATTACCGATTATTCAAGCTCGAGGTAGATAATCTGGACGCAGTGGTTCATCAGAGAAGTCATACCCTGAATATCGCCAATGGTGCCCAATGTGGTGGTGGTACCAAAGAAAGGCGGTAAGTAGAGAAAAGGATAGATCAGTACCGATCTCAACGACGCTACCCTAAAGATGCCATTGCCTCGTATAGACAAAATTGTCGTAATTCATTATCCAAGTATGGATGTTGTCATTCAGATGCCTTCTCGTTACCATCGTATCCCCATGTACCCGCCTCGATTACTGCAGAAAACAAATTTTTATCACCCTCACACCGACTCTTCTGCTATATAACAACAATTTAGTTTGCTAAAGAACGCCTGGCGACTTATCGTAGACCGGTGACCAAGATGTTTGGTGACAATCGGCTGGGTAAAACCATGTAGGTATTGATGATATGTCGGGGTAAAGTCAAAAGAGCGCCCAGACCACACTACACACCTGCAAGAAGCTCGACCCCCCAAAGCACACGACAGAAACTTAACCCTTAAAGTGCTTCGGGGTCGGCATGGATCGACCGGTTCCCTCGGGCATAGGCGACTCAGAGGCAGTCAACCTCTACCCAACTTAAGGCTATTTTGTAGAACTCCCACCCAGCCTCAAGAAAAGGGGTACAACAATGACTGCTTCTGCGAACCGCCTCGGGCTATTCATTTCTACATGTGATCGTCTAAAGCCATTCTTCGCCACCCTTAGGAGGGCCAACCGGGTTGGATGAAACGAAGAATGTGATCAGGCCTTGGCAAAGAATCAAGCAAGATTAATGAACCCTGGGCTTACAGTTCCAAGTCGCTTCGAGACACTCTTCATGTATTTAAGTCCTTTGGATGTCGCAAAGAAGCTGTACCGCTTTGTTCAAAGAAGGTGAGGATGGAAGGCAAAAGCCAGTGTTCTTCGGGCTAAGAAGTCATTAAATGAATGAGACCAGGATACAACCACCTGAAAGCAAGCCGCTTAGTTTCTCTCAGGATGGCAGCTGAAGAAAGTTCGCCTGCATTTAAGCACACTCCATCAGAAGTTGCTCTACCAACTTCCCTTCACACTATTCATAAGCCCGGGCTTATCTAGGAATGGCTCACCTGAAATTCGAATCCAATCAATGTATCCTATATAAACCAAGGTTAACTAAGAAGGGGTAGGTCCTAGCCAACTTTCTAGCAGAAATTCCCCAACCTGAAACGTGCTTTGCCAGTTTGAATAGGTGGACTCTCGCAGTGTGCATTTTAGCTGCCTCAGAAACAAAATGGCTATCGCCTACAATTAAAGTCCCCGAAAGTGGGGACAAGATCGAAGGTTATCCGACCGGGCTTCGCCTCAAATAATGGCGAATCAAAATATGGCATCCCACGGATTGAATCGCGATCTTCCCGGACAAGCTATAATTCGGAGGATTACACTGGTGGTAGGGCAAACGATAATATGAGTCTTCGGGATCCCTAAATGGCGAAGTAGCGAACTCGCAACAACATCCGGCTAGTTTTCAAAGATGGAAGCTCGAACACGTTCCCGTGGACTCGTAATGAAAGAGCAGACGCTGAAGGCTGTATTTGATTCTACCTATAATACAAACAAGAGTTTCGCTATCACTGGATTCCTCGATAGCCGCTATCCGTAAGCCAGCATAAACCTCCTTCTTAGTAGCACAAGATATCAACACGAGAACTCCTTAACGTAGCGAAGGCTCACAAGGTCCGAGTTTAATATGCCAGATTTTCCTTAATCGATGGGCAGCAGTTCAAACGATCCCTGGACGGGCCATATATGAAATGCTTAACTACCGAACAGGCCGATAGGCTAGCCGACCGCATGAAGGGAGGCGGGGGCAACCATCAAGCGCGGTAGAACTTTGGCACATCGATCACACTCGGGTATTATTATCCAACCATGAAGTCTCGACGCCGCCGCCGACATTTACGAAATGTGACCAGCAATCGATGCTCATATCTTAAGATCAGTCTGCTCAAGATCTAACGTCCATCTCAAGCCCATGGCCCTTTGCTTTATGGGGAATTGACATAGTAGGGCCACTCCCTACCGCCTAGGCGCAGAAGAAGTTGTTGCTAGTGGCCACTGATTACTTCAGCAAATGGATAGAAGCCAAGGCTTTTGTATCAATCAAAGACAAAGACGTCACTCGGGCCAGATCCGAAGAATACCGCTTATCTGCCTCTAAGATTCCCGATCAATCGTGACGCATAACGGGCCCAATTTGATAGCCTGCCCATTTAAACTTCTCTATGAATTGAAAATAAAGAACCCATACCCACCCCGGTATCGCAAAGCAACGCGCAGGCTTCCACCAAAACCCATCGACGGCCTTAAAAAACGGTCGGACGCAGCCTAAAGGCAGCTGGGCGGACTTAACTTCCCGTCCTTTCAAGATGTAATCCATCGCCAGTGCACCAAATCCACAGATATCTCCCTTGCACTTACCAGGATGGAAGCTATAACCCTTATAGAAATTGGTAGTGTTCCACGCCGAACGGATTCGGCCAACACAATTGAGTACGTAATCCATAATCAAGGACCTAGACACGGCGGATGAACAGCGCGAGACAGCAACCGCGGCGGTAGCATCCTACCAATCACGGCCAGCAAATCTTATACAACAGACGCTGCAGAAAACCTTGGAGTGTTCCAAAATAGGACCTGGCTCAAGAAAAGTCTTCAAAAACACAAATGATCCTGGGGAAGGGGTAGGAAAGTTTCAGCCAACTAGGAAGTAATAGAGAGACAGGAATACGGAGCTTCAGAACTCGGATCATATGCTTTAGATGTTAGATGGAACACTTGTACCCGTATCGTGGAATGCCATGCACCCTCAACAGTACTATCAAGCAAAGATGATTCATTCTCTAACCTTATTTTCTTTAGTGAAAATTTAATTTATAGTCCGACGGCGCGACGCCTCTATCTAGCCTAAGATAACGATGCCCACTGCTACCAAAGTCCTGACGGCGCTAATGCCGCCCGCCCGTAGAGAAGCTGGATGCCGCCAATACGCGTTTAAAGTCCGATGATGCTAAGAATGTTCGCTCGCCCAAAGATGGTTTATGGCCAACTAGCTCAGTTTAAAGTCTGGATGGCACTAATGCCTTATCCGGCCTAGTATGGTTTATGCCCACCGACCGCCTAAAGTCCGGAGAAGCACGCCCACCGCTCAAGATAAAGTCCGGGATGGCGCTAATGCCCATCCGCTCAAGATGGTTGATGCCTAGCCGCTCGGGCCTAAAGTCCGTATGGCTTTAATGCCTTGTCCCGACCTGGAAGATGGTTGATGCCCAATCAAGTTAGCGCCCAAAGTCCGATGGCTAATGCTCCATCCGGCCCAAAGACGTGGTCGGGCGCCCCAACCTAGCCTAGAGAAGTATTCTAAAGATTCATAAAAGACGATGTCCTATCCGGCCCTGTATGGGACAAACAAAAGTGAAATACTTGATTCAAAAAAGGACTCGACAGAATTAACAAAACAAAGCACCCTTCATCAAAAAGTCTATAGCAAAAGAGTTTTTGCAAAATGTTGGGATACAAAACAGAAGCAAAAGAGTGAGGCTCGGCAAAAAGCACTGCATTGGCAATCCTTTAGCTCCCACAACAAGACGGTTCCTCATTCTCCTTAGCTACTTAAGTTTTATAGGGAATCCGAATCGACGCGTAGTCCTCCTATCGGCAGAGTCTCTCGGGTCAAGTTCCTCCCTAATATTTACGCCAGGATTCCAGGACAGAACTCCGGGGCAGCACTGGGGCATTGAGGATTGGCAAAAAACTCGGAGGTAACGACTTTGACGTGTCGCATCCCACGATCCCGGGCGCATTCTATAAATATCAAGTGCAAATGCACATCAGCCATAGCCATAATTGAAGATAACTTCAAAGCCATCGCCGCCAAACCTCCTCCAAAGCCTTCTTCTCTTAGATTCGCCGTAAAGCCGGATAGCCTGCCTTTGCCTCACCCCGAAGCCCTGTGGCGGCGAAATCCCGCCCATCCGCTGGGACGGCTAGCTCTCCTCGCCTTCCGCGCCTCTCCCCGGGCGAAGCAAAGCCCGCTAAACCCCATCCAACTCCCGTAGCCCCACCTTCCTCGTCTGCCTTCCTCGAAGAAACCACATGCGGCTCGACACGCGGCTAACTCAGATTCCACCTATGCTCGAGCGCTGCCCGCTTCTTCGGTATCCACAAAGCATCGCCATATCGCACGACCGACGCCTCCGGGCTTCAAGATGAATCATCAGCTCAATGTGCCTTCTTACCTCCGACTCTCGCCATTGTAATTTGACTCGCTCCATTAAGGAAGCACGTACGGCTTTCTCTCGTCAAAACGCCAACCCGCATGAGCCGTAGCCTCCGCAGATCCCTCGCCGGTCCGAAATTTTCGATACCGAAGGCCATGTTCGATGGCAAAGAATCGCCTGCGAAGAAACATAGTAATGATATGACAATAACTACGAGTTAATGTTAGAACATGATATAGCGTTTACAAGCTTACCAGTTCCATCGATTGGGCAAAATTATGGTTGCGAACCTGCATCCCATCTTTAATCATTTACTGGAAATATTCTTTAATAATACCAACAGGGACTAAGATGGAATACTCTTCGCCCTTCCCCTCGGCCCAAACAGCTACAGGCATCCGTAGCATCATCGGGTACAACACGTGCAAAAGCTGGGCCGAAGATTCTCCCCGATTGAAGAGCCTCCACCGATTAATAATCTCCTAGGCGCCTTCCGGCCCGGGAACTGATACCTCCTCCATGGGAGGAGCCGGGACGTGAGGAGGAATATACAAATTCAATAACATCCGATCAAGAAGCAAATGACTTCTACTTAGTCCGGTGTACTCGCCTTATTAGGATCGGGCCGTCTCGTCAGAGGATTGACTAACCCATCTCACTGGGAGCAGGAAAACCTCCCCGGACTCAGCCAAGGCGACGTTTTCCGGAGCTGGCTGGTCATTCAAACCCATTTTAGGCGAACTTGAGATGAAAATTGCTCCAGACTCTCCAAATCCTCATCCGAGACTGACCGATCCCCTACCCACTCCCGGATGGCAATCGCTGTCTGGCCAGCATCTTGCTTCCGATTCCAAGCAGCAAAGTTATGAATCAAATCCGATATCCCGTCCTTTTCCTCTTCTTCTTCCCAATCTAGGGGACGACTAGATATGGGGGGAACCTAAGGAACGAAATCTTCCACTCCGACCCTAGGAACATTTTGATGCCCGGATGTCCCCTTTCTTCTCTTCAGTGTTCGGGGGGCAGGACAAGGAAGTCGCTCCAAACGGCTACCCTTTTCACCCTACTTAGACGCCTAGGGGGCAGGGTCTGAATCCTCTTTAGCAGAGGAAGGTTACACGGGTTGAGTGCTAATCACCAACTCCCGACCAGCCGCCTTGCTCTCCGCTTCCCTGGCTAGAGATGAACTGCCCGGGATTAAGTTCAGAAGGTCCGCAGTGACGAAGTGCTCACCTTCCATAATTTATGAGGGTAGAGGGCGCGGGATTATTAAGACGCTGTAAGGAAATGGGTGGCGGCTTAAATCATGCAAGTTCTTCATGGTAAGAAGGACTTCATGATGCCACTCCTGCTTGGTAATCTCCAACAACCTTTGAATTTTTCAAAACTAGCTCTCTCCACCCAATGCACCAGTTTGCCCCTCCGGCTCTTCCCTACGCGAACAACCCACAATAATTAAACACGTGTACATAAAATGGGCATACGCACAATACACCAGCCAACAGGCTCCGTTACTTGTACACACCTGGAAAAAACATTGAATGGTTTACATTAAACGAAAGGTTAAGGGAAACTAGGGTCTCATCCCAAGGTCCCCTGACTAGGATCACACCCTTCGCCCGCCTGGGCAAGTCAGAGTCCCTTGCAATGAATTGCAACCGAGGGCTCCTGGCCGACATGGACATCCTGCCACCTCGCGCTACCTCACAGAGAAGCAAAACAAACCTCCGCCAATGAAAGATCTAGCTGTAGCTAGCTGGTTTAGGAACACAAAGACCTACCATAATCCGAATAACATTTGGGTGAATAAGGATGTGCAGGCTCACAAGTGCAAGAATTGCTTGACCAAAGATGGCAAGAGTAAGAGAAGCCCGGCTATTAATTGCTCCCAGGTGAAAAACACCGCGTTGTATTCTTCGCCCACCGTATTCTCAGTCAGGCCCTCCGACAGTATGACATCAATATCATTGAGAATTTCACAATAGGCCCTCAACTCCCCCATAGACAAAGAGGAGATGATGGCCGTCAGGCGGTAAGTTCAAGCAGTTCCCCTCACTGCAACCTCTGGCCTGCTTGCAAAAGCCCTTCCCACTTCAGCCATTCTGCTGCAGATATACAAAAACAAAGCTCAAGCCAGCTGATACACTAAACTGGAGGAAATGCGAAACCACTTGCAAGCCCACTCAAGTCCGAAGGGAGCCTCTCAAATTCTAGCAGACTCTGTGAGATACCCCAGGCTATCTTGTCACTAAACGCGTCGCAATCTGAAATCAACGAACCCAGAGTAGAAACAGTGTTTACCTGTAAAATGAAAACTAAACAAGCGATTGGAAGAACGGTTCACAAAAGCACGTGAATATTCACTAGAGTATCCACAGAACTTTAACATGAGTAGAAACAAGATAAAGAAAAGAGGAAATAAGTACGTAGAAAACTGCAAAATCAAATCTGATCCCTATATTGGCGCCCAGCCTCGCAGACGACATTAATGCACCGATGACTCATCGCCTCCATGACCAATTTGAATCTTGATGACGCTTCTCTTATAAGGGCACGACGAACGAACGTACTGTGCTTGTGGGCCCTTGTGCGAGATCTACCGTGACGCTGCTTTGTGCCGACCAACCATGCTGCATTTAATCCGGCCCATTTTGAACATATCAAATACCATAGCCCTCGTACATAAGACTTAGTCCCCCAGACCAATGAATTGTAGTGTTGATGAGAACAATGTGTGCAGAACTAAATTTGAAATATCAATTCATTAATTACACCAAAGTATGCCTAATTACACAACAACGCTTATAACAAAGCATCATAATATGATTACACATCCATCTGACCAACACAGAGGCTACAAAAAAAAATAGGTGCAAAGTACAAAAAGAAGAAATATCGGCGCAGGCTAGGAAAAAGGCCCTATGGAAGGATGAGGCGAACACAACGAGCTCTGATCGGAGGGGGTGTTCTTGTCGCAGAGATTCCATTCGGGCTTTTCAAACCACCCAAGGACGCAAACGTAAATCCAGGGCATATAATTTAAGAATATTCACCCAAACAAAAACAGACTCCGCTCAGTCCTTGCAACCTTCGGCCTAGTCCATATTTGAAAATCACGTTTAAACCCCCTTCGTAAGCCTCTTCCATGCAGCAATCATAAAAGTTCGACTCCCGGCAACGCCTAACCAAACCTCCCCCATGAAAAACCAAGAGTCAACTAATGGCACAAAGAACCACACCGCTGAACTTTTATAGAGACCTCCAATTTTCATGAGCCCCAAAGAGTCGATTACAAATGTAACCCTGAAAATATGAAATTCCCCGATAATGCGCTCATTGAACACTCCCAAGATGAACTGGTCACCATCCCATCAAGCAAGTCCTAATATTCTCTTTTCTCCCGCCTGTGGAAGAATGGATCTCCCAAATGAAATGGGGGCATCAGGGTACCATGGGCTTGCCTGCACCCTCCAAACGCAACAAGGCCCAAGACTGAAACCCACAGGATAATGGCCCAGTTAGTCTACAGCCCAAGATGAAACCCACAATATAATGGCCCAGTCTACGAGCCCAATCATCTTCATTTACAAGCCAGGCCCAAACATACTTCCCCAGCCGAACATGAGACATAATGCCTAGGTACAACCTCTCTTGGTCGGATACCATCTCTAAGTAGGTAGCAGGATGACCTCTCTCAGATTGAACAAATATCCACCCATGAGCGTCAATACACACAACCACCCCCGATTCAAGGCCAAAAGCATCATGGAGCAAAGATACGGCAATTTAGCTTATCTAGCAAAGAAACAAATCATGGTACCGCAAAAACAAAGCGCCACCCTTCCTTTCCATTTGTAAGGAAATCATCTACTCCTATGATAGTGGACATCATCTCCTCCTCCATAAAGGAAGAGGGAAGGACACCAAAGAAGGTACGACATTCTTTACTAAAGAAAAGACTGATCATTTCACTCTCAAGATTCCTTGATCCGACTTAGGCATTTCGAGAGCTTGCGCGCATTCACCCCATTTTCTGCTTTATTTTCACGCGCTAGGCTAGTTGATGCCCACAGATCATGACTCGAAAAACTCGTATAAATGTTTCTGGAGCGATATATTATGTTATATGCTATTAATCTGAATATTAATCATCCTTTTTAGTTTTTAGAGATTTGATTCTATGCTTCTAGACAAAAAGTTTTTTTTAATATTATATATATATGTGCATATATCTTAAATTTTAAAAAAAATTTAAATAAGGATAATTTTGTCAAAGAATGTAAAAAATTGATATAGAATTAAATTAGTAGAATTGAATTTTTAAAAGTTCTTTTAATCAAATCACCATTGATTTATAATTTGTTATCGCTGATTTTATCTTACATTATGTTGTTGATTGAGTTGAATATTTCATTTTGATTTGAATAATTAATTTTTTTTTTGGAGAACGTTTTCTATTTTTTGTTTTTCCGAAACAATTATTTTTTGTTGCCTTCTTAAAATAAAATATTAAAATCCTATTTCAAATTTTACTTTAATAATATTAAAAATGACTAATAATCATATGATGAAGCCAACATTAGATTCCATTGATTCCTCATGTTTTAAATCGAATTATATTCGCAAGTCTAATTTTACTTGCGGGTTTTTTTTCCAATACAGGAGCATAAATGCCCTTGATTTTATACTCAGAATTTAATTTTTCCCGAGTTTGTTTCTTGGGTAATAAGTGTCCCGACTAGCAATCAGAATAAATCCATGTTCCCTACTATCATGACTAGCATATCAACAAACGAGAGCTATCCATGTGGCAATAATGTTTTAACACCTGTTTGTCCATTAGTGCAAGTCCATGACGACAAGGACATGAATGAACTATGGTACTAAACGTCAGAGGTACGAGTGGACAAAAAAAAAAAAAACCTCAGGGGGAAAATTAGACTTACGGTATAAAGTTAGGGGCATTTATGTATATTTTCCTGATAATATTTCTATAAGACTAGGTTCATGTGCTGCATGCGGTGATTTATACAATTCGTGAAAAACGATTATGGGAAATGATTGTCATTAGATTTTGTTCATGTGTTGTAAGATTGGCATTTTCCCGATATGTAAATGATTTTCTTATGTTTGATTATCTAATATATATATATATATATATATATAGATGACAATTGCTTTCATGTTTGGGTGTGTCTAGTCTTGATCAGACATATACTGTAGTATTATCTGCTTTGCTAACTCAAACACAACATGAATAATAATCGTGACAAAATTAGCAAATTCAAACACAACCTAATTAGTAATTGAGTAATACGATACGGCACGATTACCTATTACCTAATACGCATAACTCATTTATTGATTTGGTCATCTAAATGAATATAATTTATAACTAATCCATCAATATATATATAGGATGACACCTGCTTCGGTGGCCTGTGTCTTGTTCTATCGTAGTTAACATACAAGTATTTTATTGTTTTTGTTAACTCAAACACAACACAAATAATAATCGTGTCAAAATTAACAAATTCAAACACAACCTAATTAGTAATTTAGTAATACGATACGACACGACACGCATAACTCATTTATTGATTTGGTCATCTAAATGAATATAATTTATAACTAATCCATCAATATATATATATATAGGATGACAATTCGTTTCGTGTCGGTGTGTCTTGTTCGGATTGTGTTAACATACAGGTATTTTATTGTTTTTGTTAACTCAAACACAACACAAATAATAATCGTGTCAAAATTAACAAATTCAAACACAACCTAATTAGTAATTTAGTAATACGATACGACACGACACGCATAACTCATTTATTGATTTGGTCATCTAAATGAATATAATTTATAACTAATCCATCAATATTTAACACAAATAACATATTAAATAGGTTAATCTGGGTTAAAAATAAATTTACATAACGGGTTATACAGGTCAAAACGAATTTGACATAAACACGATTATACTCAACCCAAATATGAAAAAATTGTGTCGAGTTCGTGTCGGGTTCACGGATCATGTCAATTTTTTCAGGTCTATTATATATATATGAGAGATTCAGGTTCGAATCCTTGTAAAAACATGTTTCTATAACATGATATACAAAATGAATAGATGTTAAAAAAATTGAAATATACATAAAATTATTTACAAATTCTTAAATTATTTAAATTTTATATTGATGAGTTAAAATAAATAAAATTGATTTGAAGTAGTAATTAAAAAAATCCTCATTTTCTCTCCACAATCTCTTCTTTCTTCTCTAGCTACTTGTTTTCATTAAACAAGGAGATGTGATTTTTAATTATTTTTGGCTTGAAATCACCCCTTTACACCTTTTTTTTTTTTTAGTATATCTATTAATAAAGTGGTTATTCCATAAATATTTAAGTTTTTTCTTGTTTTTCGTGTTGTTGTCGTCTTATTGCAACGTTGGTTTGTTGTGTGACACCCCAAAATCCGAGGGTTTCGTTGACTAGCTGTCAACCTGAGGAAATTCTACCTTAGGTAATTTCGCACTTAAGTTTTGATCCTTGACCGATACCAATTACTCGTGGACACCGAGTTACTTCTAAGACCACTCTCTATATGTCCTCCCTTCATCGGGACCCATTCATTCCAAGTATTTAAATTTAAAATATAAGAATAATGCACTTAAATACACCGTAGCAGTCCGATCACGACTTCTTGCACTACAATTACATACCCAACTATATTAGCAATAAATTAAAAAGAATTTAATTATCATTCTTTTATACAAAATACTTGCAGGAACTAGTCTGTCCCAAGCACTTTTTACAAAAGTTTATCAAGGCCACTTGTCGGCCTTCTTCATAATCACCGCCTCGTTTGAACGTCGTTCACCGGTGTTGACCCTGTACCTGAAAGGGTTATCCCATAAAGGGTGAGTCACGATCAGTAGAGAATACCTCCTACAAGGGCTACTCCTTACCTAAGCGAACATGCAATGTTCACTCAACATTTTACAGTCACATTCCAACCAGAACATGCCAATTCTATATGGAATCCTACATGTCATGCCATGAAATGAGATGCGACTCACCATGTACTATGCGCCAATCTCACCGCACCTCACACAACGCCAAATTTCATATGTGTGACACCTTAATTCTCGGGCCGAAATCAGGAATTTTTTTTTGCTGCTACCGACAACTCGCCGCGACACCGCCGCGACAGGCAGTACGAGTATCGCCGCGACGTAGCCTGGCCGTGATGCCCCCCTATCGCGCTTGCCCGCACATGCTCAATCGCACATGGATCCTTGTCACATGCACGCAGAGCAAAGCTCTATCGCGGCGCCGCTACAATGCGCATTGAGTGCCTATATCTCGCATTAATCGCCAAGGCACATCGGGCGCGCGCCCGCTTGTGCCACCCTGTCACGACACACTTGTTGTGTCGTGACACAAGGTCTCCCGGCCTTGACCACGCCCGGTCGCGACACAATCCACGGTCGGGACACAGGGGCCAAAAGAGCTCTATTGACACAAGGCCAAGTCACCTAGAATGCCTGGTAACCTTGTCGCGACATAGGAAGACCGTGTCGCGACATAGAGCCCGGAAGTTCTATCACGCGCTAAGGCCTTGCGCCGCGGCGCAGACGCTCGCTTATGCACGCCTAAGTCGGTCGCACACGTCTGACCCGGCCGCGACACAGCATGAGAAACCCTGGTCGCGACGCACTTCTTACTGCGATAGAGGACCCAAAATGCTCAGCCTCCCGTCCTCCTACACCTCCAGTTCCCTTCCTTTTTTTTTTTTTTTTCCTTTCCAAAGTACCCTAAATTCAGTATAAATTAGCCCTTTTATTATAAAGACCACATGAAGCCTGGAAAACTTGCCAAGTTGTATTAACCCTCCAAAACGAGTTTAATTACAATTACAGAAACTGGGTTTTTCATCTTAAATTTACAAAACACAAAACGAAGCCGAAATTGGCCTTTTTCTTCACAACTGAGGTCTTGGGTGAGCTTTGTCCCCCGGCATACCTCTAGTACCTAAAATTATTTTCCCACGATGGGGTGAGCAATGCCTAGTAGATGAATTTTCCTACAAGGGTTACTCCCCACCTAAATGCGCATGTAATGGCACACAAACATCCATTCACATTCCATGCAATTGCAATTCTTACATGGAATGACTTCATGTCATGCATGAGATGAGACTCCTCACCCATACCCCGAGTCCCGACCGACTCCCTCACACATGCAACACCAAGTGTGAAAACCAGTAATTGGTGTTTCACCTAATGACTTGACTCATTGGACCGACCTCCAATATCCATTTGAGTATTTTCAAATTCAGTGTGTTTATTTATTCGCTACGCTATTTTTCTGTGGTCTCACAAATAGATCAAGCCGTACACCTTCCGACATTTTTACTAAGCCACCACCTGATCATGTCTAACCACATATAAATTTGGGTCTTTTCACCCTGTGAGGGGGATCTACCCCAACTCCTTTCTACGTTTCAACACACGTGATCAATTATTAATTTCCGTTTTATACAACTGTGAGTCTCGATCTTGGACGTTGTCCCATTTCCAAGCTCACACTATCTACCAAGAATGTGATCAATCCATCACCATGCACCCACACTCGACTCGACGCTGACATGCTACCGTAACAGAATGCACCATGCCAATACATATCTACAACTTTCATCATTCATGAACAATTATATTTTTCTACAATATAATTTCATATCATTCAAGCAATCCATGTTAACACATCGAGCATGCATTAACAACATCATTTTTCACACAACAAATCATGTTATTCATTTTTCGCAATAACACACAACAATACACACAAACCAACATGGGTCCGAAAATCAATCCGGGGCGCCCACTAACATTCCAAAATTTCGGTCTCGAGCGCCCGGCTTGATCCATAAATTCGATCCGGATGTTGCGATCGAAAAATTCAACTCGGTTGTTCAAGCGGCCCAGCTTCGGCCCGTGATTGTCCGAAGACAGTCCCAAAGTCCAGCTTTCAGTTCCAAATCTTTGGGACTGAAATGCCCGACCATTCCGATCATAACCATTCCAACCATTTGAATGGATTTTAGATGAGAATTAAACCAAGTAGGAGAAAAACCCCTATCTCTTGGAGTTTGTAGAAACTCCTCGTTTCTGGTCTCTACTTGTGGCTCTTGTCGCGAGGAAGGACTTTTCCTCTTGCTTCGTCGGAAATCGACGATTCAATCGTCGGAAAATCTAGATATAAGGTAGAGCTTCTCTCTCTACTTCTTCTTCCCTCTCCTTCTCTTTCTTTCTCCCTCTCCCAACCGGTTTGGTCAAGCTTGGGTCAAATGGGATGTCCTCTCTTGCCACATGTCACACTCTCATTGGCTCTCTTTGGATTTCCCTTATCCACTTATCCTAAATTTTGGATTTCCATCCTCTTACGTGGTGACACATGTCCCACATGGGTCCCACTTAGGCTTGTGTTTGACTTGTTCTCCTTTTAACACATGGCTCCCTAATAGCCATCCAACTTGTGCCAAGTGTCACTCGTTACTCTCGGTACCTCGAAAAACATGAAATTCCGATTGTCTCGGAATTCTACAAAATTCGATGAGGTAGCTAGATTTCGCAAGACGATTCCAACGGTGAAGTCCGTTTCGTCATTTAAGATCTTGAAAAATTTCGGATTTTCAACCGAAATTACCGCTTTACCCTTTCTCAAAAAATTAAATTTTCTCAGGTTTTACAATGTGTGATAAGCTAGTCGTGCAGTTGACCTTCATTGATCATTTCAAAAAAATTTGTTTGTTTATAAGCGAAATTTTTTGATGATACATCACAATGATAATTTTATATTCAAAATCCTTTTTATGTTCAAAATCATGCGCCTTTGTGTGGGTAGCGGATTTTTCGATTGTCTCCATGAACTCAGCAAACCAGCGAACACTTTACGACCTTTCACGGCCCAAGGACTATGTCTAACCGTAATTGAGCGGGCTTTTTCATCAGGAGGGAGGATCTATCCGCTGCTGCGATACAGACACATATTTTCTTTACCATTTAACCAATCGTAAGACTACGTTGGGCGTTGTCCCATATCTTAGAGCCCCTGATTAGACACGAAGACAATGTCGATTTACCAACCATGCACTCACACCCATTTAATGCGATGTCCCCGTGCATATGCAATATATGCGCCATTGCATATTAATTCCATGTCTCATATGTAATGAATGTCATATGGACCATACCAGCCATGCATCACATCATAAATTTTGAACAACCAACACGCCCATAATTTCCAAACATCATTCCTTGATGTTAATATAATAGCACACATATATTAACGATCGATATGTTCCAACATTTCATCACCGATATCGAAATATTAGAATTCATATATCAACATTCAATGATAACTAACTTCAAATGCGTCAATCAAATGTGAGCAAAAGACAACTCGGTTATCAGACCAATTGGCAACAAAGATGCCCGCAAATAGTTCTCGCAACAAACGAGGCCACACAAACATCTTATCACGAGCGAAGCAACAACATCGTGAAAGCAGTCCACAATTACGGACCCCAAATCACGGCCATACTTAGGCCACTAGCGCATATCGGTCTAAGCAATTGCAGGAACTTGCGCGATTCGGGCTCTGGAATTAAAACGAGGAGAAAACAACCATGGAGTCTACTCAAACCGTTCCTTACATAGGCTGCGAGATAGCCAAACCATCCTTTAAATGTTGGGACTAAACCAAAGAACCCAACAAGGCTAGACGGCTCTACTCGGCCTGCGCCTTATAGCGAAGAAGCCCCTACAGCGAAAACGGTCCCACACGGCCCAGCTTGTCCTACATGGTGTGGCCTAAGGTGGGGAAACATTGGCCTACACGGTAGCTTGGTCCCACACGGCCACGGTGAGCACGAGGTGGAAACACAATCTGCGATACACCGCGACGAAGCGGCCCCACGGCCCGAATGGCACCGCAGCGGCCAAATGGCGCCACACAAACAAGCGACCCCACCTGACCAATCGGTCCCTTGCGACCAACCAATCCGCAGCGGCGGGCGACCTTGGTGGGAACTCGTCCTGCGACACTTAAGTAGAAATTAACGGTAGGAAAATCCACCTCTTGGAGTGTAGCCCGGCTTTAACTCACAGGCACGGCGAACCGATCGTTGGAATGCGGAAGTCGGAGGAAGAAGGTACATTAGATCTTCCTTCCTCTCTTTCTTTCTCTCTCCCTTTCTTCTCATTTTTCTTTATTTCCTCTTTTTTCTTTCACCGATCCGTTTTTATAGACTTGACAAATCTACATGGCATGCATCATGCCATGTGTCATCCACATGGCATGCATATATCATGCCATGTGTCACCCACCCATTTGGGTTCATTTTTGCCCCGAAATTCGTGAAAAATCCGACCATCCCGAAATTTAACGAAATTCGTATTGGTAACTAGATTTTGCTGGATGAATCAATGGTGTTGTCTGTTTCATTATCCAATATCTAGAAAATTTCTAGGTTTTCAACCTATATTGAGCGACAATTTACTATTTTGCCATTTTTCAAGAAAATTCGATTTTTCTTGGGTTTTACATGTTGTCGGCTTATTACAATGATAAGTACCCAAGCCTAGTAAGAGAGTTTAACCCAAAAGATCGGATTGATAGATGGGTGAACCTCTTAAGCTTGCCCACCCCTAGAGAAGCCGGATGTCTGCAGGCGACTTTCACTCTATATATCTTTCATTGTGAATCTACTCTTAGGGCATCAGGTAGCCCTTTTCCAAGTAGCCGTTTCTTGCTACGTACCGACTCTCAATGAAAACACCAATGATAAGTACCCAAACCTAATGGGAGAGTCAAACCCAAAAGACCGGCTTGATAGGTGAGAAAACCTCTCAAGCTTGCCCACCCTTAGAGAAGTTGAACGTCCACGGACAGCTCTCACTCTGTATATCTTTCTCTTGGGGCACTAGGTAGCCCTCTTCCAAGTATCCTTTTCCCACTACGCAGCGGCTCTCAATGAAAACATCAATGATAGGTACCGTCAACGGAGACCAGTCAAACCTAAAAAGGCGGAAGCATTAAATTGTGACCATTACCAAATAATACAAGTTTTAACGCATTTTGATCAAGTTTGACCCAAACTGATTAGTATGTGGGCCCCAGGATTGACTTTTCAAGGATGAATAATTTTGGGTTGACTAAGATACCATCTACGTGAGGCGCTTGTCGATATGAGTTCATAGACGGGTTGAGCGTCAAAAAATCAGACTTGCGGATACAAAAAGTTATGGCCACGAGAAGTTGAAGCAGTGATATTTATGGAATTGGCCAAGTCGGTCAAAGGTTTTCACCTAAAACGACCTAGGCTCTATATAAACCTAGTTTTGCGTGCCAAATGAACCACAGCCCCAAAACACTCATTTTCGGCTTCAAAACCTTAGAAAATTCCCCGAACCGTGGTTGGCTGGGTGGGTTTCGGCCGTTTAAGGCGATCGGGTTTACTGGCGGAGTGGGAGGTCGGCCACCATCCTCGCTGCGCATGACCGGAGGAAGGGTGGAGTGAGGCAACCTTGGCCCAAATTTCACGACCGAGCCGGGGAGGAAGGCGAGGTGAAGGGCGACCACACCTTGGAATTTCACATTGGCCGTGCTTGGACGAGGCTTGGACCTGGGTAGGCGAGCACGGGTAGCGACCGCGAGGTGGTCGTAGATTTTCTTCATTTTCGGCCATTCGGGCCGACCAGCCTCCCTCCCCCATTTTTGGACCCTCGGGCACTCATTCAGAGTAGTCCTTTTCTCGGATCCTCCAGTTTGAAAGATACAACGAAAACAAATTTGGCCTACGGTTGGATCGAGTTTTCCGACCACCACAGCAACTTTTGAACCAAGGTAAGAATCTTACATTGTGTTCTCTTAAGGCTTTCCATTGATATAAAGTTTGTAAATTTTGGACGTCGTTTGGTTAGTTTTCCATTTTTGGGTTATTTAGGGTAATTACCGAAAAGGTTTGGACCGAAATTAGACACCAATTGGTCAAATTAGGCAAAATTGAAGTTGGATTAGTGAAATTGGATATTTTTATGATTTATTGGAAGGTTCAATTTCAAAAAATTAGCCTCCGGGTGAAAAGCCCCAATTTTAGTGCCGAAGTCTGTAGGGCACACTATAATTGGACACATCCAGTCGATTTGAATAGTTTCATAGTTCTAAAATTATTATAAGACATTTGGGGGCATCCCAATGTCTTTAGTTTAATTGGAGCCTAAATTGTATTTTTATTATGCAGGCTTCGCGTTGAAGCGCCGGAGAGCGATCACTGCGAGGCGGGGCCCGAGCATACGTAATTAATAGTGGTTTATATCTTTTAAATGCTTTGAGGTATTATTATGATATAATTGTGGTTAATTATTTTATATATATATTATTTGATCGAATGGTTGGTTATGTATAAATATAATTATGCATTTTTATATAAGCGAGTTATCATTCGTGTGAATTTTGTCAACATTTTAAATATTTGGAAATTTTACTGAGTTCATGGGTAAAGTTGTGGTATTTAAATATTTTGGTACATGGATTGAGGTTTTAAACCACCTTGAAAATTTATTGATTTAAGAAATTGATTTTTGAGATTTTTATGATTTTATGCATGTTAAATATTTTTAAAGTTTTATGTGCTTAAAATTGGTTATGGTGAATATTTTCATTGTGGTATTTCTCGATTTTGGCATGAATTGATGAATTGAAATTCATCAATATATTTGATTGAGTTGTTGAAATTAAATTTATAAATTCTTAATTTATGTCTGATATCGTTGGAAAAGTATATGTGAGTAAGGATCTCTTGTTGGTTGTTATAAATTGATGTCATATAGTACGAGTTCAGTCGGTATTTATATTACGATTACCTTTGGGTTTGCTGCGATTGTCGTGAGGTTGGTTTCATCCAACGGTTATATATTATTTCCGCGGTAGTGAGGTCGGGTTTACCGACCGGTTAAATGCGTTATTATTCTGCGACACGCTTTCGTTGTTGGGGGTCGTGAGGTGAAAGTAATCCCGCGATTTATGAAGGATATATGGTATGGTACATTGTTGGTTATTATTACCACGACACCTTCGGAGGTTGAGGGTCATGAGGTGGGGCATCCCACGGTTTATGATGGGTATATGGTATGGTACATTGTTGGTGTCTGAGTAAGCTATAACCTTTTCAATATTTATGGTTATTGTGTTTTCATGATTATTTTTACGACATGATGTTTATATATTTTATGCGCAATTTTCATGTTGTGAATAAATTCAGGTTATAATTTTCTTAATAATAAATTCGGTTAAACTTTTGAGCATGAATTTCGTATTGTTGACTTGGGTATAAGTTTGGGTTTTATGAGATGATTTTAAACGGGGAACCTTGCAAAATAGTGGAAGTGAGGTCTTGAGAGAAGGAATTTTCGAAAATAAAAACATTATTTTCCTTATAAATTATGTCACTCACTGAGATTTATTATCTCACATTTTATTGTTTTAAATCCGTTCCCTAGGTCCAGGCAGTTCGTAGAGACCTACCTCGCTCCAGCTTCTAGATCCTCTTTACTTGAATTGCGGTATTCTATCTTATCTATCGTATTTATTTTTTTTTTTGGAGCTTGTTATTTTCATTTGTACCCCTAAATTCGCAAACACTCTTAGAATGCTCTGATCTTAATATTAAACTCATATGAGTCTTTATTATGTGTGTTTGTGGTTATGACCTACAATAAGATAGGTCGGTTGTGGATTTGAGCTGTTGTAGATCTTTATATATATATATTTGAGGCATTATATTAATCGTGTGTCACACTTCTTTTGCCTAGCAGGTGGGGTTCCGTTGGATATTCCACCCCAGGGATTTATGCAGTGGGACTTCGCCTAAGCGCGGGAAATCTGGGAGGTATCGGGATTCGGTCTGTCAATAAGTGGGAGAACATCTCAAGCTTGCCCACCCATTATAAGTCAGGACCGTCGGGCGTGCCGCTCTGAAATGTTTCTTTGGACTTTCTCCTTAAGGCGCAATGACCACTTTCACGATCTGCGTTGTGGCTCTTTAATAAAGCCTGGATGAGTCACACTGAAAAATGATTAGACGGCTGGCAGACCAACTTGATAGGTGAGAAGAGCATACAAAGTTTAAGTATCATTTCTCGCAATTTGGCACGTGGAGGCGGCGTGGATCGTATCATATGAATTGATGTTTTTCGTCGTTTTGTTATAACACTTTATTTGTGTGGGCCGTGGGGGCAAATATAACAAATAAAGCAAATTCAATCAGTTGAAAATATAAGATTATGATTGTCGGTATAATTAAAATATTAATTTTCATTTTTATGAAATAATTTATTTTTAAAATTAGAAAACATCTTGACAAATATTTTATAAAAGTAATTTTTATATCTCAAAGTGGGTTTAAAATAATAGTATTTTAGGACAATTTTAGGACTTATTTAGAGACAATTTTCAAGAATACTTTTTTTTTTATCTAAAGCAAATAATCTAAAATATATATTTCGCAATTAAAAGTTTTTGCTTGTCTTTGAGAATAAAAATATAATATTCTTAAATAACATTTTTATTGTTTTTTTTACCATCTATTCACTTTGTAGACTTGTAGTAAGTTGCTCTTACAGTTATTCCAATGTGGATCTCCCACATTTTTATTGTTTGTATTATCTGAAAATAATTATTTTAAAAATAGTTAGATAAATATAAAATGATTAAAATAAAAATATTTCACATAAAAATTATTTTTAAAGAACAATTAAAAATATTGCTTTAAAAATATTTTGTTTTACAAAATATAAACAATAGTGTTAAAAAATTGCTTTAGAAATTTATTTCCAGTAAAATTTTGATATTTCTGGTTTATTTCTATAAACTTATCTTATGAAATAATGATTTTTAAAACTATTTAAACGCATAAAATTAAAATCTTTTTTTATTGTCTCATATTTTAAAAGTTATAGTGAAGAAGATAAGGTAGGTCCCATACTACTATTTAATGTACTTTATACAAAAACTATTTTTTTTTTTTTATTTAAAAGGAAATATATCTAAACATATATTTTATAAGGAAAATAAGTTATTAAAAATTATTACCTTAAATTTTAAAAATAATATTTACGGACACAATATTTGTCCATGTCCGTACCTTTTATGTAAGTTATTACATATTTTTATTTCTATTTTTATTTTGAAAATAAAAGATAAAAAATTTATACAAATAGAAATTGCCAGTTTAGAACAAAATATTACTAAAATTACAATTAAAAACAAAAAAAATTACTGGTATCTAAACACTAAATATTAGATAAAAAATGATTAAGATTATAAATAGTAAGAGTTGTATTGGGGCGGCCTTATATATAATATAAATATTTGGTTAAAATATATCAAATAATCCAATATTTGTTAATCTAACATATCCCATATTTTTTCTTAAAAAGTAACCCTTTTAGACAAAATTGCCCTTTTTCATTTCATTTATTTACGTTTATCTCTTAAAAGAAATGGCTACTTTTGCAAGAAAATAAAGAGGGTATTTTTATCAAAATCATGACAAAAGTAGATAAGAGGTCAAATATATAATAGAAGTATTTGGTTAAAAGACATTAAATAATTCAAGATTTATGAATCTAACCTATCCCTTTTTTTTTTCTTGAAAAGGAACCCTTTTAGACAAAATTGCTCATTTTCATTTCATATAATTACATTATCTATTAAAAGAATGGGTTACTTTTGGAAGAAAATAATAAGGGTATTTTTGTCAAAAAATTCCAAAAATTGATAAATAATCAAATTTCTAAAATTGGGTTTTCAAAAGGTCTTTTAATCGAATCATCCTATATAATATATATAAAAATTTTGATTTTAGAAATAATTTTCATATATTAATTTTTATTTATTTATATACTATTTGTAGATTATAATTTTGAGACATCAAATAATCCAAGATTTATGAATCTAACTTATCCTATATTTTTTTCTTGAAAAGTTACCATTTCAAACAAAATTGCCCTTTCTCATTTCATATATTTACATTATCTCTTAAAAGAAGGGGTTACTTTTGCAAGAAATAAATGAGGGTATTTTTGTCAAAAATTGATAAGGGCTAAATTTCTAAAATTGGATTTCCAAAAGGTCTTTCAATCAAACCACCCTATATATATATATTTGAAAATCCCTATATATATATATATATATATATATATATATATATATATATATATATATATATATTTAGAAAGATCGATTTTGATCAGATTTGCTCGATGCAGAAAAAGTGACAATGGCTCCCTTATGCAAGAAACGCTTGTGCAAGGCATGGGCAAGTGTTGCACACCGCCTTGATTTCAGTTCAGCCATGGAATCCAAGGAAGATGAAAGTGTGTCAGTGATGCTGATACCTCTGATGAAGAGACACTATTTGAATATGTGTATGAATATGTGTTGGAAGCTATCGCCTCCAGCCAAACCGCTCGAATTTCGTCTCTCGAATCAGATTATGATGGTTTTAAAACACCGACTTCAACTCCTCCTCGTCTGAATGGGGTTGCTGAAACCTGTCATGGTGCTCCTACGAAAACTCTGATGAAATTCTGAGCCATTGATGAGAGTTATGCGGGAAGCTCGATTTCGACCTACTTGATTGATATGCAGTCATCGGAGACTTCTCTTGCATTCTGAGTATTTTACTTTCTCTTTTAGATTTTCTAACTCATAATATGCATAAAATGCTTTTCCTTCTTTGATTTGATACCTTAAAGCGTAACGCCTCGTAATCCATGCAATAGTTACATTGTTACATGAGGAAGATGTTGGTAGTAAAGAATTCAAGTTGACCAGTTCTATGCTATAGTATAATAGTAACATTGTATAGTAGTTGTTGTCATGAATCCAAATCTGGAAGTCGGAAAAATTTCCATTTCTTTTCGAGGAATTAATCTATGTTTTTGCTGTGTCTGTTGTTGTTTATGTGTACAATTCTTTTACAACTTTCTTATTTGTGTGACATCCTTCTTTGGATAATTTATGATTTATCGTATGATAAAGTATGTGATGTTGAACATTTAAGAACACACCCAACCTAGCTATTTGTGAAAATGAAAATCGAAGCCCACATAATCATCCATTTAGAATATAAGGGGTTCCTGCTTGGTTCTTGTTTTTGAAAACTGTTATTGAGAATAGTTTTTGAGCCACATGTCGGCTTTCTTCTCAAAAAGCGAAGGCCTCTAATGGCGTGGAGTCTTCTGAACACTCCCACATGCGAAATAATGATGTCTCGATGGGGTGAGACGAGTCTTGTGTTAATTAACTGTCTTACATGGGTTACTCCTTTAAGTGCACACGTAATGGCAAGCAAACACATTCAAGCAAATGCGCCAGTCCTACTTGAATGTATGATCCATGTTTGAGTCCTCAGGCTACGCCATACGTCTGCAAGCCATGTATAAAATCATTTTCCAAACAAAAATATTTGTTTTTATTGAGGACAACTCTGTGTCTCATCGTTGGAAAATCCTCAGAGAATTGAATTTGTTGGGTAACTCTCGAAACAATTCATGGGCCTTCGACGTGGTGTTGGACAATCTTCGACACAATTCTTGAGATGTGACTTTAAGATAAAATTATTATTTTAATAATTTGCAGAACTATCATTTGGACAACCCTCAGTTTATTTGTCATGCATACTACCATTCTAGGGTGTCTCGGTGCATATGAAATGCATTATGCCATTTCCAACAATTCATGTTAATATATTTTACATGCATATACTAACAAAGATTAATTCACAACATCATGTTATTCAATTCATAATAATAACATCAAAATTAGCTCACATGGGCTAATAACCAATTCAAGCAATTCATTTTTGAATCACCCGAGCAACACACAAATCACACACAAGTCACGTGAACAGTGAAACCCTAGGTCTCGACACTGTTCACGGCCACACTAGGGATTTTCTCACTCGGTCCAAATCTGATGGAACCAAAAACACGGTCATCCAAGCCTTAACAAATCCTCATCCATTAAAATGGCTCTTAGCCAAATAATAAATAAAGTAGGAGAAGATCCCTACCTCTTGGAGTTGTTGAAACTCCATAAAATCGGTGTCCACACGTAGCCTTGTAGCGTGAATCAGCTTTGCTTATTATTTGGCAGAAATGGCGTAAATCGAAATTGGAAATCCTAGAGAGAAGTTGGTCTTTCTCTCTCTAAAACCAGTTTGCCCCCTTCACTGCACGTTTTTTGCAAAATGGAGAAGAAGAAGTCTTTTCTTCTTTTCTTTTCTTTTAATTCTTTTCACTTAATTCCCTTTGTATCCCTTTAGTTTGACTTTTAAGGGCTCTTTGACACTTGGCTTAATCTAAGTCATTTATCTCTATCCTCTTACTAATTATGCAACATGTGTCACATGGTACGTATGTGTAGGTATTTTGTCTAGCATCGCATCTTACTCTGTGAGTTGTAATATGGCACTCGACACCCGATGCCTTGAAAGACTTGAAATTCCGACTGTCTCGGAATTCGACGAAATTCGACATGGTAGCTAGATTTCGCGAGACGATTATAACGGTGAAGTCCGTTTCGTCATCCGAGATCTAGAAAAATTGTGGATTTTGACCAAAATTACCCTTTTTCAGAAAATTATAATTTTTTCGGGTTTTACAAAACTCTTCTTTTTTGAAAAACATAAAAAAAACACTAAATTTAAAGAACCAAGAAGAGTTTTGTTCTTTGTGTTTTCAAAAACTATTCTCAAAAACAGTTTTCAAAAATAAGAATCAAACAGGAACCCCTTATATTCTAAGTGGATGATTATGAGGGCTTCGATTTTCATTTTCACAGATAGTTATGTTGGGTGTGTTCTTAAATGTTCAACATCACATACTTTATCATACGATAAATAATAAATTATCCAAAGAAGGATGTCACACAAATAAGAATGTTGTAAAAGAATTGTACACGGAAACAACAACAGACATAGCAAAAACATAGATTAATCTCGAAAAGAAATGGAAATTTTTTTTACTTTCAGATTTGGATTCATGACAGCAACTACTATACAATGTTACTATTATACTATAGCATAGAACTGGTCAACTAGAATTCTTTACAGTCAAATCATCTTCCCTCAAGCTAACAACAATGTAACTATTGTATGGATTTTAGAGGCATACAGTTTAAGGTATCGAAATTAGTAAGGAAAAGCATTCATGCATATTATGAGTTACAAAATCTAGAAGAGAAAGTAAAAATACTCTGTAGTTCGCAAGGAAAGTCTCCAATGATCAGACATCAATCAAGCAGGTCGAAATTGAGCTTCCTGCATAATCCCTTATCAATGGCTCGTAATTTCATTGTAGGCTTTAGAGGAGCACCATGACAGTTTCAGCAACCCCATTCAGACGAGGAGGAGCTGAAGTCGGTGTTTTAAAACCATCATAATCTGATTCGGGGAGACGAAATTCGAGCGGTTTGGCTGGAGACGATAGCTTCCAACACATATTCATACACATATTCAAACGGTGTCTCTTCATCAGAGGTATCAGCATCACTGACACAACTTTCATCTTCCTTGGATTCCATGGCTGAATTGAAATCAAGACGGTGTGCAACACTTGCCCATGCCTTGCACAAGCCTTTCTTGCATAAGAAAGCCATTGCTAGCTCTTCTAGTCCTGGAGTAAACAGATTAAAAACATCGATCTTTGGGGTGTAAGGGCTGCCAAGATCCGCAAAAACCATTTGAGTCATTGAAAACTAGTTTCTTAGGTGAAGAAGAAACAAACAAGAGCGGAGACTTGAGATAAAGAGGAAAATCTCCATTCTCTCTTTATGTATTAGGAGTAACAGGTTCGAGGGGAACTCCATTGCATCTTTTACAACTTCAATCACACTAAATTCTTCCAATTTCTCAGAAGTTTTCACTGACAGATCCTCTTCTTTCTTCAATTTATCCGAGCAAACCACAGGAAAATCTACCATAAATATCCGACAATATTAATACCTGTCGATGAAGAGGAAAACAAGAATATGTAAGAAAGATCGACCTGACTTAGATAACGCAAAGTCAAACAAGTCAAAACGATGCTGCATGAAACCCGAAAAGTACGAGGGAAAGAAAAAAAATACCAAGAAAAATAATTTTCTCATGTTTGGTTTCAGCATAGAAAATAGAAAAGAAAATCAATTATAATCAAAATTCTTCAAAATTTTACATATTTTTAAATTTTTTTAGTCCTTATATAATAGAGAGAAACAAATAAAATGAGTTTGAATATAGATATAGAATTAATTTATTAAGTTCAAATCTATTTTTTATTTTCTAGCAAATTTTTCCTTCCATTTTTCCTCTCTATTTTCTTTCTTTAATACTTTCCGGGTTCCAAATGGAGCCTTCAGATTTAACCTTAATCTAGTACTTCACAATGACATGTTTTTTTTCTACCCAATAAATAAATAAACATCTTTGCAGTCATATATGGAAAGCTAAGGATTTTGCATCCGCTTTCAACTTTTTTGCTATTTATTAAAAGAGGAAACGAAGATATTAGGCATGTTTAGTTCTTGTTTTTGTAAACTATTCTTGAGGATAAATTTTGAACACAGAAAACACCTTTTTGGTGCTATTTGAAAACTGTTTTTGTTCTCTTAATTTATTTTTTTCTATGTTCTTTGTGTAAAACCCCAGAAAATCCAAATTTTCGAAAATGGGTAAAATGGTAATTTCGATCAAAATCCGGAAATTTTTTTTTTAGATCTCAGATGATAAAACGGACTTCACCGTTGGAATCGTCTCGCGAAATCTAGCTACCACGTCAAATTTCGTGAATTAGGACAATCGAGATTTCAGTTTCGAGGCCTTGAGAGTAGTGTTGATGGCTTGACGCGATTGATGGCTCGTGAGACACGTGTCGAGTGGAGCTAGTCAAGCGAATAGCTCAGTGGGACCCAAAAGAGACATGTGGCATGATTGGAGAAATTGAGTAGATGGATAAGGTGATGGGTGTCATTGAGCCACTTATAATTGGACATGTGGCAAATGAGAGGACATCTCACTTGACTTCTATCTTCTCCCAACCGGTTGGGATAGATGGGAAAGGAGAGAGAGAAAGGCAAACCAAATTTGAGATGAAGATTTAGAGAGAGAGAGAGGCTCTACCTTCTCGAGCCTCTCTCTCTAGAATTTCTGACGATCGGACCATCGGTTTTCGGCGAAGCAAGGGGGAAGAGTTCATCACTCCACGACGAGGCTTCGCATGAGAGCGGGAGTTCCAGGGTTTGATGGCTAGGAGAGTAGGGGTTTACTCACCTTGGTTTAATCATTGTCACAGGAGCCATTCAAATGGCATGGAGACTGTGAGCCATGGTGGCCGTGTGAACCGTCTAAAGACCTTGAGACCCGATACTAGAGATTTTGGAGATTTGTTTTCGGACAATCCGAGGGGCCGAGCTTTTGAATTAAGTAATTTTATTGTGTCTTAGGCTTTTTATGTGTTAAAGTTAAAATGAATAATGGTGTTAGTTTGTCTTGCCACTAGAAAAGAATGTTTAGTTGTGTTTTGAGCAGCTGGGAAATTCTTTATATTGTGGTAGTGCGCGTGCTTGGACTTTAGAACTTGTTTTGGGTAGGAAATAAAGGGGAATTTGTAGTGAGTCCTTCGAGGAGTAAATTGTAGCCACATCGGTGAACTTGATGTTAGGAACTTAAATTTCTCAAACCGGACCTGTAGCCCGAGAGTTATGGTCAGTTTACCACTGGGCTGATCCTAGTGGAAGGGTTGTCTACTATGGTCCGATCCATTTAGATACGCCCGGTGGTCGCTGGTTAGGTGCCGGATGGGGTCAGCCGGCTAGGGTTGGCCGGTTCGGGTTGAATATTCATTTGAGGCCTCCAACTTCGGAAGGTCATAACTTCTTCATCCAAACTCCGATTCAAGTGTTCTTAGACTCTATGGAAAGTCCATTGAGTCAAGATTCCAGCCATATGCCTGTGGAGGGCAGTAGGTATTGGAGCTGGTCGGAAGGAGAATTAGGCCCGAGGGCAGGTCGGGTAGAGAATTTGTAGGGTAGAATACCTATTCATGTGACCTCCCGACCCGGAAGGTCATAGCCGATCCGAACTGTTTTGGGTGTTCTTAGACTCTATGGAAAGCCCATTGAGTCAAGATTCCAGACATATTCCTATGGAGGGCATTGGGTACTGGAGGTGGACGGAAAGGGGAATTCGGGCAGGGCAGGTCGGGTAGGCTAGCCGGGTAGGGCTGCCTATTCATGTGTGACCTCCAACTTATGAAGGTCATAACTTCTTAATTCGAACTCCGTTTCGAGTGTTCTTGGACTCTATGAAAAGACCATTGAGTCAAAATTCCATCCATATGCCTGTGGAGGGCAGTGGGTACTGGAGTTAACGGAAAGGGAATTTGGGCGACGGAGTTGGGTAGGTGGCGGGTAAGAATTTGCCCTATTCATGTGTGACCTCCAACTTCGGAAGGTCATAACTTCTTCGTCCGAACTTCGTTTTGGGTGTTCTTGGACTCTATGGAAAGCCCATTGCGTCAAAATTCAATCCATATTCCTATGTATGGTAGTAGGTACTAGAGCTGGCCGGAAAGGGGAATTCGGGAAGGGCAGGTCAGGTAGGCTAGCCAGGTAGGGCTGCTTATTCATGTGTGACCTCCAACTTAGGAAGGTCATAACTTCTTCATTTGAACTTCGTTTTGGGTGTTCTTGGACTCTATGGAAAGACCATTGAGTCAAGATTCCAGCCATATGCATATGGAGGGCAGTGGGTATTGGAGATGGCCGGAAATGGGAATTCGGGTAGGGCAGGTCGGGTAGGCTGGCCGGGTAGGGCTGCCAATTCATGTGTGACCTCCAACTTCGGAAGGTCATAACTTCTCCGTCCGAACTCCGATTTGTGTGTTCTTGGACTCTATGGAAAGCCCATTAAGTCAAGATTGTAGCCATGTTTTTGTGGAGTACATTGGGCAATTGGGCCAGTTAGTACTGGCCGGTTAGGTTGTGTGTTATGGCTTGTATGAATAACATGCGGTGTGAATTTCGTTAATATATATATATATATATATATATATGCATGCTTGAATTTGATATATGGAATGTAGGATATCATGGTTTGGAATTTGTAAGCACTTCAATATAAATGTCCAACTGATGCATGGATGAATATGCATGAGTATGTATGCACAGATAGTTCTCATTTTATATGTAGCAAGGTATAAGTAAGCAATGGCATAATTGCATTGCACGTGCACGGAAACATCGCATGACATGAGAGTGAGTGCATGGTTGGGATCGACACTGTGTTAGGTGTTCGATGGAGTGTCATGAATACTGCGGTTGTGGATCATGTAAGGCAGGGAAAATTGAATTTTACGAAAAATGGTAAAAGCGATAATTTCGGTCAAAACAGAAATTTTCCTAGATCTCGGATGGCCGAAGCGGACTTCACGGTGGAATCATCTTGATAAATCTAGCTGCGTCGAATTTCGTCAAATTAGAGCGGTCGAATTTCATGTTTTCTAGCGTAAGTGTCGGGTGCAATAAAACTTGTGAACGGGTGATGTGACCAAAGTCTTTGCTACATGCTCTTTCATGTGACACACATGTTGCATGATTAGAGAGAGGATGGAGATTAATGGCTTAGATTAAGCCATGTGTCAAATACTTAAATGAAAAGGGACATTGATGGAATTTTGAAAAGTTTAATAGAATAAGACAAAGGAATAGTCTTCTTCTCCACCAATTTGAAGACAAAATGTGCAGTGAGTTAGGTTTTGAGATTTTAGAGAGAAAAAGAGTGACTTCTCTCTAGATTTCCCGCCGTTCGGATCGTTGGTTCTCGACGGGCAGAAGCACGCCGGCGAGGAGCTACGCGTGGACGCAATTTGGTGGAATTGGGCAACTCGAGAGGTAGGGGTCTTCTTACACTTGTGTTATTCTTTGGCTAGAGCCATGTGAATCGTTAGGGATATTACGAGACTTGATTTAGCGAAGTAATTTCGGTCTCGAAACATTGAGCAGAGTGGAGAAAATCACATCATGTAGGCGTGAACGTCTTGGGCAGGGTTTCACTATTCCGCGTGATTTGTTGTGTGATTTTGTGTAGTTTAGATTCAAAGTGGTGCTTGATTGGTTAATTAGCCCATGTGAGCTAATTTTGGTGTTATTGTTATAATTTGAATAATATGAATTACGTGAATTAATTATGTTAATATATACATGAAAAATATATTAGCATGAATATTTTGGAATTGGCATAATGCATTCCATATGCATTGGGGCACCCTAGAATATTAGGTGTGAGTGCATGACATGAAAAAAAACAAAAAACGAAAATGTTTGTGAAGGAATTTCGGCGGAAGATTTTAGGAGAATTTTGTTGGAGATTGTCCAAACAATTCTCACGTCGGAGGGCCCATGAATTGTTTCGGAGGGTTATCAGCAGATTCACATGATTTGTCGATAAATTCTGAGCTTCGATAGTAAGTTTCAAGAACAAAGGCTTTTGTTTTGAAAGCGTGACCTCACTCGCATTTGGCTTAGGCATGTGTGAGAGTCGGTGAGACCGAGACATGGGATTGGGTATGTAGACATTGAGTAGGATCATGCTGTTTACTTGAGTGTGATTGTTTTCCATGACATGTGTGCACTTAGGTGGGGAGTAACCCACGCAAAATTATCCTTCTTTGGGCTTTGCTACCTTTTGTCGAGGATCGATATTTCGAATGGGGGAGGTGTACGGGAGGACGAAACTCAGGGCCGCGTTTGGAAAAAAAAAATCAGGTTGTGGCTTTGGTATTCATTTTGTAGGACATGTATTAAAACTTTAAATTTTGATATATGTTATGGTTAAGAGTATTGTAATAACTCTTGAACTATTGGTATATAGTTGATGTAATTTCGTGAGTATTGATGCAAGGGCCTAAGTGGCCATTTTTACTTGCACATGGACCCGGTATGGTCGTTGTTGATTGTTGGGACAGGTTTTGTACCTTGGGTAGAGCTCCCCATACAAAGGAGACTCTGTGAGACCCGAGAAAATTCCAATTTTCTGAAAAAATGGCAAAATGGTAATTTTAGTCAAAATCCGAAATTTTTCTAGATCTCATATGATGAAATGGATTTGTGCTGATTGAGATAAAATGCCGCGAAATACATTAACACGTCAAATTTTGTCAAATTCTAAGACAGTCGGAATTTCACATTTTTCGAGGCACCGGGTGTTAGGTGCCATAAAACAGGTTTGAGAGACATGTGATGTGACAAAAGTCACCCACTACATGTACTCATGTGACACATGTTGCATGAGTAGAGAGATGATGGAAATGGACGGCCTAGATAGTGTAAAGTGTCAAAAATCTAGAAGAATGGACATGATGGGAATTAATTGAATTGTTAATGACAATGAGACAAAAAGGGAATAGTGATCTTCTTCCTTTTTGAAGACGAAGCGAACGATAGAGGGCATTTGGAGAATACGTGGCTGGATATTTGTGATTTTTAAGCAGAGAGAAGGTGTGCCTTCTCCTCTGGGTTCAGTCGATCGGATAGTCGGTTCTCGAAGCGAAGCGAAGTTCTTTCTCTGCTTGGCGAGAGTACAGCGTGAGCACCAATTTGGTGGAGTTCAGGCGCTCGAGAGAGTAGGGATCTTTTCTACTTGTGTTGATAACGGCGAGGCGTGCAAATGGTTAAATGTTACGAAGGGGCTTGTTTTAGCCATAAATTCGGTCTCAAGCTTTAGTAGGCAGGTGGAAGAAAAATTCCTGTTGTGTGGTACGTGAGCCGATTATTGGCCCGAGGGTTTCACTGTTCACGTGAATAGTAACATGAATTCGTTGTGATTTTTATGATGTTGAGTGTAACGACCCGTACCAAATAATACGAGTTTGACCAAGTTTGACCAAGTTTGACTTTTTCGAGGAGGAATAGTTTTAGGTTAACTAAGACACCATTTTGTAGGCCTCGTCGTCTGAGTTCGTGAAGCGGGGCGGAGCATCACGTAAAACTACGGATAAAGATTCTGGCCATTAGAAGTTCATGATAGCACTTTATCCAGTGCCAAGTTAATGCGGGATTTTTGCGAAAGCGACCCTAGACCCTATAAGCTGGCTTGTGATACCAAATGAAAACCTGGCCCAAAACAACCTTGGCTCCCAAAACCTAAGAAAACTCTCCAGGCCAGGGAACACCTTTTGGGCGATAGTACTGCTTGTGGCAGTGAAAATCGGACGAGGCCGAGGCACCGGCGGAGTTCTTGCATGCAGCCGCGCGGATACGAGGTGAGCCACCGCGGACGATACCGACCGTAAAATTTCTGACCAACCGTTGTCGGGCGCGCCGAGATATGGCAGCCGAACCCGGCGGCGGTACCATTTTCACACAGGTTTGTGATTCCGACTTCCGGCCACTTCAGGCCATCCATAAGCTCCTTTCCACCATTTTGGACCTTCTGAACTCATCATTGGTCCCTTTTGCAGATTTCCCACACGTTTGGAAGTTACAACAAAAGCGAAATCGTGACTTAGATCGGGTTTTAAATACCACGGCGTATTGGACCAAGGTAATGGAACCAATAATGAGTTCCTGGTCTCTTGGGCTTTCCATTGATGGTTTTAATAGAGAGATTTTGGGCGTCGTTTGGTTGAGGTTTAGTTTTTAGGTTGTTTAGGGTAATTCTCAGGAAGTCGGAATGAATAGAGTATCGATTGGTCAAATTGTGAAAATTGAAGTTGTATTAGTGAAATTGGATGTTTTTAGGAATTATTGGACGGTTCAATTTAAATTAGCTCCCGGGTAAAGAAGCCCCAATTTTAGATCTGGACCTATAGGGCACATTGTGTAATTAGACACATCGGAGTCGATTAGGATGATTTCATAGTTCTAAAAATTATTCTAAGACCTTAGGGGCATTCGATGTTGTTGGTTCGGTTATTGGAACTAAGTGATATTTTTATTTATATTACGGGCGCTCCGTCGAGATGGGAGAGGCGATCTGAGGAACAAAATTGAGCGTCTGTAGTCTGTGAGTGGTCTACTTGTTTTTAGAATGTTTTGGGGTATTATTATGATATATATTTGCGATTAGTTATTTCATATATAAACTTGTTGATCGGGCCCGGTTGGTTGTGCATAAATGAAAATGTCGATTTTTATAAAAACAAATTATCATTTCATGTGAATTTTGTCAACATTTTAAGTGGAGTGTTCATGGATGTGTGAGTGGTTTATCGTTTTTAAATGATTTGGGATATGTTGATATATCTATTGTGATTAAATATTTTGCATATCTTTGTTTGATCAAATGGTTGGTTGCATACAGAAATGTAATTGTCGGTCTCCGCAGAAAGCAAGTTATCATTTCATGTAAGTTTTGTCAACATTTTAAATATTTGGAAGTTTTAATGATTCTGGATGAATTACGTAGTATTTTAAATATGTTGGAGTGCGTGGATTGAGGTTTTAAACACTTTGGAAACTTATTGTTTTAAGAAAGAGATTTTGAGATCTGGTGAAATGATTATGATACAGTATCGTTTGAAAAAGCACTTGTGAGTAAAATTTGGTTATATATTATTTCCACGGTCGTGAGGTCGGATTACCGACGGTGGTATGCCACGATGTCGTGAGTTCGTTAGATATTATTTCCCGCAGGTCAGTGGGGTCGGATTAAACCGGTGTTATGCCACGATGTCGTGAGTTAATTATATAATGTTCCCACGGTCGTGGTCGGATTAGGCGATTGGTATGCCACGATGTCGTGAGTTTAGTTAGATATTATTTCCCGCGATTAGTGGTGCCGGATTACCGGCGGTGGTATGCGTGTAGTAGGTTGGTTTATATAATGTTTCCCGCGGTGGTGAGGTCGGGTTTGAAGCGGTGGTTTGCCACGCGATGTCGTGAGGTTGGTTCCATCCAGCGGTTACATAATATTACCGCGTGGCGGTCGGGTTTACCGATGGTATATGATGGGTATATAATACGGTTTATAAAGGATATATATACTATGCGATGCGGTTGTTGGTCTCTGATTTAAGTATAAGCTTTTCAATATTAATTTTTGGTTGCTCAGTATTTCATGATTATTTGTACAATATGAGGTTTATACACTTTATGCTCAATTGTATGTTGTGAAACAGATTCAGGTTTTAAGGTTCTTAAAAATCATGTCGGTTAGATTTTTGTACAATATGAGGTTTATACACTTTATGCTCAATTGTATGTTGTGAAACAGATTCAGGTTTTAAGGTTCTTAAAAATCATGTCGGTTAGATTTTTGAGCATAAATTTCATATTGTTGGACTTGGGTAATGATGGGTTTTGTGAAATGTTTCTAAACGGGGAACCTTATAAAGAGCGAACGTGAGGTCTTGAGAGAAGAAATTTTGATAATAAAAGCATTATTTTTTATTATAAAATTATGCCACTCAGCGGATTTGTTCTCACGTTTATTTTTCAAATTTGTTCACAGGTCGAGGGTTCGTGAGGGCCCCTGCCTCGCGCCGAGATTCAACACCGCTTTATGCCGACAAGCGTAGTGCCTCTATCCCACCTATATGTCTTTGTTTTGTGGTATCTATTTAATGCGCTATGTACTAAATTCGCCTTCTCTTAGAATCTTTCGATATTCGTATTGAGCGTTTATGGGTCAGCTATCTATATATGTGGTGGGACTTTTTATATGGTACAGGTATTGTGGTGTTGCATGTGTTTAGCTATAACTTTTGAGTGAGGTCCCTTTGTGCATTCCCTAGGGATTGTACAATGGAACTCCACTAGGCGGGACATACACAGGGAACCACTGGGGTATCGGGTTAGTCTGTCATTGAAGTGATTCAAATGGTGCTGTGTTTGCTAATTAGCTCATGTGAGCTAATTTTGGTGTTATTGATGTGAATTTAATAACATGATTTGTTTGAATTAATTATGTTAATATATATACATGTGAATATATTAGCATAAATGCTTTGGAATTGGCATAATGCATTCCATATGCACTGGGGCAGCCTAGAATATTAGGTGTGAGTGCATGACATTAAATGAAACAAAAATGAAAATGTTTGTGAAAGGAATTTCGACGGAATATTTTCCGAAGAATTGCCTTTGGGGGCGATCAACAAATCACTTCGGATGAGGACCATATTTGTTTCGGAGAGTTATCCAGTGGTCGCCTCGGAGGGTAGTCGATATTTTCACCAGAAACTTCGATAGTAAGTTTTTCGAGAACAAAAGCTTTTGTTGTGAAAGCGGATATTTTATATCATATTGGCTTAGGCATGTGTGTGAGAGAGTGATTGAGGACTCGAGGGAACATGGAGTTTGGGCATGTAGACATTCGAGTAGGTTCATTGGAAATTGCTTGAATGTGATTGTTTGCATGCATGTGCACTTAGGTGGGAGTAACCCATGTACCAGGAAATTATCTCTGCTAGGCTGCTTGCCTGTGGGGGATCAGATTTCGGTGCGGGGTGTGCACGGGACGGCGGCTACATTTAGAGGCCGCGTTTAGAAGAAAGCCATATTGTGGCTTTGGTATTGATTTTGTATAACATGTATGAGAATTGTAAATTTTAATATATGTTGAATTAAGAGTAATGTAAAAACTCTTGAACCATGTAATATATTTGGTTGGGATATATATTTTGTGAGAGTATTGATCACAGCGGGGCCCAAGTGGCCATTATTTACACTTGCATGTGGACCTGTGTGGTCATTGTAAAGCTTGGGACCGGGTTTGTGCCCAGGTAGAGAACCGCCGTCTGAATGAGACTCTATGCATTTTGTGAGTGGTGTCGGGTTGCAGGCATTCCACAGTGTCCATGAGTTGTGAGGTTGTCAGCCGGACCCCGATTTTAGGGGCGTCACGGGATTCGCCCGGTTTTCTGAGTGGTGTCGGGTTACCCGACATCCTGGCGATATTCCTTGAGGTTGATGGGTTGTCAGCGGACCCGAGAAATGGGGCGTCACAGCAGTATGAAGAATTAGGTACCACGGTACCTAGGGCTTAGGGACTTGGGCTGAGCCATGGTCGTAAGTTAGCAGAGCACCACAATTTGAATATTATTTCGATGTTAGAGTTTAGGTATGTGATTACCTAGGTAGTCACGGGACAGGATTAGAACACTACATGCATTGTGTTTTATGTGTTGTGTATGAATTGTTGTGTATGTTGTGTGATTTGTGTGCTTAGTGAATAGCACATAGGAAAAATCAAGATAGAAGAAATTTTCTCTGAGGGTTAGAATAATAAATAGCACAAATAATTAATAAAGAATAAATAGTAATAAAATAAATTGAATGAATTATTTCTATTCACTGAAATGGAAAAATACTTTTATATCTCAGTAGGGAATAACGAAAAAAGATGAAAAAAAAAAAAAAACAAGTGAATCGTCATGTTAATGCCTTGAACAATTTAACACATACAAAGGCATTGTATCGTGACACAAGCCGCACAGGGGCGCGCATGGCTAGGTAGGACATGGCCACGACACTACGGAAAGCAGTCTCTCATACGTCGGTCTCCGCCACGCGCATGGCCTAGCCGCTGGGGTGTCGCGATACAATCACACGGATAGGAGGGAGGCTGGCGTACCGAGATGTGTAACGATACAATCATTTGTATCATGATAGGAGGGAGGCCTGGCTGCTGGAGGTGAGTCGCGATACAAATTTTGTATCGTGGCGGAGAGGCGGCCTTGTGTCTCGACACAAGGCGACACAATCATGAGACGAGATGGCTGACGATATTTCCAAGGCAGAGGCGCAGAGACACGACCGAGGGAGGTCGCGACACGGCGCGCGCACGGCGGACACGGCCGGAGGCAGCCAATACGGCCGGGCAAAGGTCAGGACATGGTCGCGACACTGGCCACTTGGGCGCAGCAGCTACAGTCGTGTGTACGCATCGTACACTCGACTCCGCCACTCAAGCAGACTGCTCAGTCAATGGCTCATAAACACTGTTCATGAGCACTGATCAAGAGGTTTTCAAAAAATAAAATAAAATAAAATAATTTTAAAAAATAAAATAAAATAATTTTTTTTTTTGTTAAATATGATTTAATATATGAACTTATTGTCTTGCATTACTTATGAATGCATGGACATTGTGTATGAAATGCTTTTTTTTTAGTGTGTTAATAGTGTCTCGGGGTTGTGTTTACACCTTAGAGATACTGCATTGAATATTAACTTGCCATTTGACATGTGTAAATGGCTAGTCGAGGGCGAGGACATAGGGGTCATCCACGAGGTGCTAGCCAAGCACCACCGCATTCGACTTCAAAGAAGCATTAGGTCGTAGATCATGGTCGGCCGCACGAACAAGCTAGTGCAGCAGGTAGACAAGGAGGTCCGAGTAACCTCCAGAGGTTCAAGGCACATCATCCTCTGACATTCACAGGGGGAGGAGATCCGATGGTGGCAGACCATTGGTTCATGCAGGTTGAGAAGGTATTGGAGGCTATGGAGATCGCCTTTGATACGACCAGGATCAAACTAGCTTCATTTCAACTAGAGGGTGAGGCCCAAGTATGGTAGAACCGGGCAAAGACCTCTAGAGATCTAGAGGCAATGACTTGGGCAGAGTTCCATGATCTTTCAGCTGGAAAGTATTTTCGATACTCAAGCCACACGCGAAGGTCGGAGTTCCTAGAGTCGAATCGGGACTATGACCGTATCGGGCGTAAGCACAGGATTCACTCTGAGCTAGCCCGTTTTGCTTATGACTACGTGACCACGGACATGGCCAAGGTCAGGAGATTTGAGAATGGACTAAAGTTGTCCATTCAAGTGTGATCAGAGGACTCGCCACAGACATGGACTCCATGGTTAGGACAGCCTTGACCATAGAGAGAGAGATCGAGGATGCTCTGAGCACTCGAGATGCGGGTGCTAGTAGCAAGAGGAAGGAGAGTCAGTCTTCTTCTAGTTCGGGGAAGAAGAAGAGGGATTCTAGTTCACTAGGGTTCTAGGGCCGTGGTCATCCCGCCGTGACATCGAGTCGCTAATCAGGTCAAGTGTATGGTGTGCTACCATCGCTGTACTGACATACGAGGAGGGATCGCCCTAGAAACAGGAATCCCGTGGTTTCGGACAGCACATTCCTGGGCCAATGTAGGACATGAGAGTGATATAGTATATTCCTTCACACCCCGCACAAAGCCAGGAGCTAAGATAGTTTCGTGTGGAGCCGCACCCGGCACCTCCTGCTAATGTGCAAGCTAGAGAGGCCAGGTTCGATTGAGGCGCAGGACGAGGCCCAGCGTACGTGGACACTGGGGGTTCAGTGGGCGTGTCTACGCGATCACACCACCGCCTGAGTCGCCAGATCAACCTATATAGGGTACTGCTATCTCACCCATGGGCAAGAGTGTTATTTGATTCTAAAGGCATCGCATTCATTCATCACGCATCGCTGTGATAGAGATGGGCTTAGGAGGTTGAGGCCTTGAGGAACTCAGATGTGAGTTCTCCTAGGATAATAGGGCGAGGATAGGATGATATGCTGTGGTTATGCAGTTAGAGATCTCGAGATTCTACTCACAATGGACTTTGAGGGTCATGGACATGTTGGGAAATCTCGACGTCATCCTCGAGGATTGGCCGACAACTTACGTAGTCGCGATCGATTATGAGCGTAAGAGGTTACCACCTACATGCGTGACTGCACTCGTGGCGATCAGGACAAGCATGAAAGTTTCTTCCCGCACAATGTACGAGTCCGGGCGGCAGACGCTAATGGTTGGCTAGCAAGCCTTACCCTAGAGGACGAGGTGAGACCAGACTTAAATCTACCTCAAGTAGTGCGAGTATGAGGATGTTTTTCTGGATGAGCTACCGGGATTGCCTCCGCAGAGAGTTGTAGACTTCGGTATCGAGTTACACCCTGGTACTTCGCCCATCTCTATGACTCCGCATAGGATGACACAAGTTGAGTTGTAGGAACTCAGAGTCCAACTACATGAGCTACTGGACAAGGGGTTCATTAGACTGAGGACTTCACCATGGGGCGCTCTAGTTCTATTTGCGAAGAAGAAGGACAAGACCCTTCGACTGTGCATTGACTATAGACAGTTGAACAGGGTTACGTTCAAGAATCGGTACCCATTGCCGAGGATTGACGATTTGTTTGATCATTTGAGAGAAGCACGAGTCTACTCAAGGATAGACCTTCGCACTGGTTACCATCAGTTGAGGGTTAAGGAGACAGATATCCCTAAGACAGCGTTCAAGACGCGTTATGGGCACTTTGAGTTTACGATGATGCCCTTTAGATTGACGAATGCGCCAACGGTATTCATGGACCTCATAGGGTATTCCAGCCCTATCTAGATCAGTTTGTCATAGTCTTCGTGGATGGAATTTTGATTACTTCCCAGTCAAAGTGGGAGCATGAGTATCACTTGAGGATTGTTTTACAGTTGCTGAGAGATCATCACAGATCGCCAAGTTCAAGAAGTAGTTTCTTTAAGCCATCGAGGTGAGATTTTTGGGACACGTGGTGTCAGCATCAGGCGTGTCAGTAGACCCTGAGAAGGTCGAGGCCATGATGAGTTGGGAGAGGCTGAAGTCAGTCTTCGAGATACGTAGTTTCTTGGGATTGGCTGGGTACTACAAGAGATTCATTGAGGATTTCTCCAGATTAGCGGCACCTATGACGAGATTGACTCGAAGGAGGTCAAGTTTGATTGGGATGACCAATGCGAGGAGGCATTCCAGGAGTTGAAGAGGAGGCTTACTTCGGGCCTTATCTCTATAGTCCTGACAGGGACAACATAGTGTGCTTGTGATGTTCGAGGCCTGACCGAGATGTGTTTTGATGCAGTCTAGGAGGGTAGTACTTATGGTTCCCGTCAGTTGAAGAATCATGAGTAGAATTATCCCACACACGACATGGAGTTGGCGGTCGTAGTCTTCGCCTTGAAGATTTTGCGCCACTACTTATATGGCGAGGAGTTCGAGGTGTACTTAACTCACAAAAGTCTTAAGTATATTTTCACACAGTCGGACCTCAATATGAGGCAACGCAGATGGATGGAGTTCTTAGAGGACTATGACTCACTGCATTACCACCCGGTAAGGCAAATGTGGTGGCTGATGCACTCATCCAGAAGTCACGGGGAGTGTTGGCTAGTATAGCTTCCTGATATGATGCTTGCACTCGGTGGGACGCTTTGGGCTACGCATCAGAAAGCGTGCCCGGGTGGTACGCTGGGAGTTTAAAGGGCTACACCGCCCCATTGAGCGTAGAGTGATTGAGTCCCAAAGGATGACTCGAGATAGTGTCCATCGTGACCGAGTAATACTCAGGTAACAGTGATTTAGGGTCGGGACCATCCAATGCCAGATGGTAGTCTTTTGTATAGAGGACGTGCAGGTGGCCTCCCAACTGAATCTAATTCGAGAGAGGAGATTCTCGTGGAGTTTCACCGTTTCACTGTCGTGGCATCTGTGTGCACGTAAGATGCCCCAAAGATCTTCGATCAAAATACTTTCAAAGCGGAATGAAGAGACACGTAGGGGGACTTTAGTTCCACTATGTCCCACGTGTCACAGTGTTAAGGCAGAGCACCGTGCTTCCATTGCAGCTACTTCCGCCATTGGTGTGCTCAAGTGGAAGTGGGAGCAAGTCACATGGATTTTGTGACCCACTTCATGCATGGATGACCGCAAGGACATGATGCGGTATGGGTGATAATGGACCCGTGCCTGAAGAAGTCAAGACATTTTCAATAAGTATGATGACCTTCACATTAGAGATTCTACCGTTGTACATTCGAGAGATAGTCCTGGCCACATGAAGTACCAAAGATTCATGGTTAATTTTATAGAGACCTAAGGTTTGTGTCGCACTTTGAATAGTTTCAAAGGCTATGGGCAGCTGCTGGTCACCATGAGTACGCCTTCCACCCATGATATGGGTCGTAGAGGACCATATTGTGTGTTAGAGGACAAGGCCGGAGCATGCGTCCCCGAATCATAAGGGTAACAGTAGTACTGCCCCAGTGGAATTCGGGCCTACTATTAGTCAAAGCATCGCAAGGAAAGATACGTATGGCAACACATAGTACTGCAAGGAGGCCATGCAATCACCTATATGTCTGACCGGTGCGGGGAGAGAGCTCCATCACCGATTCTCGATTCGATTAGAGACACCTCCAGAAGGTGAGCTTGAGCATGACTGGCTGAGTTTTCTCGCCAGAGCTTCAGATAGCGAGCTGGCGCTTGATAACATGTCGCACCCCCTAGAGTTTGAGGTTGGTGATCACGCCTTCTTGAAGGCATTTTCCAGTTATAGTATCTGAATCAGTTTAGCAAGCTGGTAGCCATCGTCAGAGTTCATTGGGCCCTTTCGAGATACTCGAGAGGTAGCAATCGGTAGAAGGAAAATGCATCGGGCTGCCCCAAAGATGTCAAAAACCATGAGGCATTTCACGCTCCATGTCTTGAGACACTCCCGCATCCGCTTCATAGTGGATTGGGGAGAGATTGAGGTTGACACGGATGGGACCTGAGGAGGATCCTGGTGTGAACTTATGGATACTGACTGCTCTACGACGTTGCATCCACGAGGTTAGTAAGGGAAGGGTGGAAGCACCGCGTGGGAGGAGAGCTGTACGTGGGAGCAGGACACAAACGCGAGCCACTTATCCCTTCTTATTTAGGGATGAAGGTATGGTTTGTAGTCGCTTAATACTTAATGACTAGTTTACATGTAATAAGATAGCACGTTGTATATGCACGTGATCTTAGTGGATCGTTTAATTTCTGGATCTAAATTAAGAGGGGTGAATGTAAAACCCGAAAATCCGAATTTTCTCGAAATATAAAACGGTACTTCACTAAAACTCAAATTTTTCTAGATCCTGATGATCTAAACGGACTTCACAATTGGAATCGTCTCACAAATCTAGCTACCATGTCGACTTCTCAATGCACTCCCATACCCACTCTCACATTTTCCAAGACCCCAGTGCTCCAGTGCCATAAAACTAGCTTTTGTGAAAGATGTGATGTGACAAAAAGCTCACCCACTACATGTACTCATGTGTTTGATGTCATGATTAGAGAGATGATGGAGATTAATGGCTTAGATTAAGCCATATGTGTCAAATACTTAAACGAAAAGGGGACATGGATGGACTTTGAAACTTTAATAGAATAAAGATATAAAAGTGAGAATAGTCTTTTCCTCACCAATTTGAAGACAAAATGTGCAAAGGAGTTAGGTTTTGAGGTGATTTGGGAGAGAGAAGAGTTAATTTCCTCTCAGATTTGTCGCTGCTGACGGGTCTGCCTCAGCCCCGAGCAAGAAGCAAAGTCGATCTACGCGGCGAGGGCCACAAAGGTGGACACCCACTCCTATGGAGTCCGGCTAACCCAAGAGGTAGGCCCTCCCCACTAAAAGGTTCTCGCGCGAGTCATGCAAACCCAGTGAGTAATACTCTTATAGCTGACTGATGTGAGAATTTCTGCCTCAAAACATTTCCAGAACCAGGTGAGAAACTCATCAGGTGGCCGCGAACAAAGGTCGACTCAGGGTTTCACTATTCACTACGGATTTTGCTTGTGTGATTTTGTATAGTTTGGGCATTCAAAGTGAATTTGTTGGATTGGTTAATTTCAGCCCATGAGTCAATTTTGGTGTTAATAGTCGAATTTGAACAAAATATGAAACTTCATTGAATTAATTTCATGTTAATATATACATGAAAAAATATATTAGCATGAATATTTTGGAATCTGGTAATAACATGGACCTATATGTATTGGGGCACCCTAGAATATTAGTGTGAATGCATGACATGAAAGAAAACAAAAACGAAATGTTTGTAAAAGGAATTTTGATCTTAAGATTCCTATAATATGTTGAGAGATTATCCAACAAATTCAATACTAGAGTGTCTATGAATTGTTTCTGGAGGGTTATCCAAATGTATTCTACTGAGGTTATCCAACAAATTTTTACCTAAACTCAAGAGTAAGTTTTCGAGAACAAAAAGCTATTTTGAAAACCGTATTTTCACCGCATTGCTTAAGCATGTGAGGAGTCGGTGAGACTAGAGATAATGGATCATGTGTATGTGTATTATCCGCTGTGGATCATGTATTTACTCGAGGATTGTTTTCCATGACATGCACTTAGGTGGGGAGTAACCTAATGAGGAAATTACTCACCATCGGGCTTGCCTCACCTGTCGAGGATCACCGCTTCAGCACAGTATGTACAGAGGATGTCACCACTGTAGATCGCATCAAAGAAAGCTCCTGCCTGGCTGTATCTCTGCTTTTGGTAGACATGGCTTAAAACTTTAAATTTTGATATATGTTTGTTAAGAGTATTGTAAATAAATCTCAAACGCTTTTGTATATATATAGCTGATGTAATTTTGAGTATTTGTGATTTATTAGTCTATGGTCATTTTTATCATATATTATTAACTTTGGGAGTATCGTTTTTCTTATCATTGGGATGTGCTTTGTACCTTATTCCCGTCCAAAGGAGATCAAATCGATTTTCGTGAGTGAGGCCCAAGCACCCGACATCCACGAGTATCTGAAAAGCCGATCTGGTTGTCACTTAACCCCGAGAAATGTGGGAATACATCACTAAGGCCCGTGTTGATTAGGCCCATTAGTGAGACAAAGTCCAAACGAGCCCACTGAAGTTGCTGGCATGAAATGGAAAAGATAATTATGTAATCGGCACAAGAAGTCAGATAGATTCCCAAAAGTATGTTAACGCATCAATTATGGCTGTATTATATAGTCTCAACCATGAAGGCCGTGAAAAGTGTCCTGGTTTATGGAGCCCGCTGCGCGACACCAAAATCCATTACCCACAAAAGGCATGGTTAAAATGAAAACGTTCAAAGATTTAGAAAAATATTTGCTACCACCGGAAAATGATGGTTCACCCTTGGGCATAAGCAGTGTGAGGGAATCGTGAGTGACCTGATACGGGTATCGATGACATTTCATGCATGACATATGACATCGCCATGTAGACATTTTACTCGATGTGTGTTTGTCGCAAGAATTCATTGCATGTGCACTTATGTGGAAGCAATCTTGTAGGAGATTATCAACACCGGGTTTTGTCACCACGAGGACCCCTGTACATTTAGAAGACATCATTCTTCGAGGTCGTGAGTACGAAGAAAGGCATAGTCTCTGAGTTAATTTTGTAAAACATATTAGTAACGAAATCTCAGTTCATTATAATTCTGGTATGTAAAAGTGTAGGTGAGTGGTACATCAAACTCTTGTAAAAATAATATAGAAATTGGTTGATTGTGAGGTAAAACTATATGGAAATGTGTCTCGGGAGACATGTGAGTGTGATATCTGAGCACTTGGAGAATAACAAAGCTTCCGCAGTCGACAAGTTGTCAACGGGACCCCTGGGATAGGGGCGTCACACTTTGTGTTTTTCAGAACAAAAAAAAACTAGGAACCAAACATGTTCTCCCCGTTTTCCTTGTTTACTTTGCTTTTTAGAACAACACGATTTTCAAAACAGGTCCATTTATTTTGGATGAAAATGTGTTTAGTAACTCCTAAAGTCCTAACAATGGGTTGTTTTTTGTGAGAAAAAAAAAACAAAAACGCAAGTTTGGAGATCATATGATTGAAAGCAAAAAATATTTTTACAAACTTGCTTTGATGTTTCCATGCACTTCTATATTTCTCTAAAGAGGAAACAGAAAAAAAAAAAAATCTCTTCTATTATGTTAAAAATTCAAAAGAAAATTTAATAATCCCAACCATTTTGAAAAATCCAATTTTTTGGGCAAATAATTGTACTTAAACACTCCAATTAATTTTGATAAATAGAATAAGCAAATCACATTTTTAAATTAAATTCATGTTTTTTGAACAAAAGAAACGGTTTGTTTTTTTTTTTCCGTTTTCCTTTAAACTGTACACCGCTGAGTAAAGGTCTTTTTTTTTTTTCCTTCTGTGATTACCTGCTCAACTCCGTTGCTAGAATCTGCCTAAGATTGTTAGAAAAGAGTGAGTAAAATTGAACTGACAAATATAAAGGCCAGTCAGCAATAAAAATTATGAATATAATAATAAACCTGTTGCTAAACAAATATAGTATCTTTAGATTCAAGGCATGTGTTCCACAATGTCCTTAAGACTAATTCTCTCCACACAAGGTGCTTGTTTCAATTGCAACGTTCGTTTCTAAGGATACAATGAATCAACAAGAATTCCGAATAAGGCGCCTCCAAAATTCCTCCAACGAACCTTAGAAACACCTTTACTCTATCACCCACACTAATAAGTTTCTTTGTAATATTATACTCCAAAATTATTAACCTAAAAAGCTTATTTCTACAAATGAAAGCACACATCTAGTTAGTTCAAAAACAATTTATAAAAACAAAATTAAACTACTATTAATAATTTGAATAACATTTAAAATGCAAAAACCAATACTGAAAATTAAATATACAATTCATTCACACTTATTACAATTGATTTAAAACCGTTACAAAACATTTAAAAAATCCAACAGCATTTAAGGGGAAAGAGAAATTAAAAAAAAAACAAATAAACATGTATGAAAATCATATAAAAGAAAATTATATTTTACAAAATGGTCATAACAATCTATACACATCCCAAAACATAAAGTATAATTTAAAATATTTTTGACTGAAAATCTAATAAATATTCTGAAGATCAAAACTTTGATCCATTTTGATTTTGATTTTCAAATATAGAAATTTTGATTATATAAATAATCAAATTTTGATTATATATATATGAAGATTGGTGTTTTTGGTCACAAAAACATAAGTAACTTTATGATAATAACTTAGAATATCATGCGGATAAGATACATAAATGCCCTTGATAATACAATTTATAGTCGTATGTCCAATTTAGCCCCTTAGTTTTTTTCAATCCACAGATGCTCTCGACTTTAGTGTCGTAGTTCATCCATACCCATGTTGTCGTCACAATCTTGCACATATGGATAAACATGAGCTATCCACATCAACGGCATTTAAACATCCATTTGTTTATCCATCTGTGCAAGTTTGTGATAGTACCTCATTAATTCTATTCCATTAACTCCCATATAAACAAGGAAACCCTAATTTATTTATTTCTTTTCATCCTTGTTAGAAATGAGGGGTGGTTTTTTTTACTTTCTTGACCTAAAATCACCTATTCCATTGTTTCGTCTACTCAGATTTGGGCTTTCTCTCTCAATAACATGATTTCTTAATTCCACCCAATCTGAGTTTTCATTTTATTTTCCTTTGTTTTCTTATGTTTTTTGCGCTCGACTATTATGACAAGTAGGTTGTTCTTTAGTTGTCTATCGCTTCGATAAGTCACATCTTCATCAAACCTAAAATCTTAGGTATTCTAGACATATTAGAATTATGTTGTATCATCAACGTTTAAACACCGGCTTGTCACAGCAAGGACATGAATGAGCTTTCGAATTTAAAAAAAAAAAAAATCTATTCCACTAATTCCCATATAAAATCAATAACAAGATACAAATATCACTAAATCTCTTAACCAAATGTAAAAACAAAGACAAACTCCCTCACAGTGAATTCTTTTACTTACAAACATTATCCTTGATAGTTCTATTCGAAGGACCCGAAGGTGCTGTAATGACCCTAACGAGACCAACTGACCAGTATGCTGCAAACTTTTATCTCTAATAGGCATGTCCATCTATCCCCCTACTAGGTTCTAAGCAGACAATCCATTTTTATTTCATTTTTAGTGCATATCTGATATCCCCGACATCATTGCATCCGATAATCATGGCGATATTTGCTATAATCATTTACTTTATCTTGTATTTGTATTTCCCGTATATTATCAAATATTCCTTACAAACAAAGCTCCCCTTTAAACAAATTTTCATTCAACTGTATCTAAATTTGAAGACACCTATTTCAAGGAGTGTTTGTTTTCCTAGAAGCCTAGCTTACCTGGGGACTTTGAACTACTCAATTTGGATGAGTGACGACTGTTATAAAGAAAAATAAAAACATGCGCTTTAAAAAACATACAACATCTCCTCAAAACCCACGCTCTATACAAATTTTTCATCCATCGAGAACCACAACCAAACCAAACAACTATATAATAAATCCTAATGGAACCCCCAAACTAACTAAACCAGATCAACTTCATTGTTGGAGGTGTGAGAATTCAACCAACAAATAGGAAAACCCAAACCCTAAACACAATTCCATCAAATATCCATACAAATCCTTATATACATGATTCAAACTAAGATCGCACCTTAAACGCTCCTTCTTCCTCTTCTTCTTCTTCCTCTTTCTTTTTCTTCTCTTCTTCTTTCTCTCTCAAACGTGACCTAGCTCAAATGGGACAATTGCCCAAATTGCAAGACCAAATGTAGTCTTATCCACTTACATGGCTAAGGCCATGTTTGGCAAATGGCTTTTGTGATTTATTGTGACGCCCCAAAACCGAGGGTCCGTTGACAACCCGTCAACCCGCGGAATACTCGTGGATGTTAGGTAACCCGACACCAACATGAAAAATTGGGCATAAGTCCCCAGACGGAGCCCCACCTGGGCTGGTACAAACCCGTCCTAATAATTCTATAATGACCATTGTGGTCCACATGCGAGCAAATAATGGTCATCAAGTCCCCAGATTAATCACCACAAAATACATCAACTATATACAATAGTTCAAGAGTTAATAAATCACTCTTAATCCAAGATATATTAAAATGTATCATTTCTAATACATGTTATACAAAGTCTCTACCAAAGCCATAACCCTATTTCTTTCTTCTAAACGCTACCACGTGGAGTGTCGCCTTCCGATCGCTCCCTATACCCGAAATGAGGATCCTTTTGATAAAGCAGCAAAGCCTATAGATAATTTCCTACATGGGGTTACTCCCCACCTAAGTGCACATGCTATGACAAATAAATCACATTCAAGCAATTTCACGAACCCACTAATGTCTAGCATGCCCAAACCCATGTCTCGAGTCCTCACCGACTCTCACATATGCCAAAGCCGAATGCGTAGTAAATAATCCGCTCAAAACAAAAGCTTTTGTTCTCGAAACTCACTACCGAATCTCTCGTAAATACATTGACTACCCTCCGAGGCGACCAAGGTCGGATATTTCTCCGAAACAGTCATGGTCCTCATCCTAAGTGAACTGTTGGACAACTCTCCAAGGCAATTCTTCGGAAAATCTTCCGTTGAAATTCCTTTCACAAACATTTTCGTTTTTCTTTTAATTTCATGTCATGCACTCACTCCTAATATTATAGGCTACCCCAGTTCATATGGAATGCATTATGCCAATTCCAAATAATTTATGCTAATACAATTCACATGCATATATTAACATAATTTACTCACAACAATCATGTTATTCAATTTTCACATAATACCACCAAAATTAGCTCACATGGGCTAATTAGCAACACAAGCAATTTATTTTGAATCACTTTCATAAACACATTTTCACACCAAGATAATCATGTCACTATTCACGTGAACAAAGGGAAACTCTAAGCCATCGCTTACTACCACCAAATCGGATTTTCCACTCCTCGCTAAAAGGTTTCAGACCAAATTTACTAAGCAACCAAGCCTCAGAATATCCCTTAACTACAAACATGGCTCTTGTTACAAAGAATAAACCAAGTGTTAAAAATATCCCTACCTCTTGAGTTGCCGGAACTCCACCAAATCCGGCCCACGCCAGAGTCTGTCACATCGACTTTCAGCTTCTCATTCTGGCCAGAACCGACGGTCCGAACGATCGCAAATCTAGAGAGAATGAGCTCCTTCTCTCTTTAAAAATCAGCTGAAAACTCTGGCAACTGCTGCTCCACCGCCTCCCCGCACGTTTTTGGTCTTCAAATGGAGAAGACAACTATTTGTTTTTTGTCTTTTTCCTCATTAAACATTCCAAAAGTTCTCATCATGTCCCTAAGCTTTGGATTTTTTAACACTTGACACAATCTAGGTCGTCCATTTCCATCATCTCTCTAATCTTGCAACATGTGTCTCAAGAGTACATGTAGTAGGTGACTTGGCCAAGCATCACATAATCTCTCAAATCAGCTTTAACAAGACCCGACACCCTGCAGCTCGAAAAACGTGAAATTTCAACTGTCTCGGGATTCGACGAAATTCGACGTGGTAGCTAGATTTCGCGAGACAATTCCAACGGTGAAATCTGTTTCATCATCTGAGATCTAGAAAATTTTCGGGTTTTAACTGAAATTACGATTTTACCCTTTTTCAGAAAATTGGAATTTTCTCGGGTCTTACATTTATTACCCATTTTTGCATTTAAGTCCTTCTATTCCTTTTCATTTACATATTATTTTCTCACATATTCTAATTGGGCAAATAGTCTTATGATCTTATGACATTTGGGTCCTTAGTTGGTAAATTACTAATTTATCTTTAACCCTTTGATAAATTCCGGGTTTTGTGTATTTTATTTTTAGTATTATTATTCCTGAAAACTTTAACTTTTAACTTGTATTACACCCTCAACATGTTATAAAACTGTCAGAGTATAATTTAAGGTGTTACATTTGGTGCTATTTGAAAACAGTTTTTGTTCTCTGATTTATTGTTTTCTATGTTCTTTTTGTTTTTTAGAAAAAAAAAAAAACTGGGAACCAAACATGTTCTCCCTGTTTTCCTTATTTTCTTTGTTTTTAGAACAAAAAACAGTTTTCAAAAATAGGATCGAAACTTTCCATTCATTTTGGATAAAAATGTGTTTAGTAACTCCTAAAGTCCTAGCAATGATTGTTTTGTGAGAGAAAAAGAAAGAAACGAAAAAACCAAAAAAAAACAAAAACGCAAAGTTTGGAGATTATATAATTGGAAGCAAAAAATATTGTTACGAATTTGCTTTAATGTTTCCATGCACTTCCACATTTCTCTAAAGAGGAAACATAAAAAAAATAAAAAATAAAAAAATGAAAATAAAAAAAATAATAATAATAAAAATAAAAAATAAAAAATAAAAAAAAAAACCTCTTCTATTCTATTAAAAAATCAAAAGAAAATTTAATAATCCAACCATTGGCTGCTTTTTGGGGGAAAGATAAATTAAAAAAAGGAAAAAAAAACAGACAAAACTAAACAAAACAAAACAAAAAAAACATGTATGGAAATCATATAAAAGTAAAAGATATTTTACAAAATGGTGCTAACAATCTATATACAGCGCAAAACATAAAATATTGTTTAAAATATTCTCGATTGAAAATCTACAACATATATATGCCAACAAGTTTGAACACGTACTCTAAGGCTATGTTTAGAATCCAAAAAATATTAAAGAAAATAATTTTCTCATTTGATTTTATCGTAGAAAATATAAAAGAAAATGAAATATAATTAAAATTCCTCAAAATTTTACATATTTTTAAATACCTTAGTCTTTATATAATAGAGATAAACAAATAAAACGAGTTTGAATAAACATATAAAATTAATTTATTAAATTTAAAGTTATTTTATATTTTTCATCAAATATTCTTTTCTTTCATTTTTCCTCTTCATTTTTTTTCTTAGTATTTTCTCAAGTTCCAAACGTAGTCATGATATATAATATGATGAGTCAAACATGACACATATTCTCCAATGATTGTCACGTCTCATCAGCATGTATACATCCTGAGGATATCTCACACTACACATAAGATAAACAATAAGTTTGAAGAGCACACACATATTTTTCCATTATTAAATAACACTTCCAAAAGATAAATAAATAAATAAAGGAACTATTTATGAAAGATTATCATGCCATTTTTAATAAGATTTTTTTCATAGGAAATTTTATTTTTCTTTTTTTATCCTATATCGGGACTTGAACCCGAAACCTGTTATAACTCCACCCCAATCCTTTACCACTTGAGCCATGTCTCGAGGGTATCATGCTATTTGTAATAAGATAAATTCAAAACACCCAAAGTCATCATAAAAATTTAGAAACCCGATCATTGTTTGTTTTTTTTTGATAAGTACATAAATTTGTTTTCACTAGGACTCAAACTTGATCCCCTCCCTTCCTTATACTGTATACCTACCATAGTCTTTAACTATTGAGCTAGGCTTCATTGGCAACTCGATCATTGTTTTTGTTTGCCTTCTTCTTATTAATGTTTTTTTGGCCACTTAGAATCTAATACCATTCTTTTTTCTAACTAAAGAAAGTCTTGGTTTGGGGATACTTTTATTTTAGGATGGGGAAATAGTGAATGTTTTGAGGATAGAATTTCGAATACACCACATAACAAATCTGAATATGTGTCCATAAAAATATATAGTTATCAGTGGATAAGACTTGTTATGACCCAAAACAACTTAGGGAATACTAAGGCTCGGTTTGGAACCCGAAAAGGACCTAATGGGTTGTGCCTAGAGAAATGATAAGGATTTCTTAACTAAGTCGTGAGTCCTAATGGGTTAGCTAGAAGACATTTTCCATATTGCTTAAAATGAGTTGTTTTATTCTTGGAACAATTGCATATTAAAGAGGTTAATGAGTTTCGTCCAGTGATAATTGAATGAATATTAACCTAATTTAGTTTAGTCTTTTTATCAAACAGGTGGTTTCCATGTTGATTTTTGGCATTGAAATGACACAAATCCGAAGTAGAGCAATCGTGAACAAACAGAAGCAACTACACACTTCTTTAGAGGTGGGCAAGCTTGAGAGGTTCTCTCATTTATCAAGTCGGTCTTTTGAGTTGGACTTTTTTATTGGACTTGGGTACCTATCATCGTATCAAGCTGACGACAAATCAACGCCATAATAAGACGATGACAACACGAAAAACAAGAAAAATCTTAAATCATTATGGAATTACTTTATTAAGAGATAGAAAAAAAAGAGTTGTAGAGGGGTGATTTCAAGCAAAAAATAATCAAAAATCACATTTCCTTGTTTAAGGAAGACAAGTAGCTAAAGAAGAAAGAAGAGAACGTGAAGAGAAAATGACGTTTTTTTTAATTACTACTTCAATCCAATTTTATTTATTTTAACTCATCAATATAAAAATTAAATAATTCAAAATTTCTAAATATATATATATATATATATATATATATATATATATATATATATATATTATTTAAAATTTTCATTAGACAATTATGAGAAAATCATTCTTCCAATATATTTTATTTCCCTTTAGTATTTGGATGAGAATCAAACACAACCTTAAAAGTATGGCTTAAAAAGTACTAATTAAAACTAATAATCAAGCCATCATTTTTAAGTCATAGAACCCAAGTTAGAGTGATGGGAATTAATGAATACAACTTTGGTTGGCGCAGTACATACAATATGATTAATTTCATAATCATACCAAACTTTATAAAGTATTAATACTCATATAATACGGTTGTATCAACCACCACATGTAACACATGAACTCAATCTTATAGAAATATTGTTGGGAAAATGTACATAAATGCCCTTGACTTTATGCCATAAGTCTAATTTTGCCATTGAGTTTTTTTTTTTTTTTTTTTTTTGAGAAATTGGTTTAAAAGAAACAAAAACAAAAGTTATTTGCAAAATAACCTCTTTTAAAAGTAACATTGAAAATGTCTCGGTTCGAACAAAAATGTCCCTAAAAGTGTAAAAGTAAATCCCCCAACATGTGGTCATTTTGTCCAATCCCCCACATTTATAACTACACGCCTAAAGGCATCTTTGTCTGAAAGTGTGTATTTTTGTACTTGTGTTTGGATTTCAATGAAAGAGGTATCGGCTCCTGAGTTTATATGTTCCCTCTTGGCCTGGCTCTTGGTCCATGGCCACCTTCTCCAAAAGGTGCAAGGCACACCAAGGCCTTTCAAGCATCCGTTGGCTACTTAAGACACCCTGAAGTGTCATCCCACCGATGCAAGGTCCTCACGCCCTGCCTAACAAGCCATGCACTACCAGGTTCTAACCCGAGCAACCAAATAAGTCATATGCTACTGTAACACCTCAAATTATACCCTATTAGTTTTATAGCATGTTTAGAGTATAATAAAAGTCAAATTAGTATTTTTCTATGAAAAATGACATAACCGGAAGTATTAAAGAAGTAAAATGGGTAAACTGGTAAATTATCAATTACGGACCCAAAGGACATAAAATAAGAAGATTATATGTTAAGGTAAAATTTTGAGATGTTGAATTGCAATTAGAAGGAAGAAGAAGGACCAAAAGGCAAAATTGAGAAATTTAAGCCAAATGGCATTAAGAGAACAAATTTTCTTCTTAGAAGATAAGTTCTCCATTTTGGGGTTTACGGGAGAAGAGCCAATTTTGGTTTGATTCTCTCCATTTCTTGGTCCTACTTGTTCAAGCAAAGAGAAAGAAAGGAAAGCTAGGTTGAAGTCTTCAAGAAATCAAGGTTAGGAAATTCTCCAACCTCCTTCTTGGGTTATGTGTGTGTTAGGAAAACCCTAACTCTTATTATAAAGGTGTTTTTGGTTAGTTTAAGTTCAATTTTGTGGTTTGCTTTGCCTTGATTGTGCTGTCTCAATAAATAAGTAAAACGTCTATCTCATTCCATCTGACGCATCTCCACTCTTAGGCGAAGGAGTGTATGCTCTAGTGAAGGCCTCACCTGGAACTCCATCTTCTTGGCAAGCTTTGTTCTTGCCTCCTTTCTACCTATTTTGTTTTCTTTCCCTATCAAGCCTAAATGAATGGGTTAGATAACCACATGAATGTTAACAAGGACAAAAATAAAATGCTCAAACACTGGCGCCATTCCCACAAGATCAATAACTTAATTGCACGCTTGTTTAATGCTTAAAGACTCGCCTAAAGGCGACTCCAAGATTTATTTCGTATAGGCCACCGATTAGTGTTACTAAGACTTCAAGATAGGTGCTACTAAGACTTCGCTTCGTTGCGTGCACGTTTGATTAGTGCTCTAAGACTTCCTCGCTTAATAATGTACCATACCCTTGATACCTATCAGAATACGTCTCCACATTCATCGTTACTCGTGATATTCAAAGTAAACATTTATATGATAAGTATCTAAATGAACCATATGAAAACAAAGTTAACCCTGCTCATGCTAAGGCATATCTCAATTGGCCTCAGAATGTACCTACGTTACTTCATATGAAACTTCTGTTATGTACTCCTAATGGAGATTTAATATTATGATATGTGAATTATTTTACATGTATACTGTAATTAAGGACCACCATAAGTAGTCATATGTTATTTGTTTTCCCACTAAGCTATGTTTAGCATGTGTTTCATCCGTAGGTACTCAAGAAATTAATGTATATATCCCGTATTCTCTGTGGCCACATATCAAGTTAGTATCCACCTTATGTAGGTCCTTAACTTTGTTTTTAAAATGTAAATGTAATATTTGGAGATAGTGTAACTTGTGTAAATACAAGTTTATGTCCTTATGAATTTATGATTGAATCGGGGTCTACTGGTACTGTGAATACTAAAGCAGAAGTCCTACTGCAAGGTGTCCCCCACCCGCTGCGCTAGGGGAAAGGGTGTTACAATTTACTACGCTGTCGCGCACCACCATGCAATGCTCATCTCGCACTACATGGCATTGCGCCTATGATCACCCACCGATGTGCACGAAAATTGAGTGCCCTGTGCCAACAATCAATCTTTGCAGTGTGCACTATCCATCCATAGTGCCTCAAGGTCTCGCTGCTTGGCATTGATCCCACATCTGATCCCACATGCACCAGGTGCAGGTCAGCATCGTCACTCCGTAGAGTACACAAATACGACGTCCAAGTGCCTACGATGCTTTAGAGGTGAATCGACATGCCATGGTCCTGCCCCGCCAAGGCAATATCCCGACGGCTGCCTGCGATAGACCACTCCCTCCTTAAAGAGCTTATTTAGCAATTCCCTTTTTACCTCAAGGAGATATCAAAGTAGTTTGAGTAGACATACTATTGCACTCTGACTTTGCTCTTTAGTTCATCCTGCAAAATTTCCAAGGCTTCCATCCAACCTGATCTTGCCCATACCTTGCTTCCATTAGGGTCCTCTTACGATTATAAGACAACCCATGATACCCTTCATGTGTCGATCCCCGACTTAGGTCTCGAAGGGGGTTGGAGTACCCATGACTATCATATCTAGACAACGGCCAATAAAGGCAATTTATAAAGTCGTTAAACCATCATATTCTTCTTCTTCAACGTCCAACCAACCATCCATTTTCCAAGTCCACTCTTATCTCCTTTATTTTTCCACCCTCCAAAAAAATTAATAAATTATAATTTTCATTCCAAGATTTCAAATACCGGCCACCCGTCTTGAACAGATCAAGAACAAGAAATAGTCCAAGTCACCATTCATTTATTTTTTTGTTTTCCAGAGTCTACGTACCTCAAAACCCGCAATCTCCTTCATTCCGAATGTATATATATAGAGAAAGCTTCACCATTTTCTCAACAGGACCAAACAGAAAAAAAAATCAAATCAAGAGACGACGAAGACGGAGGAGATCTCCGATCCCCCCACGCTCCTCCTTTTTCCACCGAATTTTTTGGTGTTTGGGTGTTTTCTTCCCCAAAATCCGATCAATCCGTTCGGAGAAATCTCAAAAAACCGATAATGGAATCAGGCGGAGCTGGTGGTTATAGAAGCATGAGCATCAACAACAAAAACCGATCATCCTTCCGCCTCCGCTGCCCTAGCCTGAACTCCGTCCGCCTCCGCCGCATCTTCGACCTCTTCGACAAAAACTCCGACGGCACCATCACCGTCTCCGAGCTCAGCCAGGCCCTCTCCCTCCTCGGCCTCGACGCCGAATTCTCCGATCTCCAAGCGATGGTCGAGTCTCACATCAAACCGGGGAATCTCGGCCTCGAATTCGACGATTTCGAGGCGCTCCATCTCTCCCTCAGCGACACCTACTTCTTAGATCTGGACGACGACTTGGAATCCGACTCCGCCGCCACCGCCGATAATAACAGCCTCTCTCAGGAGGAGTCCGATCTGAACGAGGCGTTCAAGGTGTTCGACGAGGACGGCGACGGATACATCTCCGCAAGGGAATTGCAGGTAGTTTTGGGGAAATTAGGGCTTGCGGAGGCGAAGGAGATCGGGCGGGTGGAGCAGATGATCACATCGGTGGACAGCAACAACGACGGTCTCGTGGATTTCTTCGAATTCAAGGATATGATGCGAAGTGTTGTAGTTCGGAGCTCTTGATTCATTGATCGATGATGATGATGATGATAATGGCGATGGTCTTCTCCAGCAGCAGATTGAAAGAAAATGCTTAGATTGTTTTCTTTCTTTTTTCTTTTTCTTTTTTTTTTTTTATTTTAATTTTTGGATGATTGTAATGAGAATTTGTTCTTCAATCTCCATGTGTTTTTTGCTGCACTTTTGGAGATTTTTGAATTTACTCTACACAGATTTAAAAAATGGAATTTCAAGTGAATTACTAACATTATTATTATTATTTGTTTATTTTTTACATACCTGAACTTGATTGGATGAGTCATTTGCGATCGAGCTCAACTCGATTAACTTTGAGTTGAATTCGAGTATTCTATGAGTCGAGTTAGGATGGTTGAGTTATTATAAATGATATCAAAGTCGATTCCCAACCTCGATATGAGGTCGGTTCCGTTTGGCCTAATAAAGGGTGTTTATTAGTTTGGTCCTGTAATCTTATGAGATATAATAAGGACATTGTGTCCAATGTTTTAAAAATCAGATCAGTCGGTCCGACCAGTTGGACCATGAACCGGTTATAAAATCGGTCTAGTTCAAATGTTAAAACCGTTTGTTTAATCAGTGGTTGAATCAATCAAATCGACGATCGAATCGATTAAACCGATCAAATCTATTTATAATTATTTTTATTTTTAATAATATATTAATTATCTATTTATGACGTCATCGGTTCAATCAGTGAACTGATAACTTTTTCAGTTCAGTCATCGATCCGATTTTTAAAATATTGGTTGTATCTGTGACTATGTATGGTGCTCTTTGTGCTTTTAAAAACTGTTTCAAGAACAATTTTAAAAAGTAAGAACCAAGAAAGCCCTTACTACACTCTAAGAAAACAAACAAAAGATATTGAACTATGAATACATTACTTACTTTCATTTCTATACTGAAGTAAACAAAATTAGCATGGAGTTATTTTGTTTATCATAAAAATTGTGATAAAATAATCATTTATTTTAAAAATAAATAAATTTAATTTCTTGAAAACCTTCTATGTAGTTTTTTCAGGCAAAACATCATTTATATATATATATATATATATATATATATATATATATATATATATATATATCATATGATGTAGTCATTTCACTGCTTTAAAAGCATAAAAGCATTAGGAGGTAAAGGGAAAATTTCGACTAGAATCTCAATAAATATCTCTTTGCAGATTTTTCGCTTTCATACGCTTTATCCATAACAAAACTTCACATTACGTAGCATGACTTGCCAGTGACTCAAACCCTGTGACATACCGTCGGTCGAGTCTCTAATAAAATACTCTACTTTTCTCAAATGAGTTTTAAGATTCTTTCGCCTAGCTTACTCTGTCTGGGCTTTTACTACTTGCAGTTTTACTTTGACCATCTCTTACGACAAGAATATGCAATTCTAAACCCATCAAATAAATGCTGGGATCTAGCTCTAAAAACTACAGACTCTACCGTCTAACCTATAATGTGCCGCTCAACGTTTCAAAAAGCCGTAAAGGACATAAAAAGATAAAGTGAGAAGTCTCGACTTGTATCTAAAATTCTAATGATTTATTAGCTTTATTACATTATAACTATATATATATATATATATATATTAAGAACACGTAGATTTTAACACTTTTTTTTATTGTTAATCTTAATAAATGGCACCAATCATTTTAAGTAACTTGTTGACTTGCATAACTTTTTTTTTTTTCTTGTATTTGAGGAAACATAAAATCAACTTTGGGAGCAATTATTCCATTTTAGAATTTTCAAATCATAGAAAAATAAAGAGGATGAAATAGATTGGGATTGAATAAATGATATGGCACTAAAAATTCAATCTTTGACTAATTCTATTTTCTCAATTGGGCTCAGTGAAAATACTCATTGTGTATACATTCATCATTCCACCAATTGGTTGGACCACATCCCATTAAATGTTTGCTTTTAATTTCAACCACATATTTTTCTTCAAAAAATTTCAACCACATCTTTTGTGGGTGGAACATACACCCACATGTCAAGGTCAATAATGGTGATTTTGATTATTCTTTTTTATGGTTGGTGATTATGGAAGAGATTTTTTTTTAATTTTAGTAATAATTATATTTATAGAATTAAAGGTTAAATGACATTTTTACCTCTCGATTATTACCCAAGCCAAGATCAATAATATTGATGATTTTGATTATTCTTTTTTATTATAGGTGATTATGGAAGAGATTTTCTTTTTAATTCTAGTAATAATCATGTTTACAAAATTAAAAGCTAAATGACATTTTTACCCCTCAACTATTATCAAAGCCGAAGTCAATAATGTTGGTGATTTTGATGATGCCTTTTTATTGGAGGTGATTATGGAAGAGATTTTCTTTTTAACTCTAGTAATAATTATGTTTATAAAATTAAAAGCTAAATGACATTTTTACCCCTTAACTATTATCGAAGTCGAGGTCAATAATGTTGGTGATTTTGATTATTCTTTTTTATTGTAGGTGATTATGGAAGAGATTTTCTTTTAAATTTTAGTAATAATTATATTTATAAAATTAAAAGCTAAATGACATTTTTACCCCTCAACTATTATCGAAGCCGAGGTCAATAATGTTGGTGATTTTGATGATGCTTTTTTATTGGAGGTGATTATGGAAGAGATTTTCTTTTTAATTCTAGTAATAATTATGTTTATAAAATTAAAGGTTAAATGTATTTTTACTCCCTCAACTATCATTCAAGCCAAGGTCAATAATGTTTGATTTTGATTTACTGAGGATTATAGAAGATATTTTCTTTTTAATTCTAATAATAATTATGTTTATAAAATTAAAGGCTAAATGACATTTTTACCCCTCAACTATTTCCCAAGCCAAGGTCAATAATGTTGGCATTTGATTATACTTTTTTAATGGAGGTGATTATGGAAGATATTTTCTTTTTAATAATAGTGATAATTATGTTTATAAAATTAAAGGCTAAATGACATTTTTACCCCCCTCGACTATTACCCAACCCAAGGTCAATAATGTTGGTGATTTTGATTATTCTTTTTTATTGGAGGTGATTATGGAAGATATTTTCTTTTTAATTCTAGTAATAATTATGTTTATAAAATTAAAGGCTAATGACATTTTTACCTCCACTATTACCTGCCAAGATAAATAATGTTGGTGATTTTGATTATTCTTTTTATCACAGTGATTACGGGAGAATTCTTTTAATTCTAGTAATAATTATGTTTATAAAATTAAAAGTTAAATGACATTTTTACCCCTCAACTATTACCAAAGCCGAGGTCAATAATGTTGGTAATTTTGATGATACATTTTTATTGGAGGTGATTATGGAAGATATTTTCTTTTTAATTCTAGTAATAATTATGTTTATAAAATTAAGGCTAATATTTTCCATAGCTGTTATCAGTAGAAGGTTCTGGCAAAATGACTGGTAGATTTTGATGATGAAGGTGATTATAGAAGATATTTTCTTTTTAATTCTAGTAATAATTATGTTTATAAAATTAAAGGCTAAATGACATTTTTACCCCTCAACTATTTCCCAAGCCAAGGTCAATAATGTTGGTGATTTTGATTATACTTTTTTATTGGAGGTGATTATGAAATATATTTTCTTTTTAATTCTAGTGATAATTATGTTTATAAAATTACAGGCTAAATGACATTTTTACCCCCTCGACTATTACCCAACCCAAGGTCAATAATGTTGGTGATTTTGATTGTTCTTTTTTATTGGAGGTGATTATGGAAGATATTTTCTTTTTAATTCTAGTAATAATTTTGTTTATAAAATTAAAGGTTAAATGACATTTTTACCCCCTCCACTATTACCCAAGCCAAGGTCAATAATGTTGGTGATTTTGATGATCTTTTTTTAATTGGAGGTGATTATGGAAGAGATTTTCTTTTTAATTCTACTAATAATTATGTTTATAAAATTAAAGGCTAAATGACATTTTACCTATCGAATAATGCAGTCAAGATTAGTAAATATTTAGTGATTTTATGATGCTTTTTGTTAATGCATAGTGATTATGGAAGATATTTTCTTTTTAATTCTAGTAATAATTATGTTTATAAAATTAAAGGCTAAATGACATTTTTCCCCCTCAACTATTGCTCAAGCCAAGGTCAATAATGTTGGTGATTTTGATGATGAAGGTGATTATAGAAGATATTTTCTTTTTAATTCTAGTAATAATTATGTTTATAAAATTAAAGGCTAAATAGTATTTTTGCCTAATATACATGAAGCAAGATTGATAATGTTGATTTTTGATGATCATTTTTATTGGTGAATTGTGGAAGAGATTTCTTTTTAATTCTAGTAATAATTATGTTTATAAAATTTGATGATGTTTCGTAGAAGCGGTGTTTGGAGACGTCTTTGGAATTATTTGGTAGGTCCATTGTCTCACAGACGTTGAGACCTCTGTAAAACTAAGCAAAGGGATCGAGGGCTCGCCGTTGCCTCTCAGATCACTAAGTCAATTCTTTAGATGGAGAAGATCGGCCTTAGGGAATGAAGTTTTGTGCATAAGTGCAACGTCTGGCTCAGATGGGTGGCCCGATATTTATAATGGATGATCGCTGATAAGCTTTCGCGTTGGATGATATTTAAATGAGTATTTTCCTTGTTGGAGGATGATACGATATTCCTCCCATTAGTAGGAGATTTTCTTTCACTTTATTGCAAACCGATTAGTAAAGGGATAATTGATGAGGAAATAATTGAAATATCACTACTTTCTGATTAATTGGAAGTGGTGTTTCTCCTTTCCACAGTTCCTTGGGCTACCAGTCTTTTAAAGGCGAGGATTGGGCCTTCGTTTAGGACTCACATTTAGGGAATCTGAATTAAGAGACCTGTGTCTTGTCTGGGCAGTTTTAAGCCGATGTTTGGGCTTGCTTCTTAAGCCTACTCGCTTATTATTTCAAACCCCATCGGTTCCTCCTTCCCCCGGCCTTTGACTTCATGGCGTAGGCAATGGCATGTCACTCTCGGATCGGGCGTGATACCATCATGGCTTTCGGGAAGGGTTTGATTAGGGCTTTGTCGCCTTCCCACGTCTTGTGATATGATGGCTTCTCGATTTTCGTGTTTATTTCAGTTGTGGCTCTTAGCTTCCTTAAAAACGTCCCCTGACCGTTTGCACTTTGTTTCCCTTTTCTTGAAGCTTTTTTGCCTCTACAAGTTCGTGCTTCCTTTTTTTCTTGAATCTTGTCCGACTAGTGTTCGGGCGCTCGGTGGTCTGATATCTCGCTTGAATTTGGTGTCCCTCGTCTTGTTTAAAGCGAATGCGTCTTTTCTTCTCCTCTTGTCTTTTGGTTTGAAGTCTTGCGAGTTAGGCGTCTTTGAGTTGGGGTTGCATTTCCTTCGATTTCCCGCTTCATACCGCCCAACCTGAGTACCTCCATGGATTAAATTGGCTCCTCTATTTTGCACATAAGGAGTAATCCTGGCAGGGCGTCCCCAGTTTAGGCGGGACGACGGAGGCAGTTTGGGCGTGGTGGTTCAAGGGCTGCCAGGAGCCTCCTTTCCCCTTGGATAAGGGCAATGGAAAAATTAACGAAATTCGGTCCTAGCGGCTTTGAATATTTGAAATTTGCCATAGAATCTTGGTCGTGGGCCACTGATCGGGTCGAACCTTTGTGCGGTGAGATCTTTGCTGACGTGTAAGTACGTTAGGATCAGTTTGGCGATACCTGACGTCTTGACCACTGCATGTCAAAGTGCACTAAGATGGTGTCTTTTTTTTGAGTTGGCGTTCGACGGCCTCCGCTCCACCTTGCATCCTTTTTATAAAAAGGTTCTCTGGCATTTCAATGCGCCTCTCGACTTTCCTCGGCCTGGGGTGCGGGTGGGGCTATTAGTGGATTTTAGGGACAAAGGCTGGGTGTTCCCGGTATTGCCGCAACTCTTAGACTTTTTCGGGTGTAAAGGAGGCCGCGAGGCTTTCTTTATATCTCCAGCTCGGCGCCAAGTAGTATTGGACCTTCCATCCTCGCCTGGGATTAAGAAGGAGCGTTATTTTTGTTAGTGGCCGTCATTAGGGTCTGATCCCTTTGATCTAAGGACACACTTGTCTGTCGTCTGGACTACCTCGAACCTCGTGAGCTCCTTCGTTACGGTTTTGTCTTGGTTTCGAAGTCATAGGATGATGCGACATTGCTTTGGTGGCATGGCCTTCATGTGCTCGGCCAGGCCTCGATCAAGGAATGGGGTCAAATGAGGCGGTGAAGTGTCCGCGTGCTGTCAGGAGCTCATTAGTTCGAATATTCTGATCGTCGGTCACGAGACACCAGACTTCCTTTTACGAGATCTTCTCCTCATAAGTCTTAAACCTCCGGAGTCCACGAAATCTTCCTCACCTTGTTTGAGGGCCCCTTGTTAAACCTCAAAGCTCACGAGGGCTACCCCCTGCTCGGGTAAGATCCTGAGTGAGGCCTCTTTTCCTTCGTCGTAGTCGATTTGGGAGAAAAAGCTCGGGAGGCGGATGAGCCCTCCTTAAAGGTTCTCCCTATTTCGGTCTAGAGTTCCACGTCGCGGGGCGTCGCGCCCCCTCCTGCAATGCCGGATGAGGTGATGGGGAATCGTGATCGCTTTGAGGCCGCAGGGGATGAGAAGTCTCTACTTTCTCATGTGGAGCTCGCTGCCGGGGCTGTTTCCTCCATCCTGCGCGACTCCGACCTCAGGAGGGTGGGTGCCCTACCCGTCGAGGAGGCTTTGGCTCTTCTGCTTTAGGGAACCGCATGTACATCCAAGTGCTTTCATCGATCTTTTTCTTTATTGTTTCAATTCTGTTAGCTGACTTTTTATTTTGTTGTTGTTGTTGTCTTTTTTTTTCTTTTTTTGTTTTGCAGGTGATACTTGTGCGGCCAGCAGGAGGGCGACGTACGGGAGCTCGCGAGGCGGCGAGGGTCTTTGAGGCTAAGGTTGCTTCCTTGACCTCAGGAAATTTCGGTCTTCCAAGCCCGGATAAGGGTGTTGAGGGAACTGGTGAGCCGCAGTCGACTGAAGCATGTAGTGTAGGTCACGGGCGGGATAAAGAGGCCGGAAGGACAGAAGGTTGCGGAAGGCAGGCTACGGCCCGCTGGGGAGGGAGTTCTGAGGCGGAGTCGAGGGTGACCTGTGGGCCCAGATGGGCGGCCTTAGAGTAGGCCTTGGGGCTCTAGAGGCGGGTGGCTGCGTGGGATACTTTGACGGAGGCTCGGCAGAGCCGGATGGATGTGCGGCGGGGGCGGGAGGCTGCAGGTTGGCGGAGGCGAGTGATGACGGAGGCTTGAGACGGGCTTATACCAATGGAAGCTACGGGTGGCTTGCCTTTCCAGCGTCGGGCTTCAGGAGCTTTCCCTGAGCACAGGTTGACATCCAGTTTTCTAATGAGGAGGTTAAAGGATCTGATTCTGAGGCTGAGGTTGACGCGGGCGCCGAGGTGTTTTCAAGGGCCCCTGATCGCGCTCCCTTGCCTGGCGATCATCGGGTTCCTCCGGGGGCTAACCCTTCTGCTTCGCATGTTGGGGCTCCATCTTTTGACTTTCCTCTGCCATGATCGGGGCGGCGTCAAATGTTTATTTATCTCTCTTTTTCTTTTGGTGTATCTAGCGCGGAGCCCTAAGTTTTGTATTGCCCCGATCTTGACTTTTGTTGATATACGAAGATTCAGTGATTAATTTGCCAGCTCCTTTCACATTTCGTTGGTTTGAAATTTGTTTGGTTCCCAAGCCCCACGAGTTTTTCTAAAGTAGTTATGTTCCTGTCGAACTCTGCCCAGGCTCTGGCCAGCCCCAAGACCCTCTCAGTGGCCCAGGCTGCTGGTTCACGAGAGCGCTAAGACCCTCTTGAGGTGTTAAGCTGCGGTGAGCTCACAGGGAATAAGACCACTCCAGCGGCCCAGGCTCACGGGCTCCTGAGTTAAGACCCTCCCTCCATGGCCCGAGCTCACTTTGGGCTCTAGGCGGCCCCAGACCCTCCTGTTTTGGCTCTGTGGCCAGAATACGGGCTCTGGGCGCTAAGATCCTCTTTGAGTTGTTAAGCTCTGGTAGAGAGCTCACCCAGGCTCATACAGTGTTAAGACCCTCCTCAGGTGAGGGCGAGATCTTGGGCTCTGCAGGCCTTAGACCCTCCTTGGTTGTTAAACTCTGCGAGTACAGCTGCTAGGCTCACGGGCACTAAGACCCTCCTGCGCGACCGAAGTCTGGGCTCTTGGGCGCTAAGACCTGCAGGTGAATTGGCTGCCAGGCTCGCAGGAACACAGGCCTTACGTGCAGGCGAGCTCTTTTGAGGCCTGGGAGCTAAGACCCTCCCGATTTATTGTTAAGCTGCAGGCTAAACTCTTTGGGATCTGGCTTGTTAAGACCCTCCTGCGTGAACTAATTTGCTGGGAACCACGGGTGCACAAGACCTTCCTCCCAGGCGAGCCTCTTTGGGCTCTTGGGCCAGATCCTCTGAGTTGTTAAACTCTGTGTTTGGCTACTAGGCCTCTGGGCACTAGAACCTCTGTTTATTAAGCTCTGTAAATTTGAGCTATTGGGCTCTGGGCGTTAACACCCTCCTCACGTGGCCCAGGCTACTAGGCTCTGGCGGCTAAGACCCTCCTCTCCGTAGGCCCCGCTCACTGGGCTCTGACATTATGACCTTCGTCTTCCTTCTCTTGGAAAAGCGCGTGTGGCTTTAATGCGGATCTATGGAGAATTGGAACGGATTGCGCGACTTCCCAAGTGTGACGCCCCAAAACCCTGGGGTCCGTTGACAACCCGTCAACCCGTGGAATACACATGAATATCGGGTAACCCGACATTATTCACGAAAATAGGGCGGAGTCTCCCTTGTACGGGGAGCTCTACCCGAGGTGCCTAACTTGTCCCAATTAACATCATAAGACATTACATGAGTAAAAACGGCCACTTGACCCCATACAACAATACTCATCAACATACCAACTATATACCATAGTTTCAAGAGTTAAAAATTTACTCTTATACAACATATATTAAAAGTTTAAAACATCCTAATACATGTATACATAATAATACCAAAGCCACGACTTGGCTTTCTTCTAAACGACCTCTATGATAGTAGTCTCATCGACGCTCACATGCGCAAGAATAATAAATTCCGCCGACGGGGTGAAATTTAATGTCGATGGTGGAATCGCGCAAATGGGTTACTCACCTAAGTGCATATGCCGTATCTATGTAAAACATACATTCAAGCAAATACGTGATCTTGCCCGGAATGTCTAAATGACAACTGACCTATGTCAGGAGTCACATGACTCCCTCACACTTGCCTAAGCCATGTATGAAACATTATTTTCAAAACAAAGATATTTGTTTTTAATTGTGGACAACCCTCGATATAAGTAGTGGGCCAGGCTCGATAATCTATTTAGTGGACAGCCCTCCGATGTATATCAATTGGGCCGACTCTGACGATTGATATTTTATATGGACTACCCTCCGATATTGTAATGGACACACTCCGATAATTATTATTATTAGTCGACCATCGAAACAATTCTCCGATAAATGGCATAAATGCGCTCGCTCCTATTGTTCTAGGATCTTACGAGTGCATATGGAATGCACATGATCTTCGATACAATTTATATAACACATGCAAATATATAACATGATATACATTTACATAATTTAATCACACAAACATGTTATGCAATTTCACGAAATCATTACACCCAAAAGTGCATCACGTGGGCTAATTAACAACCCGCAACATTCGATTTGAATTGCACCGTAAACCCATTTTCTCCACAAAATTTATTTATTGAATAAATTCATTGAAACAGTAAAACCCTTGGTTTCTGTTCACGACCCAATCCTAAGCCTCGGTTCCGCCGTGAACCCGAATTCATAGCCATTCGGCTCATACACATCATGATACACTTTGTTCACAAATTATACCAATAACAACCCAAACGGTCCGTGGGCCGATCATGAGCTTACCTGATTTAGAGTTCCTGTTCTCACACTTGGTCCCCAGTTTTAGGACCGATCAAGCGACCGTTCAAGACCTGACCAGCGAAACATCCACCAACGCTAAACAAAGTGTAGCAACTTCAAGTAGGATAAAACCTACCTCACGGAGTTTTTCGAAACTCCTTAAAACCGGAACCCACGCGTAGGCCTCCTTCTTGTCATGACTTTCCTTCTTGTCAGACAAATTCGATGGTCGGATCCTTGCAAATGTCTTAGAGATAAGTCACACTCTCTCTCACTAGGTTTTAAAAACTAAGCTCACTGTATCCCTTTTTTTGCTCCTTCAGTTTTGCCCCTTTCTAATTGTAGGAGATGACACTATGCATTATTTTGTCATTTTCCTCATTTAAAATTTCCAAAATGACATCTATGTCCCTTCTTTCCACTATTTTGACATTTGGCACAACCTCGGCCTTCCGTTTTGATCATTTCTCTACTCATGCAACATATTCCACATGAGTACATGTTATAGGTGACTTTCATCACATCACATGTCTTTTTACGGCACCCGAAACTCGATGCCTCGAAAAACGTGTAAATTTCGATTGTGCCGGTCGGCGAAGTCGGCGTGTTAAATTTAGATTTGAGGCGATTCACGGCGGTGAAATCTGTTTCTTCATCCAAGATCTAGAAAAATTTCGGGTTTTGACCAAAATTACGATTTTGCCCTTTTTCAAAAAATTGAAATTTTTCTCGGGTCTTACACAAACGCCCTGGCTTCCTTATAAATAGCGATCCCTCTGTGATGGTGCTATGCTTCTAACCTTCGTCCTTTCTTTGGCAGAGTCGGAGTCCATGCATGATGAAGCGTCGGGGGTTGATGCGTCCTTTGCATGGGGAGTGCAATGCGGTGATCATGAGCCGTGCGATGATTACACCACTTGTAGGAGTTATTGTTTTCCACTGGTTCTCCCTTGGCTTAAGTTTTGTAGTTCCTATCTATTCCCGATGTGGGCTGTGCTAGGAGCGTATCCAGAAGGGCGGTGTACTTGAAAAAACTTTTAAATCACCAGCTTTCTCGGATTTTTCTTCTTTCTTCTCTTAACAACCTGTACTTTCTCTTTCTCCTTTCCTTCTCTTCCTCTCTTATCCCCCTCTCCCTTCTCTTTCTCCTCTCTCTTTTCTCTTTCTTTTTCCCTTTCTTGTTGTTTTTGCCTTGAAGGGTGTAGGCGATATGAAGAAACGGTTTTCGCTCAAGCGTAATTTTGAGATCTGAGGGGAGATTTTGGCAATTCTACGAGGTGGCTATAACCTCCATGTAATGAAATTTTGTATTCAAGCATGGCTCCTTTGAAATAAAGAACAATCTTTGTGAATTCTGCATTTATCACCCAGGCCCCTTGGTAGGTGCTCCTGGCTTATTAGTATAACTGCTGTTTGATCCACCATAACATTAAACAACTTAAAAATGGAGATAGAGTGTTATTCGAAATCAAGATGGTGGATCTTTATTACAGGCTACGTTCCGAGGTCTTACTGGTAGAACCGTTTGAGGTGTTCAGCGTTCCATGAATTGAGCAGGGTTTTTCTTTCTTTCGTTTGGAGTTCATAGTTTCCAGGTCGGATTATGCGGGATAGGATGTAAGGCCCTTCCCAATTAGGTCCCAGCTTCCCATGTGCGGGGTCCTTCCTCGCTGGTAGAAGTTTTTTTAGAACCGGTGCACGGCTTATGGCATCTGGGCTTGACCCTTTGGTCGTATGCCTCCTTTGTCTTCTTGTGATGGTCCTCCGTATCTTTGTGGGACTTTTTTCTTCTAGGAGATCGGGTTTAAGCGAAGGACCTCCTGGTTGGCCTGTTGATGTTTTCTGGATTCGATCCTTGGGATTTTAGTGGGCCTCGTGGATCTCTTTGCCCGGTCTGAGCCGAGCCCGACGGGGGGTTTCTGGTCGGCCGACTGCGCGTAGTTACGTATGCCCGTAATACCTCGAGGGAATTTCTGCCCATTTTCCTTTTAGATCTTCTGGTTTGGTTTCGGTCTTTGCCTTTGAGTCCTTGCCGTGACCTTTGCTTGCCCGTTGGTACTTGGATGTTTGGGGATGAGTAATAGTTCTTAATTAAAATGCTTTCGGTAGCGAGAAATCACGAACTTAGGGTTGTGAATTGTTTCCCAGTATCGAGACACGAGGGACCTGCGGGATCCTAAACACATATTATAGAGCGCCGGACAAAGTTGCGTACCTTACATTCTGTGATTGTTGCTGGGGTTCGGCTTGGCCCATTTGGTAAAATAGTCAGACCCACGATGATAAATTTGCATTAGCCTTCAATAGGTAGGGGTCTATATATCTAGCCCGAATTGTTGAAAAGTGAGGGTTTGTGACTAACGTCGGTGGCTCGGATGGGAGATGAGATCTTGGTATGTCGTGAGCTTTGCATTTCTAACGGTCGCGCGTCTTTGAGCATTGTGGGCCGTGGTACACATCTCGATGTTTTCCTACTAGTCCCGAGCTCGAATCTGGTTTACCACACTTGTGCCCTCGTGTACCTCCCACGAGTATGTAGTTAGCGTCTTCCTTCCACTACGCGCCAGAATGGGTGGAGAAGCCTCGTTTATAAAGGTCCCCCAGATCGCGGTGAATCTTGAGCCTCGCTACGAGTTTGGACACCTCCTTTGGGTCGCTTGGCAGCGTACCGTGCAGTAATCCCCGGATGGGGGTCCATCCGGCTGATTCAGGCATCAGGGAGTCTTCTCCGTTGTCGACGCTTAATGAGGGCTTTGGAAGGTGCTCGATAGGTATCAATCGCGAATGCTTCTTGTGAGGTTGTCGCGGTTTACAGGCATCGGCTCGGAATTCTGCGCTCTTGAGCATGTTTGACTGAACTCGTATGAACTATTACTTGACTCGTACCTTTTTAGATATAAGATCATCTCCTTCTCACCTCTGGCCATTGGAGTCTTATCTGTTTACCACCCGGGTTGGAGATCATTTTGCTCACCTCTGGCGATGCGCTTCCATGAGTAGGCGAGGTTGAATCCAGCTATATTGACCTCATATTTGACCTCAGTTGTTGGGCTTGGGCCAGAATGCGAGGGCGTATTCCATATCTATCCCATCTGGAGAGGTCAGGATCAACCCTGCACCGCTTCCTTGGGCGTTAACGGCCCCGTCGACGGATAATCTCCAGATGGGGAGGTCGGGTGCCAGTGGATAGCCTCAAGTAAGGCTGTCTTTGAGTGAATTCCATGATGAAATCCTGCCAGATCTGCCCTTTTACACCCACTTGTCCTTGGTTTGTACCTAATGTCGATTCACTTTCGACTCACATAGCCCTTCCAGTAGCCAGGAGAGTTTACAGTTTTATCTTGATATTGCTTCATCGGATATTCGGTTGGGACGACGGTATGAGCTTGGGTAAGGTGAATTTTTACGGATGTGGTTACCAGCGCCGGGATCAACTTTTCCATCTTTAAATTACCTCTCCTCTCTTGCTCCCCTCAATTTCATTACTTGATAGTGGTAGTTCTTGCACCTTGTCAGTTCTCTTTTGAGCGACACTAGTTGCAAAGTGCGAAGCGGCCCGGGTAGAGTGAAGGTTCTCCCTCGGGAGGGCTTCTTGGGAATGGGGAGGCTCGGGTAGGTTTAGTCACGAGTGAGCAGCCTCTGGCAGTGTGCGTCCCACTAGAAGGCCTTTTTCAGAACATGAAAGAAAGGCTGACATTTTTCTCTTGACCCCAGATACGAAGAGGCCGACGGCTATTCTCACGGTCGGGCGTTAGATAATGTACCCAATGTTTGATGGAGGTAGCATATCAAGCCACGAGCCCTTTGTCTTATGCAGGTTTGCCTCTATTCCTCGGTTGTTGACTATCGGGCCTAAGAACTCCTCGCGGAGACTCGAGCGCATTTGGCTGGGATTTAACTTCATGTGTAGCTTTTAGGGACTGGAACGCCTCGACTAAATGGGTTATGTGGGCCTGGCTTTTCTCGATTTTACTAGCATGTCGATCTATATATACCTCCATAAATGTCCCGATTTGTTTTTAAGGAACATCCTGTTCTGACCTTTGGTAGGTGGCTCTGCGTTTTGCTTGAAGGGCATTTACTGATAACGATGGGTTCCACGACGATGTGAAATAGAGTCTTCTCTTAATTAAGCTAGAGTCCCGTACTAATCGGTTGTGGCGAGAAGGCATCCATGAAGCTAAAGGAGTTCATGACCCAGGTCGTGGCGTCTACTATACCACGGTCAATCAGGAGTAGGGGAAGTTATCCTTTAGGCAGGAGTCTGTTGATGTCTATGAAATCGATGCAATAGCCACTTGCCATTTCTTTTAGCGAGACAACATTAGCGATAATTCAGATCACTCTCACTTCTCGATTGCCTTTGCTTTAAGGAGCTTCTGAGCCATCTTCATTAATTGCCTTGTCTTCTGAGGCCAAACTCCTTCTCTTTTGTAGCTGGAAACCCAAAGGAAATATTGATGTTGACACAGTGGTGAATCACTATCGGGTCGACCCCACCCATGTCTTCTGTTTCTGAGGCAGAATACACTCCATAATTGCTCTGAAAAGCGGATGAGGAGCTTCGATCTCTTCATTGCTTGGACCTATGTAGACGGTGTTCGGCTTATCCCTTGAGGCGTGACTCTAATTCTTACGGGGGCCCACGGTCGGGTGGTTACCTCGTCTCGCGTATGGGGCTGAGTCCGTGTGGATGTTGTGGAGCTAGTGTTTTACTTCATTGACAGGTAACATTCCCACGGCTATCGTGATTCACCGGACATTCTACTCCATTTGCGGTTGGAAGTTTATTAACCATATGATAAGCAGAGAGGCGGCCCTTATGGCATTGAAGGGCCTACCTAATGGCATGTTGTAGGCGATGGGGCATCTACTACGAAATCTCATAGTTGTTGGCGACATGGGGTCTCCCAGTGAGCACTAAGCCGTCTGGGCCAGGTACTCCACTCTCTGAGAACCCACATAGGCGGGCGTTGGGCGGCTCTAAGCCTCTCCTTTCCAATGCCCGTTTGTCGAGAGAAGCATGCGAAGATGATGTGGTGGAGCTTTCGTTGTCGACGAGATCACATTCCAGTCGTTTAATAGCTACTGGTTTCACGGCGGGTCGTCATGCAGGGATGTTATGGCCCTTCCATGTCGAGAATGCGAAGGTTACGGTAGTATCAGTAGAAGTTTGGATATTGTTGTACTTCTAAGGTTTCCCAGATCGATGTTCTGTAGTGGCATGCCATTGAGTGGACTCTCCGCCTCCTGCGAACCCTCCGGAGATTACATGGATTTCTCTAAGAAGGCTAATCTTCGAACTAGGGTTGGGCGTGAGGTGGTGGTGGGCTGGACTTCGCTCCTGCCCATGAGCCAATGCAATTTGAGATGCCACATCGGATCAAGTATTCAATCTCCTTTTAGGCTGGATCCGCGGTCATGCGATTCGGTGTCCATGACCACTTGTGGAGCTCACCGGTATTTGGTGGCGTCTCTTTTAGTGGGGTCTGATTTTCATGCAGGATGGCCACCTCGGAAATCTTTTCGTGTTGCCGCGTAGGACTGCGACACGGGGCTTTTGGGTGTATTCTTGGGGTGAATACCAGCTGTTACAGCTCAGTTTGAGGTGGTCCCACTGTGATCCCCCAGCGTTCCTCGTCTTATCGGGGACCGGCTCTGCATTTTCTCTGCTCCTCGGCCAGGGGATTTGTGCCTGTCTCTTGGGCTTCATTCTCTCTTTTTTTGTCGCCACTTGCTCTTTTCCTTTTGGTAGAAGAGCTTCTTTGCTAACAAGAGGCTTCTTCACTAGTTATTATGCTTCTGTTTTGTGGTGGGACCTGAGGGCCATGCTTGCTTAAGGGTTCTTTGAGATAGAGAACATTAAGTCTTTGGCTTGCAGGGCTGCGATGAAGCGTTAATGGCGAACTTCGTCGAGAACATCCACGCCAGCGACTCAGTGTTAAACCTCTGAACATATGACCTCGGGCTTTCCACGAGAGCTGCATTTATGGTCGGGAAGGTGTGCTTCGGCAGTAGCACATCCTTGCTCCAATAAAGTGGGAGGCAGATACGTGGAAAGTTACGTGGTGATGAGATGGAAGGCGGCGAGTGCGGTAAACCCGAGCCAATCTTTGGGCCCTTTAGTGTGATAAGCGAGGCTACTGCGTCGTCTGGTCACGATATCAGTGTAGTTGTCTGATTTTGTACGTATTGAGTGGTACATGGGGTCTTTTTTGTCGAGCGTCTCGATCGGCGTCCCGAAACTCTTAGAAAGGGGAAGTGCGACACCTCGATGGTGAATGGAGATTAGGTTTGTTGTAAGGCGTCATGGAAGCAGGCTCGACCCTTTCTGGCTTCCTTCATGTGGCTGATTTCTTGCTGAATGTCCCTAAACCTCTGCTCCCACGACCTCTCCTCTGTCTTCTGCTGATAAAGTAGGGGCCCATCACCTTTGTTATTCCTGTCATGCCTCTCCTCGTTGCGATCCTCTCCAGGGGGTTGGTAAGGATCATGCTCCACGATGTCATTGTTTCTCCTTCTCTGTCGGCTTCTCGACGAGGTCGAGTGTTGCTCTTCTCGGGTTCTGGGGTTTGGTCTTTTTGGGCTGTCGTGCTCTTGAGTGGTATTTTCTGGTGAGTTGTTCCGACTCTTTCGGCAAGTGTTAGTTGGTGGCGCGGGCGCCTCACCTCGTCGCTGTTGACTGCTGATCTCGGCGTGCCTCAGGAGATTGATTTGTCCGCGTCGCTGGGCGGTCTTGCATCCTTTGAGATTAGCGTTGCTCCTGCTTGTGTTTGAGTTGATACCATCGATCAGCGAGAGGTCGATTTTTATTTGTAAAGGCTGTCGTTCGCGAGGAATGCGTGTCGGCCCAATGATGCTTTCGGCCAAGGCGGGCTAGACGTGTGGAATTATTGGCGGTCCTTTGTCTCTGGACATTAGACTCCCTCTGCAAAAACAAAACAAAAAGTTGCGAGGACCAGCAGATTTACTCGTCTGGTCAGTTCTTTGGGTGGGAGAGAAGATCAGCTCAGGGAATGAAGTTTTGATAATAGAATGCGCTTACCTTTCACCTAATGGGGTGGCGGGTGTATAATGGATGATCGTGATAACTTTTCACCAGTTGGATGATGACAACTGGACCAAGTATCTTTATTGTTGGAGGATGATACGATATTCCTGGGTGGGTAGGAGATTTTAACTATGCTCCTTAGGCAATTCTTAGGGATAATTGATGTGAGCAGATAATTAGGAAATATCCTGCTGAGACTGTGGAGATTGGGTGTTTTAAATACCTTGGCGGATTCGCTGAAATTTCTGGAGTCTTTTAAAGGGCTGAGTTAGGCCTTCGTTTGAGAAGCTTTGCATTTGGGAGATCTTAGTTAAGGGCTGTGCTAGTACGGGGCGTTTTAATCCGGTCAGAGACTACGTCTTGAGAACTGCGTCTTTATTATTTCAATACACATCAAAATTAAAGGCTAAATGAGCATTTTTACCCCTCAACCACCCAGTCAGTCGATAATATTTGGTGATTTTGATTATTCTTTTTTATTGTAGGTGATTATGGAAGATATTTTCTTTTTAATTCTAGTAATAATTATGTTTATAAAATTAAAGGCTAGATGACATTTTTACCATCTCGATTATCACCCAAGCCAAGGTCAATATAGTTGGTGATTTTGATTATTCTTTTTTATTGTAGGTAATTATGGAAGAGATTTTCTTTTTAATTCTAGTAATAATTATGTTTATAAAATTAAAGGCTAAATGACATTTTTGCCCCCTCGACTATTACCCAAGCCAAGGTCAATAATGTTAGTGATTTTGATGATGCTTTTTTATTAGAGGTGATTATGGAAGAGATTTTCTTTTTAATTCTAATAATAATTATGTTTATAAAATTAAATGCTAAATGACATTTTTACCATCTCGATTATCACCCAAGCCAAGGTCAATATAGTTGGTGATTTTGATTATTCTTTTTTATTGTAGGTGATTATGGAAGAGATTTTCTTTTTAATTCTAGTAATAATTATGTTTCTAAAAATTAAAAACTAAATGACATTTTTACCCCTCAACTATTACCCAAGCCAAGGTCAATAATGTTGGTGATTTTGATTATTCTTTTTTATTATAGGTGATTATAGAAGATATTTTCTTTTAATTTTAGTAATAACTATATTTATAAAATTAAAGGCTAAATGACATTTTTACCCCCTCGAATATTACCCAAGCCAAGGTCAATAATGTTGGTGATTTTGATTATGCTTTTTTATTGTAGGTGATTATGGAAGAGATTTTCTTTTTAATTCTAGTAACAATTATGTTTACAAAATTAAAGGCTAAATGACATTTTTAACCCCTCAACTATTACCCAAGCCAAGGTCAATAATTTTGGTGATTTTGATTATTCTTTTTTATTGGAGGTGATTATGGAAGAGATTTTCTTTTTAATTCTAGTAATAATTATATTTATAAAATTAAAAATTTAAATGACAATTTTTACCCATAAACTATTCTACGAGCCAAGATCAATAATATTGGTGATTTTGATTATTCTTTTTTATTGTAGGTGATTATGGAAGAGATTTTCTTTTTAATTCTAGTAATAATTATGTTTATAAAATTAAAAGCTAAATGACATTTTTACCCCTCAACTAATCATAAAAAGTAGGGGTCAATAATGTTGGTGATTTTGATTATTCTTTTTATTATAAGTGATTATAAATCCTTTTCCTTTCAATTTAGTAATAACTATGTTTATAAAATTAAAGGCTAAATAGCATATTTTACCTCGAATATTACCCGAGCCAAGGTCAATAATGTTGGTGATTTTGATGATGCTTTTTTATTGTAGGTGATTATGGAAGAGATTTTCTTTTTAATTCTAGTAATAATTATGTTCATAAAATTAAAGGCTAAATGACATTTTTACCCCCTCAACTATTACCCAAGCCAAGGTTAATAATGTTGGTGATTTTGATTATGCTTTTTTATTGGAGGTGATTATGGAAGAGATTTTCTTTTTAATTCTAGTAATAATTATATTTATAAAATTAAAGACTAAAAAACATTTTTACCCCTCGACTATTACCCAAGCCAAGATCAATAATGTTGGTGATTTTGATTATTCTTTTTTATTGTAGGTGATTATGGAAGAGATTTTCTTTTTAATTCTAGTAATAATTATGTTTATAAAATTAAAAGCTAAATGACATTTTTACCCCTCAACTCTTACCGAAGCCGAGGTTAATAATGTTGGTGATTTTCATGATGCTTTTTTATTAGAGGTGATTATGAAACAGATTTCCTTTTTAATTCTAGTAATAATTATATTTATAAAATTAAAGGCTAAATGACATTTTTACCCCTCGACTATTACCCAAGCCAAGATCAATAATGTTGGTGATTTTGATTATGCTTTTTTATTGGAGGTGATTATGGAAGAGATTTTCTTTTTAATTCTAGTAATAATTATATTTATAAAATTAAAGGCTAAAAACATTTTACCCCTCGACTATTGCAAGCCAAGATCAATAATGTTGGTGATTTTGATTATTCTTTTTATTGTAGGTGATTATGGAAGATTTTCAGCACTTCCCAATTCTAGTAATAGTGTTCATAAGATTAAAGGCCCTAAATGACATTTTACCCCCTCAACTATTACCCAAGCCAAGGTTAATAAATGTTGGTGATTTTGATTATACTTTTTATTGGGGTGATTATGGAAGAGATTTTCTTTTAATTCTAGTAATAATTATATTTATAAAATTAAAGACTAAAAAACATTTTTACCCTCGACTATTACCCAAGCCAAGATCAATAATGTTGGTGATTTTGATTATTTCTTTTTATTGTAGGTGATTATGGAAGAGATTTTAACAGTGCAGTAATTATGTTTATAAAATTAAAAGCTAAAATGACATTTTTACCCCTCAACTCTTAGGAAGCCGAGGTTAATAATGTTGGTGATTTTCATGATGCTTTTATTAAATTGATTATGAAGCAGTTTCCTTTTTAATTCTAATAATTATGTTTATAAGATAAGGTTAAATAGCGTTTCCCTCAGCAACTATTACCCAAGCCAAGGTCAATAATATTGGTGATTTTGATTATGCTTTTTTATTGTAGGTAATTATGGAAGATTTTTTATTTTTAATTCTAGTAATGATTATGTTTATAAAATTAAATGTCAAATGACATTTTTACCCCCTCGACTATTACCCAAGCCAAGGTGAATATAGTTAGTGATTTTGATTATTCTTTTTTTTTGTAGGTGATTATAGAAGAGATTTTCTTTTTAATTCTAGTAATAATTATGTTTATAAAATTAAAGTCTAAATGACATTTTTGCCCCCTCAACCATTACCCAAGCTAAGGTCAATAATGTTGGTGATTTTGATTATTCTTTTTTATTGGAGGTGATTATGGAAGAGATTTTCTTTTTAGTTCTAGTAATAATTATGTTTATAAAATTAAAGGTTAAATGACATTTTTACCCCTCGACTATTACTCAAGCCAAGGTCAATAATATTGGTTATTTTGATTATGCTTTTTTATTGTAGGTAATTATGGAATATATTTTCTTTTTAATTCTAGTAATAATTATGTTTATAAAATTAAATGTCAAATGACATTTTTACCCCCTCGACTATTACCCAAGCCAAGGTGAATATAGTTGGTTATTTTGATTATTCTTTTTTATTGTAGGTGATTATGGAATAGATTTTCTTTTTAATTCTAGTAATAATTATGTTTATAAAATTAATGGCTAAATGACATTTTTGCCCCCTCAACTATTACCCAAGCCAAGGTAAATAATGTTGGTGATTTTGATTATGCTTTTTTATTGGAGGTGATTATGGAAGAGATTTTCTTTTTAATTCTAGTAATAATTATGTTTATAAAATTAAAGGCTAAATGACATTTTTACCCCTCAACTATTACCCAAGCCAAGGATAATAATGTTGGTGATTTTGATTTTTCTTTTTTATTATAGGTGATTATGGAAGACATTTTCTGAAAAACTCAGGAAAATTCAAATTTTCTGAAAAATGGTAACGATGGTGATCAAACCAAATTTTCTAGTGGATGTGGCAGTTTCCTTTGTTGGAATCGTCTCGTGAAATCCTAGTTCTTTGCATCGAATTCGTCGAGATCAGAGACGGTCGAGATTTTACGTTTCGGCGCCGGGTGTGGTCATAGTCAAAACGGGTTTGAAACAAATATGATGTGACAAAGTCGCTCTTCACGTGTCTTGCATGTGACACATGTGCGTGAGTAGAGGATGAGATGGATGGCTTGAGATTGTGCCAAATGTCAAAATCAAGAAAGGGACACATTGGAGTGTGGAAATGTAAGTAAAATAAGACAAAATGCAAATAGTGATCTTCTTCTCCAAATGAAAGGAGACGAAACGTGCAGTGGCTGGAATTTTTGTGCGATGGGTTGATTTTGAGGTTTAGAGAGAAGGAGCTCATATATTTAGATTTCACGATCGATTCCCGGTAGTCGGTTACCGGCGGAGGCGAAATAAAGTTGTTACCCAGCGGCGGGCTATGCGTAGACAGGTGTGGAGTTCAACAACTCCAAGAGGTAGGGATCTTTTCACACTTTTATTATTCTTTGGCTAGAGCCATGTAAATGGTTGGGGATGTTCGAGGCTTGGATTAAGCGGGTGTTTTGGATCTGAAACATTTGAGCCAAGAGTGGAAAATCCTCATTGTTGTGTTTGTGAACAATGCCCAGCCGAGGTTTCAGCATTCACGTGAATAGTGACATGATTTTTGTGTGAATTTTTATGATGTTGAGTGATTTGAAATGAATTAGCTTTGTGTTTAATTAATTAGCTGTGTGGTAATTTTTGGTGTTATTGATGTGAATTTAATACTTGTAGAGATTATGTGGATTAATTATGTTAGTATATACGTGTTTTATATATTAGCGTAGGTTGTTGGGATTGGCACAATGCATTCCATATGCACTAGGGAACCCTAGAATATTAGGGTGGTCACATGACAGAGTGAAAGAAAAGCAGAAAAATGTTTGTAAAATGAATTTCAACAAAAGATTTTCCGAAGAATTGCCTTGGAGAGTGGGTAAAACTAAAATCGCCCGGATGGACCATGGTTGTTGGAATGTTATCAGTTCACTCGGAGGGTAGTCGATATTTTTATCGAAACTTCGGTGATCTGTTTTCAAGAACAAAAGGTTTTGTTTTGAAAGCTGGATATTCGCGTCGGCTTAGGCATATGTGAGGGAGTCGATGAGGACTCGGGGACATGGGATTGGTCATGTAGACATTCGAGTAGGTTCATGTAATTTCTTGGATGTGATTGTTGCCATGATGGCAGCACACTTAGGTGGGGAGTAGCCGTAGGAAATTATCGACCTCTGGAACTTCCTTCGCGCGTCGAGGGATCATTTGAATTATAAAGTGTATAGGAGGACGGCGCTCACTAGAGGCTGCGGTTAGAATGGGTTGTGGCTTAGCATTGTCATTTGTATAGCGTATTAGAAATTGTACGTTTAATATATGTTTGGTAAAGAGTAATTTATTAACTCTTGAACTATTGTATATAGTTGATGTTTTTGTGAGTGTATTAATCTTGGGCCAGTGGCCATTATTTACTCGAATGTGGACCGTGTCATGTGTGGTCATTGTTAATTGTTGAACATGTTTTGTACTGGGTAGAGCTCCCGGGCATGCTGAGCACTCTCGCCTCATTTTCATGAGGTGTCGGGTTACCCGACATCCACGAATATTCGCGGCCGACGGCCACAACGGACACCTCTGGCTACGTCGCTACCAGTATCGAGCCAGTATACGAATACCTTGGGTTGAGGGACTTGGGCTTGGACCATGGTCATAGGTGTAAGAACATCACCACTTGGTGGCTCGATGTTAGAGTTTAGGTATGTGATTACCTAGGCAATCACGGGATAGGATTAGAGCACTGCATGCATGGTTTTTTATGTGTGAATGGTGTGGCATAACATGAGTTGTTGTGTATGAATTGCATTGAAATCAGATTTGATAAATAGCATTAGAGAAATTAAAACCTTAGGAGGCTCGAGAAATTCTCAGGCAAATAGTCCAGACTAATGAAAAAAAATTGTATTAAAGAAATTTTGAGGTTTTACATAGAATGTGTAAACTGAGAAAATAAATAAATAAATTTTAATAAATTTATTTGTTCACTGAAAATGAAAATAAATAATATATATATATATATATATATATATATATATATATATATATATATATATATATATATATATATATATATATATATATATATATATATATAAATTTTGGGTCTTCCAAGTAGGTGAAATAAAATGAAGAAGAAAAAATGATGAAAAAAAAGAAAAAAAAAAAAGGTAGAAGGCCGATTGGCTAACGCCCATTTTCGCAGACTGGTCACGATATTAAAGAATTTTGTAACGTGACACAGTATCGGGAGGCTTGCCTGGGCGCAAGGGGTTGGCCACGATACGTCGTCCCGGGGCCACGAGCATACCACAACATGCCTGGGCGGGAAAGTTACTTACTCACAGCTAGCCGCGCTGCCAAGAAAACGGCCAGGGAGGCCACGATACAAAGCTTCGGTATCGCGGATGAGAGAGACGTCCGCCTATTGTGTCACGATACAGTCTTGTATCGTGATAGGCGCGCATCCTGTTACGGTTGTCATGATACAAACGATTGTATCGTGACATGAGGCGCGCAGGTCATACTGCGCGTCATGGACGCCCGCAATACAGAGACATGGTTGCAACACGCACAAAGAGGCGCGCGGCGCACGAGCGACACAAACGCACGATACGGCCGAGGGGCCTCTAATGACACGGCCGGTGTCATTCGTGATACGGCACCCTGCACGCCACGACACGACCGCGACACGGCTCTAGCTTAGCGCAGCTGCGCACGGCCGATGAGCGCAGCCTGGTTTCTTGGGGGTGTGCACTGTGCACTCCAACCTGGGGCCGACCAAGACATCAAGCCGAGTCACTATTTGGAACACTGTTCATTAGCACTGTTCACGAGGTTTTCAAAAAAAAATCAAATAAAATAAAATAAAATAAAATTTTCTAAAATTAAAAAAAAAATTTGTTAAATATGATTTAATATATTGAATTATTGTCTTGCATTACCTATGAATGCATGGACCTTGTGTATGAAATGTTTTTGTATGTGAATTGTGACGCCCCCAACTTGGCATAGGGTGTCAAGTGAGGGGTCATTTTTTTTTTTTTTTTTTATATAACCTTTACACTTGTATATTCATATAATGTTAAACATTTAACTTGTATTATATTATGTAGCAGCGGATTACAAAATATATATACAAGCTTCATATATGGAAATGTTCAACATTTACAATATTTACATTTGCTTACAAAATTTCCTATACAAATAGACCTAAAGGTCTTCCATTGGGCACCTATTGCTGTGTGGCCTTTGACTGCTGATGTGGATGGCATGTTCCTCTGGTCTCCTCTTCTATACCTACACGGATTGAACACCCGTGCTAAGCTTTACGCTTAGTGGGAATTAATACACATGGATGACCTTTACTAAGGTCACCACACTTCTATACAAATGCATAAGCAACACATATAACAGCTTACGTATCTCTTATCATTTCTTATATGTATACTTATCATAATCCGCCCCATTTCTTATCATCATCCATATACTTTTCTATGTCATCTTGTATTTTACTTGTTCTTAATCGATACTATCATCACATAGCGTTGCTATGCTTCATATTCTCTTCATTTCATTTGCACATACCGTAATTTTCTTTATGTTTCATGTCCCGCATAAACCTTAGAAGTGGATACAGGAGAAACCATGAGTCTGGCTACCAGATTCACCAGATGAAACAGTTGGTCCATGAGGGCCCGGCTATCATTGTGCGAGACAATGACCATTTATAAAAGCCTGAGGCTACCGGATATATTATATCTGCTGTGGTCACCACCGACGAGATGTGCTGACCTATTCCCAGAATATGATACCCGGGAGCGGTATCATCATCAATGGTATGCTGACCATCCATGAGGGCCTGAAGGCGCTGTGGTGACCCTTTCGGGCCACCGTGATCCAAACGGGATCTATGTCATCGATATCGTGAATCCTGTAGAGGCCGCAGACTTATTTTTCCCTAATAGGCATGCCCATTTATCCCCACTGAAGTTCTAAGTGCATAATCAATATGTATTTTATAGTTCGCGATATATCCTATATTCCCAATACCTACGCTATCTGGCATTCATATGATATATAAATATACAATCATTATCTATATCTTCGCATTTTTCATATCTCGTTATATGTATAAATAACTTACGCTTACCATGTATGTTTTCGGAAGCTATTTATAAATTCATAATATGACTAACTATGGTTACCTGTAGGACCTACTGTTTTTCATGATTTCTGGGACTAATATAAGTTCCAATTTTTATCATAATGGATGGATTCTTGACTCAATGGGCTTTCCATAGAGTCCAAGAACACCCGAATCGGAGTTCGCACGGCTAGCTATGACCTTCCGTTGGAGGTCATGCGCAGTCACCTCGACGAGTCGATTCAATCGACGAGCTACTGCACCGGCGATTGAGCTCAGTCTAATACCTTGGTCTGACATCTAATATCTTCCTTAGGGCATGGATGGATTCTTGACTCAATGGGATTTATAGAGTCCAAGAACACCTGCAAATCGGTTCAAACGGCGAGATATGACCTTCCGGTTGGAGTGTCACGCGCAGCCGCTTCTCGACGAAAATCGACCTGAGTCGACGAGCCGCACTGAAGTGACGAGTCAATCTAACACCCGGTCTGACATATAATATCTTCCTCAGGCATATGGATGGATTCTTTGACTCAATGGGCTTTCCATAGAGTCCAAGAACACTAATCGGAGTTCAGACGTATAGCTATGACCTTCCGTTGGCGGTCAGCGCGCATCAGCCTTTACGAGTCGATTCGAATCGACGAGCTGCACTGAAGGACGAGCTCCAGCTCCACCTTGGTCTAACATCTAATATCACCAGGCATATGGATGGATTCTTGACCAATGGGCCTATAGAATCCAAGAACACTGAATCGGAGTTCGTGACGAAGAAGTTATGACTCCGGAAGTTGAGGTCATGCGTATCGGGCCTGACGAGCTGACTAACCGACGAGCTGCAATCAAGTGACGAGCCCGCCCCAACACCTTGGTCTAACATCTAATATCTTCCTCAGGTATATGGATAGATTCTGACCAATGGGCTTTCCATAGAGTCCAAGAACACTCGAATCGGAGCTCAAACGGCGAGAGAGACTCGGTTAAAGCCGCTTAGTCGCCTCACGAGCTGACCTCGCACGACGAGCTAAATCAAGTGACGAGCTCAAATTTCTACAGACGAGCCGAGTTTCAGACGAGCTAAGCTCTACATGACGAGTTGAGCTCTGCATGACGAGTTGAGTTTCAGACGAGGTCCCACTCTACAGGATGAGTCCGCTGACCTCGCCTGGGCATGAGGTGTGGCCGACCTCCGCCGCATGAGTGTGTGCCGACTGCTGTACGTGTCCGGCCGACCGCTTGACGACCCCTATGGTCGACTCCTCTCACCCATTTGACTGTTCAAAGTAGTTAATTCATAACTCGTCCATAGGGTCCATTGGAATTGAGAAATTCAAAAGCCTAACATCAAGTTCATTGATGTGGCTAATTTCCAGAACTTATCTGTAAATTATCTTTATTTCTGACTCAAAACTCCGTTCCAAGGTCCAGCTAGTTGACCCACCATGGTGAATCAATTCGACCAGATCTAAAATGGACTGACTCGGTAAAATGACCATAACTTGGTCTACAGAGGTCTAAATCGAGAAATTCGATAGCCTAACATCAAGTTCATTGATGTGGCTACAATTTACTAGAAGGACTCACTTCCGAATTCCCTGTATTTCTGACCCAAAAAGAAGTTCTAAGGTCCGGCTAATACGTACGATCAAAACACGGAAATTTACTTGGTTCTAATTGCACTAGCCCTCTCCCAAAACACAACTATAGGACCCTTAGAACTTTCTTAACTCAACCCTACACGAAATGAGTTTGGGAGTTCCCAAACCCAAACCGTACACAAGTTAGAGGGTTCTAAACCATGTATCTAAACTGTCTAGACCAAAACTAGACTTCCATACTCCCATTTCTTCGCTACAAACTATACTCAAATTCCATACCAATACTCAAATTTAGTAATTCCATACCTGTGATCTTCTTTTTCCTTTCCTTCTTTCTTTTTTTCTTTTCTATTCTTCTTCTTCTTCTTCTTCTTCCTTTCTTCTCTCTTTTCTCTTCTCTCTTGTCCGTATTTGCTCTCCCTTTTCTCCAAGACCAAAATGAGATATTTATTTTGGTCTTATCCCTTTTATTTCACTTTCCAGTCAAAGGAGGAAACTTCCTCCCTCTTTCCTTTAAGCCACTTGTCTCTTCCACAATTTACTATCTTTCTTTTATTACTCTTTGGTCCTCCAACTCTCTAATATTTGCAAATCAATTTATGATATTTTTACTATAGCCTCAAATCTTCTTTATTACTTTTAATTTAACTTATGCATATTCCTACTTTTGTTTTTATCTTTATTTTATTCCTGAAATATACTTTTACTTTTATTATACCCTAAACATGTTATAAAACTGTTAGGGTATAATTTGGGGTGTTACATGAATAGTGTCTCGGGGCTGTGTTTACGCCTTGGAGATACTGCATTGGATATTAACTTACCATTTGAAATGAGTAGATGGCTAGTCGAGGGCGAGGACATAGAGGTCGCCCACTTGTACCGGTCACCACCGCATTCAACCAAAGAGCCTTTATTGGAGGTCAGATTGCGGTTGTCGTTTATTGCACAGCTAGTGCCAGGTAGCGCCATGGGAGGTCCTATAACCTCCAGAGGTTTAGGCACACCATCCTCCGACATTCATGGGGGAGGAGATCCGATGGCAGGCGGCACTCATCGGGTCTGGGCGCAGATTGAGAAGGTGTTGGAGGCTATGGAGATTACCTCTGGCACGACCAGGATTAGACTAGCTGCGTTCCAGGTAGAGGGTGAGGCCCAAGTATGGTGGAACTGGACAAAGACCTCTAGAGACCTAGAGGCAATGACATGGGCAGAGTTCCAGGAGCTGTTCATGGGTAAGTATTTTTCGGATACTACGAGACATGCAAGGCTCGTGGAGTTCCAGAGTCGGGCAGGGACGATGACTGTGATGGATTATGTGGCTAGATTCACGGAGCTAGCCCGTTTTGCTAATGACTACGTGGCCACAGACATGGCCAAAGTCAAGAGGTTCGAGAATGGGCTGTCCATTCGGGGCAGGATTGTAGGCCTCGCCAGAAAGGACATGGACTCCGATATCGGGATGCCACCATCATAGAGAGAGAGATCGAGGATGCTCGGAGCACTCGGGATGCGGGTGTTAGTAGCAAGAGGAAGGAGGTTCAGTCTTCTTCCAGTTCGGGAAAGAAGCAGAGGGCTTCTAGTTCATGAGGGTTCTAGGGCCGCTATCCGTGCTAGTGGGACAGATCGTGGCTGGGCTTGGCCAGACGGGCAAGATGGTGTGTTATCATCACAAAGTACTGACACATCAGAGGGATTACCCCCAAAGACAGGGATCCCAGGGTTTTGGGACAACACAGTCCCAGTCAGCGGTAGGACAGGAGAGGATACAAATATATTCCTCCACAAATTCGGTACAGCCAGAGGTTTCGCTACCTCATGGAGCTACACGGCACCTCCCTACATTGTGTGCAAAGCAAAGAGCGCACTATGGGCCGGTGGCAGAGACAAGGCCCATGCAGACGTCAGGGTTCAGCGCCCATGCCATCACACCACCAGCTGAGTCGGCAAATCAGCCAGTTATACAAGGTACGTTTTTGCTATCTCGCCTATGGGCAAGAGTGTTATTTGATTCTGATGCTTCACATTCATTCATCGCTGCATCAGTTGTGATAAAGTTAGGCTTAGAGGTTGAGGCCTTGGAGGAGCCCTTGTATGTGAGTTCTCCCCTAGGGATTAGGGCGAGGATGGCATTTGATATAGTCGCGGGCTATGAAGTGCCAGAGATCTCAGACTCTACTCACAAGTGGGACTTAAGGATCATGGATACGCTGTGTTCGACGCCATCCTTGGGATGGACGTCGATGGCTTACGTAGTCGCCATCGATTGTGAGCGTAGGGGAGAGGGCGCTACCGCCACACGCAGATCTGCACTGTTGTATTTCAGGGGGACAAGCATGACATTTTGCCCCAAACGGTGTACGAGTCCAGGTGTCAAGGACGCTTGATCGTCAAGGCAAGTCTTAATTCCTAAAGGACGAGGTGCACTGAACTTAGATCTACCAATAGTTTGCGAGCAAGAGATGTTTTTCTCGATGAGCTTACCGATTGCCTCCGTGAAAGGGTCAGAGACTCGGGATCGAAGTTACACTGGTACTTCGCCCATCTCTATGACTCGCATAGGATGCCACTAGTTGAGTTGCAGGAACTCAGAGTCCAGATACAAGAGCTACTGGACAAGGGGTTCATTAGACCAAGCACTTCACCATGGGGCGCTCCCTGGCTTCTATTTAGCAAGAAGAGAGACAAGACCTCCTAACTGCATTGATTATAGGCGCTTGAACAGGTTACTTGGCCAAGAATCTGCACTCATTACCGAGGATTTCGACGACGCTCTGATCAGTTGAGAGGAGCGCGAGTCTACTCCAAGATAGACTTTCGCACTCAGTTACCATCGCCTGAGGCTAGGATAGATATCCCTAAGATACCGCCCAGACACGTTATGGGCACTTCAAGTTACTGATGCCCTCGACTGAAAAAATGCGCCAGCGGCATTCATGGATCTCTCATGCATAGGGTATTCCAACCCTATCTAGATCAATATGTCGCAGTCTTCGTGGATGACATTTTGATATACTCCTACCAAAGTGAGAGCATAAGTATCACTTGAGGATTGTGTTACGCTTTATTGAGAGACCATCACCGTACGCCAAGTTCCGCAAGTGGGAGTCGGCTTACTGAGGAGATTTTGCGACATCGTGTGTCGCATCATGGTCGTGACCCGCAGAAGGTCACAAGGCCGTGATGAATTAGGAGAGGCCAAAGTCAGTCTTCGAGATACGTAGTTTCTTGGGATTAGCTAGGTACTACAGGAGATTCATTGAGGATTTCTCCCTATTAGCGGCACCTATGACGAAATTGACCCAAAAGAAGGTCAAGTTTGATTGGGATGACTGATGCGAGGAGGCATTCCAGGAGTTGAAGAGGAGGCTTACTTTACCCTATCTCATGGTCCCATGTGGACAAGGGTATACAGCAGATTGTGATGCCTCGAAATCTGGGATCGGGATGTGTTTTTATTCAGTACGAGAGGGTAGTAGCTTATGGTTCCCGTCAATTGAAGAATCATGAGCAGAATTACCCCACACACAACATGGAGTTGGCAGCCGTAGTCTTCGCCTTGAAGATTTGGCTCCATTATTTATATGACGAACATTTCGAGGTGTACTCATACCACAAAAGTCTGAAGTATATTTTCACGCAGCGGGACCTCAACATGAGGCAACGCAAGTGGATGGAGTTCTTAAAGGATTATGACTTCACTTTACATTACCACCCTGGTAAGGCAAATGTGGTGGCTGATGCACTCGATCGGAAGTCACGGGGAGCATTGGCTAATATAGCTTCCCAGAATGGCTTGACAGTTCGAGACCTGGGGACACGGGCTACACACCGCGAAGTACCTCGTGGCACGTTGGGGAGTTTAGTGGCTACACCGTCACTATTGAGCAGGCGGATTGGAGTCCTGCTGCGTGACGCGCGAGATAGTGTCCATTAGGACCCGTACAAACAAGTACTACAGGTGACGCAGGGCTGGGACTGGCCCACGATATAGCCCTCTTGCAGATAGAGGACTTTAGTGGTTCCCACCAACCGATTTGGAGAGAGGAGATTCTCGTGGAGCTCTACTCACTTCCCGATTTGCCGTGCATCCATGGTGCCGAAGATGTACCAGATCTCACCGCCAAGACACTGAGCGGGATTAAGAGACACACGGGGGACTCTGTCGACGATGTCTCACGTGTCAAGAAAGTTGGTTGGGCCGAGCACCAAAAGCTGCCAGGCTACTTCAGCCATTAAAGGTGGCTGAGTGGAAGTGGGAGCACGTCACGATGGATTTTGTGATTTTTTGCCTTTTTCTATATAGACTAAAAACCCCTCAAATGTACATAGTTACAAGAGCCTTACACTTCTCTTGCACTCATGTCACTTTGGATAAATTTTCTTAATTAAATATATCTGTCTTGATGTTTAGGATTTTAAAATTAGGTTTAGTCTATGACACTGCAAGTGCACAGGTCATACAAGTAGTAAAATCTAAATGTAAGTCCAGGTATCATTCCCACAGAGATTGACAAGAATTAGAGATCAATTTCCCCAACTATTAAAGTTCTATGCTATTTGGACTAAAAGAATTCGGAGTATTGAAAATTGGCCTAATAAGATGTGATCCTGACGCCATTAACTAAAATAGAAATTGGAATAATATGAAATCAACTAAAAATATAAAGAACAAAATAATTTGGATCTAATCACCCTGTGGAAAACGAAAACTACTCATGAATTACTAAATAAATACCACCCCGCATGAAAGTGCTACGTTTCATTGTACTGATGGATCCGGATTTGTCCAAGACTCCGCTTAAATGTCGCAAATGGATTTCTCCACATTCACTAGTTAGAAGTTCTTGTTTTCTCGAAATCAAGATCGAACCAAGCATTTGTATGTTCTGGCTCCGCTTGTAAAGATCTGGGTATTTTTCTTTCTCAATACTTCATACCCATCTTCGATGACTGCAAAAGTAGACTGGCTTCCTTCTCAAGATTTTGCAAAGTTCTACCACTTAATTGGTAGCTCATCCTCCAGATTTATTGATTCATCCTTTCCCTTGATTAGATCTCGCCATCACATGGTCGGAACTTCTTTAGATTGAGGTGAACTCTCCGATTGTTTATATTGTTAAATGTTCCCCAACTTCAATTATGAGCGATGGGGTATTTATCAAAAATGAACTTTCAAAGCTCAAGAATTCAATGGTAGTCTAACATACCCATAAGAGAATGCTCTCGCCCTCCTCGTGAATCTCCATCTCCTCGTGTCACGCAGAGGGCATCCTGAACCGTGAGCAAGATACACTCCTTAAACTGGTATTCGGTACTACTATTGGGAACTTATCGATTAAAAAAATGACACCCGGGTGGCAAACTCTAACCCAAATAATTTTCTCCAAATTTTGTAGAAAAGATCAGAATCAACTCTCTAATTCAAACTAGCTAGAGTTTGCCCACCACATCAAAGATTACGATTAAGTTGTTTGAGTACCGATCACATACATCCATTATAATCGCAATGAAACCGAAAAGAAATGAATCAGAAATTTGTCTAGATTTCATAAATTTTCGTATAAAGAATTTTAAGAAGAAAATAAATATAAATAAACTAGCCCACTGCTTCTCGCATACCATAGATTCAAACTTAAAAGAATTCAAGAACAAAAGAAAATAAAATATAAAATAAAACCAAAATTTACTCTAGACTATACAATCGAAGTTCCTCTCTGCTCTTTTTCTCAGTAGGTGAAGACAGTTACTTTACTATTCTAGCATCGTTTCATTTATAAATGTCAAAAGAAAATGGCCTAATGCCAAAGCTCCATGCGGGAATTTCAAAAGAAAGCTCCATTTATCGTCTCTAGGTCGTGGACTCAAGTCGTGTCGCGACATGGATTTCCTTTGTTTGCTCTTGTTCACTTGCGACCTTGTTACTTCATGGCGGAATTCCTCCAAAGTTCCTTGCAAGTGTTTGATTAACACGCGACATCGCTTCAGGGCCGCGACTCATGGCTTGTCTCAAGAGCTGATGTCGTGACCACGGTGTCACATCACACTCGTTGTCTTTCCTTCTTCGTAATTTGTCACAACTCACTAAGTCAGGACTCTTCCTGTTGCGCGCACGTCACACTTCCGCCTTAGGTTGTAACTATATTTCTATTTCAACCGCCTGGGTTCTAGGTCAGCGGGATTTCTTTTCCGGTCGCGACCTTGTTCAGGGTCTTCGCTCACTGTGTTTCGAATTTGTTGCACTGTTGATGTCACACATTTCCTCTTCCGGTCGTAACCTCAATTCTGTGTTGCAACCAGTTTCTTCCTTCCAACCTCTATTCTAGGTCGCGACCTCAAGGTGATGTTTAATTTTCAGTGTGCTGGCTTTATTGTAATGAAGTCCCAATTGCTCAAAAGTAGTTACGACTGATTTCTTCCTCGCTTCGCTTCTTCAGTCGCGACCAATGTGAGTGGTCGCAACATCGCTTGTGCTCCTTGATTAATAAAGTGGTCGCAACTTCAGTTTCGGCAAGGACTTCGCTTACTCGGGCTCAGTTACACTCCCTTTTGTTCTTCAACTTTAGTTTGGTCGAGAACTTCAATCTCTCCGCTGAGACTCCATTTCTCGCTTTCATGTCACGACCTCAATCACACGTCAGCGAATTTCAAAATGGATTCCTTCATTTAAAAACTAGTTGTACCCCATTTTCTTGGCAGAGACTTTCCTTGTGGTTTACTTAGCGCATCCATGTCACGACCTTAGATCAGACGCCAAGACCTCATTGTTTCAATCAAGGCCGAGACATCGCCAGGTCGCGACCGAAGATTCTACCTTGAATAATTCCTTTAGTCTCAATCACATTTCCTTTGTTGCAACCTCTTTCACTTGTTGCTTTGGTCCTTCTGGTTGCAAGCTCAACTTCAAGTCACGACTTCCGCCTACTTCCATAATTTCATGGCCAGCCGATCTCTTCGGTTTCACCGGGATTTTCTTTTCTGCTGTACTTTTCTGCAAAATTAAATTTGAGTAAAATATCCACGTTTCTGCATACGAATCAACATTTATTTTGTAATATGCTCAGAAAAATGGATTAAAAATCAAATGAGTTTTTGGACTCATCAAATTCCCCCAAACTTAAAATTAAGAAAGAACACTCATCTCAAACAATTGGGGCTAAATTTTTTTTAGGACATTTTTCTGATTCACACCACAGTCTTTCTTATTCCACCTTCTAACTTGAAATAGTAGATAGCAGCAGCATTTTAAATTTCAATTTCGATTCAAGAAAAGGAATGGTTTCTACTTCTTTCACAAATTCCTTGATGAAATAATGTATTTAAACAATTTATTCAACAAGTCTTGTTCTATGTTTGTGTGCAGGTCTTCAATCCTTTTCATCTTCATGTTGAATTTAGTTAATCTTCTGGGAGTTTCCTTAGACAATTGGTCAAAGTCCCATAGGTTTGTTTTTCATATTGATCTCCACTAATGTAGGTAAATTCAACCTTCAAGATCAAATATATCTTCTGTAAAGCTCAGAATGTCAGGGCTTGCACTGGGTAGATAATGGAAAATTTAAGTCGCAAATCACTCCAGCCTCTACTTTTCTTTGTACTTATTGCCTTCAGCTTTCTACTCTTTTCCTTCCTTGCACTTGTTGATTCTTCTCAATCTCGCCTGATCTATCTTTAAAATCTTTTGTTGGTATTTGATTTAATTTCTGTACCTTTATTCCAAAGCAATTCCTCATCTAACTCTTTGCTTCTCGCTTAAGTGATGGGAATAGTGCAATGTTTTGTCTTCTTAGGCTTTCTATCACCCTTAGAGAATCCTCACAGCAACTCCCATACCAGTTGGCATTAGGGTACTAAGTGTTAAAACACCTCAACAGCTTAATTGTTCAAAGGAAATAGCCACAAGACAAAACTTATTCCTTTTTTCATCACCGCTCTTTTCCCTAATCTTTCAGGAAGTTATTTCTTCTCCCCTACCTGGTAATATTTGAAATATTTTTCCCCAAACTAGTTTCTTCTACGTAGACCTTTCGTGGCCGGAAATCGATAATTTGGGCTCTTTGTCAGTAGGATTATTGCAAGGAAGGATTCAGGTTTTCGCTGTCGCCATTTGAAGAATTAAGGCTTGCTGCTCAAATCATGGAACTAAAGGGTATGCTTTAGCATATATTGAGGGTAGGCTTGAAAAAGCTCAACCGGCTAAGGATGCCTCTATCACTGCAGTCGCTTTTACCTAAGATTTCTACTAATCAATAATCTAACAAGTCGGTGACTACTGACTCTTAATCATGAATTTCCTGTAAGATGTTCCTAATTCTTCTCAAAGTTTCATGAGTTTTGCTTGACCAAGTGTATTATTTCTCTTCAAGACTTGTACTTATTCAATTGCTTATTTACACACTTTCAACCAAGTTATTCGTTCCTTCACAATATCCATTTTTCCACTTTTTGCAATCTAAACCTGGATTTAAATTCAGCCGCAACTCCTAATTCCAATATTAGTTCTTGCCTATTTTTCCGCAAGGTTCTCATCATTTGCATATTAACTAGAAAATTAAACAAACACACAATTTCCCAAGTCATGTTCATCCATTAAACAATACCTAATTCTTCACAATCAAATTTTATTCAACAATGCAAACAAAATCCAACAAGCAAAGAGAGTAACTATCAAATAAAAATTCAATAAAACACAGGACAATTTGGATGAACAAAATGGATTTCTATTAAAAATTTTGGGAATGTATAGATTGAGAACATGCTAGGAAAATTTTTAGGTTCCCTTTCTTCTTTTGTAGGCTTTTGGAGGTATAATGTTAAGAGGATATACATCAAAACTGGCCATGCTGGGATCAAACTTGGGAAATTTCATCTCAGATTTCTATTTCTTGAATGCAGAGGGAATTTCTTTGCCTTTTGCATATATCTCACTATTTAGCTGTAATCAGCTGATGAGTGTGTCTTTCTTTCTTCCCTAATTCGTTCATCGTTCCTTCTAACTCAAAAATACACTTTACAGTTAACAAATTCTCGATTGATCGTCTAAGTTTCAACCAGATTTTCTTCTATATTCATCATTGTCCTCCAACCACTGATCTCTATCCTCTACGAATTTCAAATTCTTTGAACTGCCTCTATAGAGATATTGAAACCTTCCAATCTTTCATCATTTTAGCCTCATTTTTCGTCTCTTCTTCTTCATAAGATATCGAGAAGATCTGCACCTCTCCTAAATTGATTGTTGTAAAATGCTTCCATCTTTGCATTCATCTTTCCAAGCATTTTTTCTTCTCTTCTCTACAGCTCCTCTTTCCACTCTTCTTCTCTGAGCTTCCAATTTTTCTCTCACATCTGCTCCTTCTTTCTAGTTGCAGCTTCTAAAAAATCTTCTCTGATCTGCTGTTGTCTTTCCCATTTCTGCTCTCTCTCTTCCATCTCCCTCTTCATCGATCTCGAGATTTATAATTTCATGCTATCTTCTGCCCTCGATCCTTCTTCTTGTACATGTATGCCTTGTACTCCCAGATATGAATGGCTCGAAGGGCTCATCCTCGAAATGTGCTTCTCTTACTACCGCCGGATGTCTTCTTGGTATTGCCTCCATCTCTCTTGGTTCCCATTTTCCTCAGCTGGTACCTAAGTCAGTCTGTCTACCTATTTATTTCTTTCCCGCCTTTTCCTTCAAGTCCCCTTTGTCACCCGCTAGGGTCGAGGGGAGACTCCGAGGGCATTTCTCTTCCTCCCACATTCCCTTCACCCGCCCCAAAGACAAGTCTGGTCATAGTGCAGGTGGGAGGGATCAGACCTCTCTGTTACTCGTGGTATTCCATGGGACTTTCACCAGATATCATGTTCATTTTATATCCTTCTCAAAAGGCATAAAAATGGATGGTCTCCTATTCCCGACCCAGCAAAGATGTTTTCAGGAGGGAATTATTACAGAAACAGACAGCAAACCAAACTTTGCTTCTTCAGCAGGGCCTCTTTGATGGCAGGGTCTGGCCTTCATGGACCTCCCATTTTCCTCTTCTCCCTCCACTAATAAGTTCCAAGATCTTTTCACAGGCTCGATTTTCCACCAACTTCTTATACTTCGACCTGTGCTTTAAATCTCTCAATTTAAACATTTCATTTATCCGTCTATCTCTGAAAGGTACCCAAACACCCCTCACATAAACTGAATCTTCCTTCATGCCTACATTCATCAGATAAAATTCCCTAAGAAGAGCCGAAAACTCGGCGCCTTGTGCTCGTTGTATAACTCCGAACCTTCTATTACCTCTGGAAACAGTAGGGAGTCTGGGGTTTCCCAAAACCCCTTTCGCACACAAATTCCTTTGTCAAACAAGACTTTGTTCCACACCTGTTTCTGAAACCAAGTCTTTGGCCATCTTTAGTTGCCTTTCTCCGTGGTGCTCATCTTCCCCGGGGCTGGGCTACTTGTTCGACATTGATTTCTTCCAGTCAGGTTCAACTAAACCCTTCCACTACTTCGACATTTTCACGCATGATTTCGCGATCATTTTATTAAGATTTATGTATGTTTATCTGATTTGCTGCCAAGGAGTGAAGATTTGTGGATTTTGGCTTGGTTCACTCTTTTGGTTTAGGGTTTTAAGATTCAAATGATGATGTATGGAAAAGGTCAGATGAATTAAAGTTGAATGGAAATTTGAATGGAAGTTAGGCTCAATGTCATGATTATATATAAAGTCGCAATACTAAATTTTGAACCTCTTAATTAATGATTTGCAATGACTTCTATTTTTAATGCTGGAGTGCCCAAATGAAAGGTTTAAAAACCTATTTTTATTGAGATTTGGACAATTTTGGTTGCAACCTAAAGATTTTTGTTGCGACCTGAAATGTGGTCATGACAGGGGATTGATGTCACGACCTGCTCTTTTCTTTCCTTAGTTATTTTAGTCGTGACCTCAATTTCACTGTTGCAACTTTCTTTCTAATTTTATCAGTTTCAATAGCCCAAGATTCTTAGTTGCGACTTATGAATTTGTCAAGTATACTTAAAAATTTTCAGGTCTCCTTGAACAATCTAATTCACAGCAATTTCAATTCACCATATCCAATCAAAACAGATACAATTCAATTCATCTTCATCATTCAAATACTCAACAAATCCATTCACTATGCATCGGATTCAAAATTTACACAAAATAAAATAGTTCCTCTAAACTTTCAATCATGCCATATCAGAGACAAAAACTTAAATAGTTTCAAGAAGGGTATACTGCCCCTTTTTGTCTCTTTTGCATACTGGAAGTTTGATTGTAGATGTTCCTCCTTTGCACCTTCTTATTGTCCTTTCAGATCCTCAATTGACCAAGCAATAGCTTCCTTGTACTTTCTCAGAATTTCTAGCAGCTTCTTTTCTTCGCATTCACCAACAAAAATTGATATGATGATCGGTTTTCTTTCTGGTTCTAAGAACTCATATTTCAAATGATCGGGCAATTCTTTACTATTAACCCTTCTACTAGTTTCGCTTCGTGAGTTTTCTCGTCTCGTTGCATACATCATCTTGACTGTGGTTCATTCATGCTTTGACTTTTTTTGTTATACAAATTCAAGGCAACATTTCACAATCAATACTTCAAGATATTGAAAATTCATCTCAATTTCATTGATATAATGTTGAAGAGTACAAATTAATTCAACTCAACACTGAGAGAAGACTATTGTTTTCTACAGCCACAAATCTTTATGCATCTACACTGTGGTGGTTCCAAACTCCATACACAGCACCATTCATTCCCACCCCAGGCTGCTCACCTTTCACGCATCTATCAGCTCTGTTGCTAAGAAGGGTCTCCCTAGCGCGAAAGGAACTTGGGTGTCTTCCTCCATCTTCATATAATAATAAAATCCACAGGGAAGATGAATTTTCCCACCTTGACAAAGCATCTTCAAGAACACCTGGCTTCAGGCTTACGATCACAAAATTATTTGTAATGTGATTGTTGTTGGGGTAATTTCCCCAAAACTTAGTCTTTGCACCACTGACAGAGGCATCAAATTTATACTAGCACCAGAATCACATAAGGCCTTCTTGAATTCATATTTTCCTATGGAGAAGGGGATGGTGAAACCGTCGTTCTCATTTTTGCTAGAGCTGCTGAATAACTCCAGACCGCAGAGCAAACAAGTCTACTATTCCTTCCTCAGCTATTTTCCTTTTCTTGTTCAGTATCTCCTTCAGAAATTTTGCATAGTTAGGCATTTGGCTGATTACCTCTGCAAATGGGATATTGATTTCTATCTTCTTAAAGATATCCAAGAATCTAGAAAATCATTCTTCCCTTTTTCCCGTTCTCGGGAAAATGGTAATCAGAGTGTATAAGCCGGTACTCTCCTTCTATTTCTCGTCTACTATTTCCTTCAGGCTGTTCAGTCTGTGTATTCTTCTCTGCTTCTGTAGTCTTTCCAGGTTTGCTCTTCTCTCCTTCCTTTCCAGTTCCTTTTTGTTCTACACGCCTCTCTTCTTTCCTTTCTTCTTGTCGAAGGCCCACTTCTATCCCACTTAACCTAATCGCCATGCAGCCCTTGGATTCTTTTGAGTGTCACTAGGGAATGTACCCTTGCTCTGATTTGGCATATTAAGGGCCAGTTGCCTTACTTGTGTCTCCAAGTTTTTCAATGAGGCACTTGTATTCTTCTGAAATACTTGAGTATCAGACTTGAAAGCTTCCAAGTCAAAACAGCTCGTTTCATAAAGTGTATGTTTCTCATTGCCCCCTATGAACTCGCAGCATTTGTTCTCAAATGGCTGAGTCCTCCTATGACCCTGATAGTCATTCCTGCCTTCACCCCTTGATGCTACCGCTGAACTCGTGGTCGCCGATATCCCCGCAGGATTCCGTCCATGCCTTGTGCCTCAAAATGCCCCCTCCACCATATGAGAAATTCTCATGGTTCCTCGCTACCGACTCCAGAATGTGTGAGCAAAGTAGACTCATTTGAAATGATAACATCTTGGTTCATTCACGTACTTAACCTCCTCAACCTCATAAGCGTCCTCTTCTGTTGGTATTTCAGCACTTCTTGTCATTACTTCTCTTTCCACTGCTCCTATCTCATGAGCAGTGTGCATTTTTCTTTCCTATTTGTCCATCCTGTGCATGATGGCATCTAACTTATCATAGCCACATATTTTATCGCCTCCATGATCCCTTTTCTTCTACTGTTACCCCTTGAAAACTCATATGGTTTACACAAATGGCTAGGTCTTCTATCAGATCCCTAGCTCTTCAAAGATTTCTTTTCTTTGAATGCTCCACAAGACGAAGCATCGATAATGCCTTTTTGGGTATGTATCATCAAGGCATGATACACTATATCCATATGGGTTTTTAAATCAATTCCATGCATAGGGCACCTCTTCAACAACCTCTTGAATCTCTCCCAGGTTATGTATAGGCTCTCATCTTCCCCATGAAACACTATTACTTCTCTCTCCGAGGAGATGGGGGAAAGAACCCGCCTAAGTATGCTTCCCACCCGCCTCTTCCTAAGTATCAACCGAATCCATATGGTAAATGACTCATACCATGTGGCTGCTATATCCTTAAGGAAAATGGAAGAGATGCAGCTTTATCACCTCTGGCCTCACACCATTCAGCTTCACCTGTGATTTGCCATCCCCGAGAAATCTACCTGTACGCCGTTGGGCCTTCTGTCGCGCTGAACCGATGTCGTTGCACCATCAAGTATCGTTAGCTTTAGTTCGAAGTTATTTGCATCCACAATAGGCTGTCTGATTGTAGAATATTCTTCCTGAATGATAGGCCTCCAGAAATCCTCCATTGTGTCAATAATAGGAGGCCTTCGGGTCAGCTTCGCCCTTGCTCCTCCGTCATCTGCACCTCATCCGCTATAGTCAGCGTTTCGGCTTCTTTAGTCTTTCTTAAGCTTCTGAGTGTTCTTTCCAATTCAGTGTCTGCTGGCAACAGGTCTGAATCTTGTTTCCTGTGCATTAAAGGATTTCCTGAAATTGAAACACACTCAGATTAATAGGATTAGTAGAACTAAAAATTATTTTCAACATGGCTTGTTAAAGATCAGTGGTTGGTACAAACACCGCCAGACAAACGATTTTTTGTTCTTCTTTTATAAAATGTTCAAATTAGCATTTCCCTCTTTTGTTAGAATATTGATCTATTCAATTCTTTCAATCCCCGGCAACGGCGCCATAAAACTTGTTTGCCTTTTTCTATATAGACTAAAACCCCTCATATGTACATAGTTACAAGAGCCTTACACTTCTCTTGCACTCATGTCACTTTGGATAAATTTACTTAATTAAATAATTGTTTCGATGTTTAGGATTTTAAAATTGGGTTTAGTCTATGACACTGCAAGTGCACAGGTCATACAAGTAAAATCTAAATGTAAAGCTCATGTATCATTCCCACAGATGACAAGAATTAGAGATCAATTACCCCAACCATCAAGTTCTATGCTATTCGACTAAAAGAATTTGATATTGAAAATTGTCTAAAATGATAGATCCTAGACTATTAACTAAAAATAGAAATTGGAATAAATATGAAATCAACGAAAATATAAAGAACAAAATACCTGGATCTAATATGTTCCCCGTGGAAACGAAACTACTGAATTACAATGAAACAACTAATCTCGCATTAAAGCATGCCATTGCTCTATTGTATCGATGGATCCGGATTTGTCCAAGATTGCCTAAATGTTGCGCTTGGATTTCTCCACATTCATTACAGTTCTTGTTTTCTCGAAATCAAGATCGAACCAAGCATTTGTAGTACTTGGCTTCCGCTTGTAAGATCTGGGTATTTTTCTTTCTCAATACTTCATACCCATCTCTTGATGATTGCAGATCTTTTGCTTTCCTTCTCAGGATTTTTGCAAAAGTTCTACCACTTAATTGGTGGCTCATCCTCCAGATCTATTGATTCATCCTTTCCCTTGATTAGATCTCAGTTAACACAAGGTCGGGAACTTCTCTTTAGATTGAGGTGAACTCTCTGATTGTTTATATTGTTAAATGTTCCCCTCCAACTTCAATTATGAGCGAATGGGGTATTTATCAAAATGAACTTTCAGAGCTCAACAGTTCGTTAATGGTAGTCTAACATACCCATAAGAGAATGCTCTTAGCTTTCCGGAATCTCCATCTTTGTGTCACGCAAAGGGCATCCTGGAAATCAGAGCAAGATACACTCCTTAAACTGGTATTCGGTACTACTAACAGAACTATCATTCAAAATGACACCAAGTAAGTAAACCCAACCCAAATAATTTTCCATATTTTTTAGAAAGAATTGTAACTAACTCTAATCCAAATCCAAAGAGAGCTGCGTTTCCAATTATCGTGATTACGACAAAGAAATGGAGTACCGATCACGTACATCCACTACAATCGCAATGAAACCCAAGAAATGAATCTTAAATTTTGTCTTAGATTTCTATAAATTTTTGAGTAGTAAATTTTAAGAAGAAAATAACATAAATAGAATCAGCCTCACTGCTTTCTACATAGTTCGCATATTCAGATCCAAAAAAGAATTCAAGAACAAAGAAAATAAAATAAAAAACTAAAAACTAAAATTCTACACTAGACTATACACTGAGTTCCTCTCCGTTCCCCTTTTTTTGGGTAGTGAAGACGGAAGCTACTTTACTATTCTAACATTGTCTATTTATAAATGTCAAAAGAAAATGGGCCTAATGCCAAAAGCTCCATGTGGAATTCCCAAAAGAAAGCCCACATTCTAGGTCATGACTTGCCGTGTCGCGACCGATTTCCTTTGTTTGCCTTGCTCGCCACACCGTTACTTCGCGGCACCGTGTTCCTTGCAATCGCTTGGGATTAATGGTCTACATCGCTTGTGGTCGCGACCTTGTTGGTTTAGTGTTTCAAGAGTTGATGTCGCTTACCACGAAGGCCACGTCGCACTTCGCTTGTCTTTCCTTCTTCTCGCACTCGAAAGTCACAACCCCGCTCTAAGTCGACTCCTCTTCCGTTGGTACAGACGCCGCGACCTCGCCTTAGGCTGTAACTATATTTCTATTTCAACCGCCTGCTCTAGGTCGCGGACTTCCTTTTTCCGGGTCACACCTTGTTTGTGGTCTTCCGCCTTCACATTGTGCCTCGACTTAAGTCATACCTCAAGTTGATGTCGGACTCCTTTTGATGTTCATTTCTTCTTCCGTCGTAACCTCAATTCTTGTTGCACCGCTTCCTTCCAACCTCTATTCCAGGTTGCGACCTCAAGGTGATGTCGCGACCTCTTTTGGTGTTCATTTCTGATTGCATGTAGTCCCAATTGCTCAAAAGTAGTTACGACCTGGATTTCTTCTGCTTAATTCTTCTTCAGGTTGCGACCTGAATGAGTGGTCGCAACATCGTTTGTGGTCCTTGATTAATAAAGTGGTCGCAACTTCAATTTCTTGGCAAGGACTTTGTTTGGCTTCGCTTCAGGTTGCAACCTTCCTTTTGTTCTTCAACTCTTAGTTTGGTTGCAACTTCAATCTCTCTGTTGAGACTCCATTTCCCGTTTTCATGTCGCGACCTCAGCGCCGCGTCATGACCACCGAATGGAGCCCTACCATTTCCCAAAACGATTTGCAACTTCATTTTCTTGCAAAGACCTTCCTTGTGGCTTCATTTACGGATCCATGTCGCGACCTTAGATTGACGTTGAGACCTCAGTTGTCTTCAATCGGCGTCGAGACATCAGCGTGGTGTCGCAACCGAAGATTCTACCTTGAATAATTCCTTTAGTCTCAACCACACTTCCTTTGTCGCAACCTCTTTCACTTTGTTCCCTTTGGTCATTCTAGTTTGCAAGCTCTACTATACGTGAGCAGAAATTCAATTTAAAAAAATGGCAAAATCATAATTTTGGTTACAAAATTGTAATTCGGTTAAAAATCGAATTTATTCTAGTTCGGATGATGAAAGCAGTTTCAGATTGGAATTGTCTCATGAGAAATCCCCAGTAGCACGTCGAATTCGTCGAATTAGAGGCAGTTAGGTCACACGTTTTGGCGTCGAGTTTCAGTGCTTAAAACGACTTGAAGATGACAAAAGTCACATATAACATGTACTCATGTTACATAAGGTGCATGGGTAGAGAGACGATGGAAATGGACGGCCAAGATAGTGTCAAATGTCGAAAATCCAAACTAAGGGACAAAATGGTCATTTTGGAATTTGTTTTAAATGAACTAAATGACAAAATTGTGAACGGTGCCCATCTCCTTCCTTTAAACCAAGAGCAAAACGTGAAAGAGAGTCTTACGGTGAGATGCGGATTACGTTTTAGAGAGAAAAGAACCTCATCTCTCACAGATTCTCGAGCGATCGGATAGTCGGATTCATGTGAGAAGGAAAGTTACTGCCTTGAGCGACATGGCGTGGACTCCAATTTTGGGTTTTCTACAAACTCCGTGGGGTAGGGGGTTTCTCCTACTTGAGTTTACTTTTGTTTAAGGGTGTATTTATGATGTGAGTTGTTTGAGGCCTTGAACGGACATTTGATCGGTCCCCAAAGGCAGGATCGAGTGAAAATTTTAAACCAAATGGACAGCCCATATTTGTCCGGGCTGTTGGGTTGGTTATGGTGAAATGTGTTCCTTTAAGAATTTGTATTGTGATGTGTGTGAGGCCGGGAATGGCCATGAAATTCGGGTTCCCAAAGTGAACCGATGAATTGATGAGTGGATGGGAATAGTAAACCCAAGGGTTTAATGGTGAACCGTGTTTGGTCGAGTAATTCAAGTTGAATTGCTCGTGTTTGATCATTAGCCCAAGTGAGCTATTTTTTTGTGTAATGGAATGTGTAATTACATGACATGTTTGTGTGATTTAAATTATGTGAATATATGCATGATTATATATTTGCATGTGTTATAGAATTGTAATGGAATTGGCATCATGCATTCCATATGCCTTCCAGGGCACCAGAACAGCAGGAGTGAGTGCATGAGGTGATTCTTGAGAGAATAGTTTCGGAGGGTTAACTAAATAATAATAATTATCGAAGTGTAGTCCATATAAAATATCAATCATCGGAGTCGGCCCAATTGATATATCTCGAAGGGTAGTCTACTAAATATAACATCGGAGTCGGTCCACTACTTATATCGGAGGGTAGTCCACAAATAATAACAAATATCTTTGTTAAAAATAATGTTTCTCATACGTGGCTTAGGCAAGTGTGAGGGAGTCGGTGAGGACTCGAGGTATGAGTTGAGCATGTAGACATTCAAGTAGGATCACGCATTTACTTGAATGTTTGTTTTCTTTGGAGCATTTCATATACACTTAGGTGGAGAGTAGCAGATTTGGGTGATTCGGCCTGCGACGTGCTTCAGCCTTGTCGAGGAACATATTTTCGGTCTGAGAATTCACATTGCGAGGAAACGGTTCGTCGTAGAGGCCGATTTTGAAGCCGAGTGTGGCACGATGTTATCATTATGTATACATGTATTAGAATTCCAGAATTTTGATATATGTTTTGTATAAAATTAATTATCAACTCTTGAACCATGAGATATGTATTTGGTTGGGATATATTGGTTGAGTGATGATGCGAGGGCTGAGAGTGGCCGGTATTTGCTCTCGTTTGAACCACTGTGTAATTGGATTGGATGTGTTGGGACGGAGTTATGTACCCAAAATTGGGAGCTCCCGTTTCTCGGGAGACTGCCGGAATTTTCGTGAGAATGTCGGGTCACCCAGGCAATTCCCACGAAGTGTTCCATGAGGATTGGGAGCTGGTCGAGCGGACCCCGGGATTTGGAGTGTCACAGTTTGGTATCAGAGTCTAGGTATACGGCTACCTAAGGCTTGAGGGGATTTAGGATTAGGCCATAGTCTTTGAGGTGTAAGAACATCACCACTAGGTGTGGTTCAATGTTAAGTTTGGAGTATGAGGTCTGCAGGAAATCACGGAATGAAACTAGGACCACGGCGTCACGTGTGTTTAATTGTGTTTGTTTGATTTGTTATGATTTTGTTGTGTGAAAAATATACATAACATAATTTTATGTGTTGGCGTTGTTTGTGGTAGCAGTGATTAGCACATAGGAAAAAACATGATGTGTTGGGAAATTTTTAGAAGTTTTTTAAGTGTGTAAGCGGAGTGAAGGAGAAATAAAATAAATTTGAATAGATTCATTTGGTTTAATGGATAATAAACTAAAATTTTAATAAATTTTAAGGTTGAACACTAGGTATAGTGTTGGATCAAGAGGTTTGAGGAAATTTTAGACAAAATGTCCAAAATTGAAATGAAAAAAAAAATGATGAGGTGAAGAAAATAATTTTCTAAGGTTTTACAAGTTATAAAATTGAAGAAAATTGAATAAATAGAATACCCTAGAATTTATTTGGTGTTAGAAAATGAGGAAAAAATAGGTACTTGTTTTATTTTTATGTATCTTCAGTAGGCGAAAGAAATGAAAAAAAAAATGTATACTTATGTTTTGGGTATTTTTCCAATAGCATGTATGAGAAAAAAAAAATGTATATATGTATTTTTTGAGCATTTTCCAGTAGCTGGAAATTAGTGTGTGAAAAAAAAATATATAATGAAAAAAAAAACGAAAAAAAAAGGTCTGAGAAGAAAAAATTGTTGGGCCTACGCCCAAATTGTATTACAATACGGGTTCATTGTATTCTGATAGAAGAGGAAACGGTGTAAATGTATTGCAATACAAAAATTGTATTGTGACGAGTAGGCTGGCTGACTGATGGTAGTGGTATTGGGCGACCTGGCGTGCGGCTTGCTGATACTGCGACACGGCCGACTGGGCTGCGAGAAGCCGGTCGGGGGCCCTAGCCGTGACACGACCGTGTGGCACTTTGAAGGTGCTGTCTTGGCCCTTTGAGTGATCTTCTTTGAGCCCCGGCGGTGTACACTGGTGCACTCAACTGTTTGACAGTTTTGACTCGATCTTGTTCAAGTCTGTTTTTGGACAACGTTCATGAACTTGGAATTCATGAACACTATTCATCACAAAAAAAATTCGAAAAAAAAATTATTAAATTAAATTAAAATCAAATAAAATGGGACAAAATTTTGGGACAAATGAAATTTTCAAAAATAAAATTTTTGTGGATAAAATTGATTTGACATGTAAATTAATGGTCTCGCATTGCATTTAAATGCAGGGACATAGAATATGGACTGTATATTCTGAGTATGAATAGTGTCTGTTTGTGTTTATGCACTTAGGAACTTGTATTGAGCTTCTGGATTTAAATTGTGTAGATGGCTAGTCGGGGACAAGGGCACATTAGAAGGCGTCCCCCAGGGGTCTGTGGTCGGGGCACCACCGGTATTTAATAAGCGAGGTCTTTGCTAAAATTTTATGGGTATTGCGTGAGGCTGGCCTTGCACCTGCGGAGGTTAACGTGGCAATTGGTGGGGGGGTCTAATAACCTCAAAAGTTTAGAAGGCACATCATCCTCCAGGCATTCACGGGAGATCCAGGTGGTGGCGGACATTGGTTCATCTACAGTTGAGAAGGTGTTGGGGTTACTGGAAATTACCTCGACACTGCCGGGTTAAGATTCATTGTGTTCAGGAATTTGTTAGAGAGTGAAGAGAACTTGAAATATGGTGGAAAGAGCCCGAGGACCTCTAGAGACCTTGGAGGAGCCTTTGTATGTTAGTTCTCCCCTAGGGATTAGGGTGAGAATATGGATGATATGTCGAGGTTGCGAGTTGGAGATCTCGGGGACTTTACTCATAGTGAACCTGAGGATCATAGACATGTCAGAGTTCGATGTCATCCTGGGGATGGATTGGTGGCGGAAACTACGAGGGTGGATTATCGATTGTGAGTGTAGGAGAGTTCTGCCATGCAACGAGACGATCTTTCGTGTGTTATTTTGGGGGCTTGAAACATGAAACGTGCCTTGCGGGGTGATATCTACAGTCCAGTGTCGAGGAGACGATTAAGCGAGGTTGGCTAGCGAGCCTTACAGAAAGGGCGAAGGGGAGAGACTAGACTTGGAACTACTACAGCCTTGAGTGGTTGCGAGTATGTGGATGTTTTTGGGATGAGCTACCGGGATTGCCTCGCATAGGGATGTAGACCGATTGTCGAGTTACACCACGGTACTTCACCCATCTGCGTCGCGTAAGATGGCCTGCGTGGTTGAGTTGCGGGGAACTGAGTCCGATTACGGGAGCTATTGAATGAGGGGTTCATCGGGCGCCGACACTTCACCATGGGCGTTAGGTTTTATTCCGAAGAGAAGGCGAACCATGATGTGCGTATTCTGACGAGTTGAACAGGTTCGATCAAGAATCGGTACCATTACAGGATTGATGATTTGACTGATCCGTTGAGAGGGTGCGAGGTCTACTCGAAGATAGACCTTTGAGCTGAGTTGCCTCGGTGAGGGTTAAGGAGACGAGATATCCACCCCAGAGGCCGGCGTTTAGGGCGCGTTATGGGCACTTTGAGTTTGCGGTGATGCCCCCGCTGGATTGGCAGTGCGCCGGCGTGTTCATGGATAGTGGTAATGAGCGAGCTGCTGGGCGGCTCGGGCTCGGCTCGCTTCGGCTCGGGCTCGGCTCGTGTGCTAAGCGGCCAGAACGGGCTGGTAGGCAGTCATCTGAGGGCTGGCTGGGGGCTGACTGAGACCTGTGGCCAAAAGCTTCGGCTGGGGCGCGGGCCCGTAGTCATTTGGCTTGAGGGCTCGCCTACGAGTCTCAGGCCGGCCGGGATCCCCGGTGGCTCAGGTCACGGTGATCAAAATGGGCGCGCGGGTGAAATCTTGGTCATGTGTCAGGATCATCAATGTGATGAATCCTCCAAACCAGATCCGGTCGACATGGATGGCAAATCAGTGAATCCTCTGGCGGATTAAGGGAGGCGCTGGCAGCGAAAACGGCCCAGGGCTCGGCGGCGGCGAGGCGGCCGGGCTGAAGCGAATCCGGCGCCACGTACGGGGGGGGCGGCACCTAGATCTCGGATGCGCCGGTATGGAAATGGTACCCCCGCGATGCGCGAAGGTGTCGGCGGCGGTATGTTCGGTGTGGATGTGGCGTGAAGAAGGTGCCGAAACGAGGACCATCGGGGAAGGACATGGATGTTGGGTATCGCCGCGTGCGATGGGTGGTCATGCAAGAATCGGTGCAATATGAGGGTATTGGGGCTCCATGTGGAAACTAAATTTGGTGACGTGAGCTTAGACAGGGTTTCTTAGATCTTGAGTAGCATTGAGGGGCAAATGCACGGACCCAGCGATACGATCAGTCGGCGATGAACTAGGATCGATCTCGAATCACACGGGGGTATTAGGACCCCTTTGGATATTAGTCTTGGACTTAACCCGGCCTTGCTCCCCAGAAGAGGCGTGGGTATGGGCCAAAAGAGCATCAAGGGTGATCGTGGGGTGGGGGGTTTCATAAGGAAACAAGGAGTAGACACAGGATGCCCGAACGAGATGGTGTAGCAGCCGGAGTGCCTGGTCATTCTTTGGGTATGAAAAATTTGGGCGGCCAGGTTCGACATGGTGGAAGGCGGTCACGGATCTCGATCCAGACGAGTGGTGAAGCTATGGTTCTTGAAATTAATCATGCGCATCTTGGTAGTCAGGAGGGTGGTGTCCAACTTAACCATATGCAGCAGTATATTACCAAATAGTTTCTGTTGTTACTAATGAGTTTGCTTGGCAGATCTTGTTGATATATTATTTCTTTATTTAGATAATTGATTAAAAACCAATCATGTTTCTTATTCAATGATTTCAGGTATCTTATTTCTTCACTCTGCAATTTCTACTTGTTTTAATTCTATTTCATAATTTTTAGGTTGCAGAAACATTTTATTGATGGAATTCGCGTGTCCAGAGAGGGAAACAAATTTTGAAGGAGGTGAGAAAACGCCCAACAACTGGCATCAATTGCTAATCTGACTAAGGTAAACAAATCCCATAGAAAATTATTTCGCGAGTGATGTATTTGTTATCGGATGATTACAAAAAGTTAAAAAGTATATGGTGAGCTTGAGGATTGATTACAATACAAACTTGTATAGGCTCGAGGATTGGAGGGCTTGAGAGCTCGAGGTTAAGCTCGAGGCTCGTTCATATGGAAAATGGGCCTGTGAGCTCGAAACCCGAGCTTTTTTTAAATCAAGCCAAGCTTGAGCGATTTTAAGCTCGTTCAAAAGCTGGCTCGGGCTCGGTACTGCTTCGTAAATTAACAAGCTTCTTTCGAAATGTTGAAGGCTGGCTCGGCTGACTCGTTAAAAATTTTTATTCATGGACCTCATGCGTAGGGTGTTCCAATATATCTAGATCGGTTTGTCGTAGTTTTTCGTGGATGACGCATCTTGATCTACTCCGATCAGTGGGAACATGAGTATCGCGAGGATTGTTTTACAAGCTGTTAGAGACCATCGGTTATGCGCTAAGTTCGATAGTCACGAGTTTTGGCTTCTGCGAGGTGAGATTTTTAAGGACACGTGGTGTCGACATCATGAGTGTCGGTCGACCGAGAGAAGGTTGAGGCGTTGATGAGTTGGGAGAGGCCAGAATGTCAATCTTCGAATCACGTGGTTTCTTGGGATTAATTTGGGTATTACAAAGAGATTCGAGAATAGGGTGAAGTTGTCCGTTCGGGCGGGATCGTGGGATTTAAACGCGGGACATGGACTCCGTGGTTGGGACGATACGACCATAGAGAAAGAGATCGAGGATGCTCGGAGCACTCGGGATCACGGGTGTTGGTAGCAGAGGAGATCGACCTTCTTCTAGTTCGGGGAAGAGGCCGAGGAAGCCTTCACACGGAGTTTCGGGACCGGGGCTAGGATTGGGCATGTGGGACGGGATTGCCCAGGGGGATCCCGGGACTTTGGGATGGCACGGTCCGGTTAAGCGTAAAGCAGGAGAGTATACGGTTCATTCCTCACACCCTAGTGCGGTCGGAGGAACAGTTTTTGATTTAGGTGCTTCCTCCTGGCTGCTTCGAAGCAACCTGAATGGCGAGAGGGCCGGAGTGTGGAGTCGAGTCGAGACATTTGAGATCGAGTTGCGCGGCCAGGCGTGGTGGACCTTAAGAGATTGATACTGCAAACATATTGGTTTATTTGATGTCATGCTTGACTTGCATGGATGAGGTTGTGACCCGTCGGTTGTCGATGGTGGGGACCTTGGTCGGGTTGTCATAAGCCAGGCCACGGCCTTTGGATTTGGAAGCCTTAGAGGTTATGAGCCTTTAGAAAGCCCGGTATAGATGTTCTTCCTAGGATGTAGGGTGTGAGAGTTGACTTGATAGGTCGGGATTACGAGTTAAGAGATCTCAGAGATTACGCTCATGGTGGACCGAGGGATTGGGTCATCACGGTATAGCATTATTGCGTTCGTGTGCACACACGGTAACATCCGCGTCGAGTCGGGTGTGGGTTACCTGATGCGGTCATTCACCACTCTTGGTGAGTGTGGGTTGAGGTTGTCTTTAGGACTACGTCCAATGAAGACTCATAGTTCGATTCAGTAAATGAAGAGTAATTAGAGTGTGTTGGGCAAAACAAAAAGGGGGTCGTTAATCCCCTAAGGTGAGAACCCAGGAGTTAGGGTGTAAGAGACCGGGGAGGTATCCCGAATTTTTGTGTGAGTATAAGAGACCCGTGGAGATATCCGAAATTTCTGTTTGAATGTAAGAGGCTCGAAGTGTAAGCCGAAGAGTTATGATGCTCGAGATGAAAACACACGGTCAGATTATCACGTAGACTTAGAGTTAAGTGATAGGAGTCGGGAGTGACTCGAGATTTAGATACCCCTTTGGGAATTGCATTGGGTGTTGTTGAGCCGACAAGGGCTCGGTACATGGATGTCATTCATGACATGGACTAGGTTGACGATCCATTGGATTGTCGGTGGTGTAGACCTTGGGAAGGTCAGCGTTTACCTGAAGCAAGGGTTGTGTAAGGGTACATGTTATTGTGGATTATATCGGGTGTTAGAGGACATTGCGAGCATCAGATCTGGGTCATAAGGGTAGAGGATCAGTGCCACTTGAGTGGAGTCGCCTACAACAATAGTTATCAGGCGAGTATACGAATGGCACCGTATGATGGCGGGCAATGTAGATCCAGGTTATGTTGGTGAGGTGGGAGACTTCATCGCGGTCACGATCGCGATTAGAGACACCTCCGAGAAGGTGAGCTTGATACTACAGCGTCTTCTCACGGCTCAAAGCCGGTAGAAGAGCTATGCAAATGTGCGACATCGACCCTTAGAATTCGAGGTTGGGGATCACGTCTTCTTGAAGGTGATACTGAGATGAAGTGGTTAGGTTCGTGACGAGTTATCATGAGGTTTAGTGGGCCTTTCAAGATACTCAAGATGATAGGCTTGCTTGTTGCGTACGGTTAGCGTTACCGCCCGACATGTCAGTGTCCGCGGGTATTTGGCGTCTGTACGGGAGTATACTCCAGATCCAGCTCATGTGGTGGATTGGGGACAGATTGAGGTCGACACTGATAGGACCTTCGAGGAGGGACCAGTTTGCATTTTGGATAGTCGTGATCAGGTTTTGCGACGCAAGACCTTGAGGCTAGTAAGGGTGCTATGGCAGCACATGGGGTGGAGGAGTCCACGTGGGAGCGCGAGAACATGATGCGGACCACATATCCCCTTCTTGCTTAGTGGACGGCCGCACGCATTGGGCCGCTTAATAATTAAACGATGAGTTTACATGCATGGTAGAATGCATGTTGCATATGCATGTGAGTGATGTGATTGTTCGTAATTCTCGATGAAATTCTTTATGATGGGAGGAATGTAAGACCCGAGAAATTCCACCGAAAATTGGCAAAATCGTATCGCTTATAAAATTGTATCGTTAAAAATCCGTAATCTATTCTCTAGATCTCGATGATGAAACGGATTTCACCGCGAATCGCCCGCGAAATCTAGCTAGCACGCCGACTCGAGATACTGGGATTCAGACGCTTTTTCGAGGTATCGAAGCCGGTGTTGAAATGACTTGATATGTGACAAAGGTCACATATAACATACTCATGTTACATAAGGTGCATGCGCAGAGACGACAAATGAATCGCCAAAATAAGGCTAAATGTCAAAATCCAAACTAAGGGACAAAATGGTCATTTTGGAATTTGTTTTAAATGAGCTAAATGACAAAATTGTGAACAGTGCCCATCTCCTTCCTTTAAACCAAGAGCAAAACGTGAAAGAGAGGGGGGGTCTTACAGTGAGTTGCAGATTACGTTTTTAGAGAGAGAAGAACCTCCTTCTCTCTATATTCTCGGGCAATCGGATCGTCGGATTCCTTCAGCCAAGAAGGAAAGTTGTTCTACGCGAAGTGGGCAACGCGTGGACTCCGATTTTTGGAGTTTTCAACAAACTCCGTGAGGTAGGGGTTTCTCCCTACTTGAGTTTTACAATTTGTTTAAGTGTATTTATGATGCTCGAGTCAAGCTGAGGGCTCGAACGGACATTTGATCGGTCCCAAAACTTAGGATCGAATTATTGAAAATTTTAGAAACCCAAATGGACAGCCCGTGACTGTCCACGGGCTGTTTGGGTTGGTCATGGTGAAATGTGTTCTTTAGATTGTATTATGATGTGTGTGAGGCCGGGAATGGCCATGAAATTCGGGTTCCCAAAGTGAACCGATGAATTGATGAGTGGATGGGAATAATAAACCCGAGGGTTTAATGGTGAACCGTGTTTGGTCGAGTAATTCAAGTTGAATTGCTCGTGTTTGATCATTAGCCCAAGTGCGCTAATTTTTTTATGTAGTTGGAAATGTAATTACATGACATGTTTCAGGTGATTTAAATTATGTGAATATATGCATGATTATATATTTGCATGTGTTATAGAATTGTAATGAAATTGGCATCATGCATTCCATATGCACTGGGGCACCCTAGAACAATAGGAGTGAGTGCATGAGGTGATTTTAGAGAGAATAGTCGCGAGGGTCGGCTCAACACACAATTATCGAAGGTAGTCCATATAAAATATCAATCGTCGGAGTCGGCCCAATTGATATATCTCTGAGGGTAGTCCACTAAATATAACATCGGAGTCGGTCCACTACTTATATCGGAGGGTAGTCCACAAATAATAACAAATATCTTTGTTAAAAATAATGTTTCTCATACGTGGCTTAGGCAAGTGTGAGGGAGTCGGTGAGGACTCGGGGTATGAGTTGTTCAGGTAGACATTCAAGTAAGATCACGCATTTACTTGAATGTTTGTTTTCTTTCTATATTGCATATACACTTAGGTGGAGAGTAGCCCATTTAGGTGATTCCACTAATGAGCATTAGCTTCCACTTCACGAGTAACATATTTTCAGTACAGAGCTACGAGGAGACTCGGTCAATACAGAGGCCGATTTTGAAGAAAGTCGGGGTGTGGCTTTGAGTGTTATCATTATGTATACATGTATTAGAATTCTAGAAATTTGATATATGTTTGTATAAGAGTGAATTATCAACTCTTGAACCATGAGATATGTATTTGGTTGGGATATATAATGCCAGTGATGACATGCAGGCCCGCGGCCATTATTTACTCTCATTCGACTCCTATGTGTCATGGATGTGTCGACAAAGAGGTACTAAGGGTAGAGCTCCCCATACAAATGAGACTCTACCCGATTTTCGTGAGAGATGTCGGGTCACCCGACATTCACTAGTGTTTCGATAATGACGGTAAATAACTGACTCGGATTCATGCCAACTTCAAGTCACGACTTCGCTTTTCATTTGCGACTTCATTTCTGCTTGTAGGCTGATCTCTTTTGGTTTTTGCTGGGATTTTCTTTTCTGTTGTACTTTTCTGCAAAATTAAATTTGAATAAAATATCCACGTTTCTGCATACAAATCAACATTTATTTTGTAATATGCTAAAAAAAAATGGATTAAAAATCAAATGAGTTTTTGGACTCATCAGTGACCCACTTGCCACGGACACCGCAAGGACATGATGCGGTATGGGTGATGGGGCGGACTGCTCAATGGTTATACATTTTCTAGTCAGTGGCGGATGACCTTCATTGGAGAGATTCTACCGGCTGTACATTCGAGAGGTAGTCCCAGCCATACTAAAGACCAATATTCATAAGGTTTCGATAGAGACCTGACGTTTACGACGCACTTTTGAAAGAGTTTCCAAAAGGCTATGGGCACACGACTGACCATGAGTACAACTTTCCACCCACAGACAGATGGTCAGTCAGAGAGGACTATACAAGTTTTAGAGGACATGCTGCGAGCATGCGTCCTGGATCATAAGGGTAGCTGGGAAGAGCACTTGCCCTTAGTGGAATTCGCCTACAACAACAATTATCAGGCGAGTATATAGATGGCACCATATGAGGCATTGTATGGGAGGCCATGCAGGTCACCGTTATGTTGGACCGAGGTGGGAGAGAGCTCTATCACAGGTCCTAATATGATTAGAGACACCTCCGAGAAGGTGAGCTTGATACGACAAATAAGCCTCTCACCTACTTAGAATCTACAGTAAGAGCCATGGAGATGTACGACGCCGACCCTAGAGTTCGAGGTCAGATCACGCTTCAAGGTGATGTCTAAGAGAGGAGGGTCGTGTCTCTAAGAAGGAAGCTATCGCCGGCATGACACGTACTCTTCGAGATATCACTCGAAAGAGTAGGCACCGGCGCGCACGGCTGGGCATTACCGCCCAAGATGTCGTGTCCACGAGGTATTTTAATGCCTCCACGCCTCCAGTACACTCCAAATCCAAATTTCACGAAGTGGATCGGGGGAGAGATTGAGGCTGACACTACGGACCTTCAAGGAGGACCAGGCATTGTGGATACCGGATCGTTTTGCAACTCAAGACCGCGAGGCTAGTGAGGGTGCTATGCCAAAGACTGCGGAGTGGAGGAGTCAACGGGAGCGCGGATGACGATGCTGGCCACTCATCCCTTCTTGTTTAGGGATGAAGGTATGTATTTAGTCATTTAATACCTAAATTAGTTTACATGCATGGTATAGTGCACGCTGCATATGCATGATTCATAGATTATACGGTAATTTTCGGGACGAAATCTTTAAGGAGGGGGAGAATGTAAATTCGGAAAATTCGAATTTTCTAAAAAATGGTAAACGGTAATTTCAAAACCTCGAATTTTTCTAGATTTCTGATGATGAAACGGATTTCAATCATGGAATCATCTCGCGAAATCTACACACGCCGACCTCGAGACAAATAAATTTCACGCTTTTCTCGAGGCACCGCGTCGGGTGTCTTAAACGAAGCCTGAGACATATGACGCTGACAAAGTCACCTACTACACGCACTCCATGTGACACACATGTTGCATGAGCAGAGAAGACGGCATTGATGGTCAGATTATGCTTGTCAAAATCGCTAAAGGGACACATTAATTACAACAGAATGAGACAAGACAAAATGCAATACTGATCTTCTTCCAAATGAAAGCGAGACCAAAACATGCGCATGTAATTTTGCGCAGTAGGTTGATTTTGAGGTTTTAGGAGTAGCGAGCTCCTTCCCAGATTTATGATCGACCGTCTGCCTCGACTTTGTTGTGCTAAGCAAAGTTGTTCTACGGCAAGGGCCACGCGTGACACCGATTTTCAGGAGTTCCGGCAACTCCAAAGATGAGTGATCTTTTCCTACTGCTATTCTTCTACTAAGAGTCATGTAAATGGTAAAGGATGTTCCGAGGCTCGATTAGCCGCGTTTCATCCTTCAAAACATTTGAACCGAAAAGAAAATCCTCATTAGTTAGGTCAGAATCGCTGCCAACCCGAGGATTTCACTGTTCACATGAATAGTAACATGATTTTTGGTGTGAATTTTTATAATGTTGAGTGATTCAAAATGAATTGTTTGTGTTTGTTAATTAGTCCATGTGAGCTAATTTTGCGTTATTTCGATATGTAATTTAATAAATACGTAATTATGCATTAATTACGGGCAGATATACAATGCTTTATATATTGTTATGAGTCATTTAGATTGCTAATAACGTGATTCCATACGCACTACAGGCACCCTGTAATATTAGAGGAGAGATCATTACGAAACTGAAGAACCGAAAATGTTAGAAATAATTGATGATTTGAAGATCAGAATTGCAGAATATCAATCAAACACTCTATATACTATGATCGCTGAGCACTACATCGCTCTAGGTGAATATCCAATATTTTATCGGAAACAGAAAGAGTTTCAAGAATGTGTGTTTATTTGAAAACCTGACATTTTACTCCGCATTCGGCGAAGATATGCAGGGAGTCTGAGACCTCAGACATGGATCAGTACGCAGACATCTCGAAAGTAGGTTCACGTGAATCGCCGGATGCGATTGTTTGTCATGACGCAAGACTAGGCGTGAGTAACCCATGTGGTGAATTATCACTACTGGGTTTTGCTCATCCTATAGAGGGATCACTATTTCAGGTACAGGGAGTGTACATGAGGACGGCGCTCACTAGAGGTCAGTTAAGAAAGCCGACACATGCAGATCATATTTTGTATAAATACGATTAGAAATCGTGACGCTTTAATATATGTTTGGTAAAAAGAGTAATTTATTAACTCTTGAACTATCAGATATAGCTTATGTTTTTTGTGAGTATTAATGCAGCTCAAGTAACCATTATTTTATTTCAGACGCTGACCCCATGCGGCCATTTGGCATCGGTTTATTGTGTTTCAGACTCAGCCTCCCGTACAAACGGTACTACGTCCGATTTTCAGCGAAGAGAATGCCGGCAATTCGACATCCACGACATTCCTGACGGTCGTAAAACGCACACCTCGGTTTTGGGGCGTCACATTTTCTTTTTAATTTTAGTAATAACTATGTTTATAAAATTAAAGGCTAAATGACATTTTTACCCCCTCGAATATTACTGAAGCCAAGATCAATAATGTTGGTGATTTTGAGGATTCTTTTTTATTGTAGGTAATTATGGAAGAGATTTTCTTTTTAATTCTACTAATAATTATGTTTATAAAATTAAAGGTTAAATGACATTTACCCTCAACTATTGCCTGCCTAAGGCCAATAATATCATGATTTTGATTATGCTTTTTTATTGGAGGTGATTATGGAAGAAAATTTCTTTTTAATTCTAGTAATAATTATGTTTATAAAATTAAAGGCTAAATGACATTTTTATCCCTTAACTATTACCGAAGCCGAGGTCAATAATGTTGGTGATTTTGATGATGCTTTTTTATTGGAGGTGATTATGGAAAAGATTTTCTTTTTAATTCTAATAATAATTATGTTTATAAAATTAAAGGCTAAATGACATTTTTACCCCTCTCGACTATTACCTGCCGCGTCAATAATGTCACGATTTTGATTATTCTTTTTTATTGTAGGTGGTTATGGAAGAGATTTTCTTTTTAATTCTAATAATAATTATGTTTATAAAATTAAAGGTAAATGACATTTTTACCCCTCAACTATTATCCAATCCAAGGTCAATAATGTTGGTGATTTTGATTATTCTTTTTTATTGTAGGTGATTATGGAAGATATTTTCTTTTTAATTCTAGTAATAATTATGTTTACTAGAATTAAAGGCTAAATTACATTTTTACCCCCTCGACTATTGCCCAAGCCAAGGTTAATAATGTTGGTGATTTTGATTATTCTTTTTTATTGTAGGTGATTATGGAAGAGATTTTCTTTTTAATTCTAGTAATAATTAAGGCTAAATGACATTTTTATCCCTCAACTATTATCGCCAAGATCACATGTTATGATTTATTGTCTTTGTCGGAGTATTTACAAAGATTTCTATGTTCATAATAATTTATGAAGTTTATAAAACAAAGGCTAATATATTTTACCTCCCTGCTTGATTTTGTCGCCCGCTATATGTCATTGTAATGTTGATGATGGATTATTCTTTTTTATTATAGGTGATTATGGAAGATATTTTCTTTTTAATTTTAGTAATAATTATGTTTATAAAATTAAAGTGCTACTGACATTTTTACCCTCGAATATTACTCCAAGCCAAGGTCAATCATGTTGGTGATTTTGATGATGCTTTTTTATTATAGGTGATTATGAAAGATATTTTCTTTTTAATTCTAGTAATAATTATGTTTATAAAATTAAATGCTAAATGACATTTTTACACCTCGACTATTACCCGAGCCAAGGTCAATAATGTTGGTGATTTTGATTTTTTTTTTTTATTGTAGGTGATTATGGAAGATATTTTCTTTTTAATTCTAGTAACAATTATGTTTATAAAATTAAAGGCTAAATGACATTTTTACCTCCTCGATTATTACCCAAGCCAAGGTCAATAATATTGGTGATTTTGATTATTCTTTTTTATTGTAGGTGATTATGGAAGAGATTTTCTTTTTAATTCTAGTAATAATTATGTTTATAAAATTAATGGCTAAATGACATTTTTACCCCCTTGACTATTACACAGGGCAAGGTCAATAATATTGGTGATTTTGATTATTCTTTTTTATTGTAGGCAATTATGGAAGAGATTTTCTTTTAATTTAGTAATAATTATGTTTATAAAATTAATATTAAATGACATTTTTACTCCCTTGACTATTACCTAAGGCAAGGTCAATAATGTTGGTGATTTGATTATTCTTTTATTGTGGTAAGATTATAAAAGAGATTTTCTTTTAATTCTAGTACAATTATGTTTATAAAATTAAAGGTTAAAATGACATTTTTGCTCCCTTCGACTATTACCTGCCAAGGTCAATAATGCTGGTGATTTTGATTATTCTTTTATTGGAGGTGACAGGAAGAGATTTCTTTGCCCTAGTACAATTATGTTTATAAAATTAAAGGTTAAATAACATTTTTACTTCAACTATTGCCCAAGACAAGGTCACAATGTTGGTAATTTTGATGATTCCTTTTTTATTGAGGTGATTATGGAAGAGATATTCTTTAATTTAATAATAATTAAAGTATTAAATGACATTTTTATCCCTCAACTATTACCCAAGCCAATTGTCAATAATGTTGGTGATTTTGATTAAAACTATATATATTAAAACTAAACACTTTATTTATAATATAATAAACTGTCATCATTAGGACTCGAATCTAAGAGTCGATACCCCTACCCTCTTTATACCCTTACCTTTTTTAAACATTAAGCGCTTTATTATATGAGTTAGACAAGATAAACATATTTGTATATATATTAAAGGATAGATAATATTATTTTCAAACTTCCAACAAATCGGTAGATCCAAATAGCTAAAAGCCAAATACAATAAAACAATATTCAGGTTAATAGTATAATAAATCGACATAAAGCCTATAAATTTGATGATATAGTAACTAAAATACCTACAACTCCAATTCTTTGACATACTGATTATCATAATTTAATATATTAGACTGATTGAATTTGTTTTATATGTCCTCGAATCGCTCATTAATAAATAAAAGAGATCGTGAATAAGTCGATTTATAAACCAAATGTCAGAATAAGACAACAGCCAAACTAAGCGCCCGATAAGACGACAACAAATCGAACGCCGCAATAAGATGATGAAAACACGAAAAACAAGATAAAACTTAAATTTTCGTGGAAGAACCACTTTACTAAGCAAGAAAATAAAAGAAAAAGATGCATATGACAAAAAAATTCACCCCTCCTTACTTGAGGAAATGGGGGATGGACGGCTAGGGTTTCATCGATATTTTTTATTTTTAAATTATATATATATATATATATATATATATATATATATATATATATATATATATATATATATATATATATATATATATATATATAGTTATTTATCTTAAATTAATTCAATGAATTTAAAATGTATAATATTTTGTTTCATAGCCTCAAGGTTCAACTTCATGGCACTTTGGGCTTTGACAAGCAAAGCCCAATTACTTGGCCCAATCCTTATGGAATTAGGTTCTGTTTGGCCCAAGCCAAATTAAGGGCTGCAACTGCTAGGCAAACAATAAGAATTCTACCCTTCTAGAGAGAAACCATCAGTTACAGTATTTCCTCCAAACATTTAATTCCCACAAAATTTGTGGGACATGTGAATTAAAAAAAAAAAAAAAAGAGAGAAGAAAATAGGGAGTTTTAAAAGAAAATAAATAAATTATTTTTTATATTATTCTAAACTTATTTTAACTTTTCTATACAAATATTAGGGCATGTTTGTTAAAACTAGTTTTTATTATCAAAAACAAGAAAAACATAAAAAATATGTTTAGTTTCCATATTTTTCCTGAAAAACACTTGATTTAAAAAACAAATAAGAGCTTTCAAAACATATAATTTTTGTATTCTTTGTGTTTTCAAAAACTGTTTTTAATAACCGTTTTAAAAAACAAGAACAAACATACCCTCAACATGACAAAATCAGTAAAAAAACAAATAATCTCAAAAAAATAAAAATAAAAAATCTTGCAAATGTCATGCTGATGAATGATGAAATGTGCTTCAACTATTCACCACCATATTGTATTTAATAATTGAAAATCAAAGTGATATGATCCAAAATTAAATCAAATAAACAAAAGCTTAGCAAAATCTGGAATATGCTGGCACCATTTTAATTTTTAATTAATAATTTCATGAATTATCTTCATTGTCTCTTATGATACATGGAATAAATACAAAACTATAATTTTTATAAACTATTGTTGTATCTTGGATTCTCAAAGTCATCGGATCGTCGGGGCATTAACCTACCAGCATGACCGCAAAACAAACAGACTGACGGTATAAGGCCGCCCGCCTCCGACGCTGGGTCGATGGGTAAATAATAGAGTAAATACATCCGCTTCAAGAATGTCCCTCTTCTCGCGACGATTCCTTCCTTATTTATGAAGGAGACGACGATCCACTTTTTGCTGAAATGCGCTGACTGGCCTGTGAAATGGAGCTGAGGGGCGCTTTTATTTGCCGCTGCACTGCTCTTCTTGATAGCCAGGTTATCTAATCTTCCGCCCCAAAATCGCTTGATTATTCTAAGGGTGGTTACGCATTGATTCATGGGAGGATGTGTTTCGAGTCAGAAGGAATCGCCGAAATTATTTGGCTTCGGGCCATCTTCTTATAAACTAAATGACTCAGAAGATGTATTCGGGCAATAAATCCCGTAGGCCTTCGCTGTGATCGGATAGTCCACAAGCCGGGATTTGGGCCGTGGTTCGACTGCTGTTTGTGTAAGGATACTGGGGCCTCGAAATCCTCGTGGCCGCATGCGCTCCGACCGTCTGGCCTTTTGAATAGGGGCCGAGTGAAAGGCCACAGACTCCACAACTATTATGTCCATTTATAAGATACCTCTTGAATAATAATTTAACTATTAATATTAAAAACATGTAAAAAATTTCCATGGTTGCATCTCTTCAATATATATATATATATCAGGGGTCCCCCAAACTTATACACATACGAGTTAGGATGGACTAAAAAGTCATTAAAGTTATACCACATGATATAGTTATATTTTCGGGATCGAACTCGAAACCATTAATTAAATTAGGAGATACCTTAATCATCTCACTTATATGTTTGATGGTTATTATAACCAAAATATAAAGAATATTATAAACATATAAAAAATTTCCATGGTAGCATCTCTTCAATATTATATATATATATATATATATAGGTGGAGTCCCTTTAATTCAAGGGTTGATTTGATTTTTTTTGTGAGAGATATTCTAAACAAGCCCGTACACACAAGACGTCTTTTATATCACATTCAAACTAATCCTTATACGAGTCGGGAGGAAAGGATCAGAAAAGCCCCACCATAGAACACATTTATATTCCTGTGGTTCAACTCGACACCATCGGCAACAAGATAAACATCTCATCTATACGTTTCAGCTACTATATATATATATATATATATATATATATATATATATATATATATATATATATATATATATATATATATATATATATATATATTTTTTTTTTTTTTTTTTTTTTTTTTTTTTTTTTTTTTTTCAAGCCAAGCATTGCGAGGATTCACAGACATACAAAAAGCTTATTTAAGCCATATTACATCCAAACTAATCCTCATTCGAGTCGAGATGGACTACAAGGTTGATAAAGTTCTATCACATAACACAACTGCATTCTTAGGGCTTAAAGTCGAAACATCTGATTAAATTAGGAGATACTTTAATCATCTCACATACATGTTCGATGATTATTATATGAAGAATATTATAAACATATAAAAAAATTTCATGATAGCATCTCTTTAATATTATATATTTGTTTTAATATATATTGGTGGAGTCCCTTTAATTCAGGGGTTGATTTGATTTTTGGAGAAAATCAAGGAAATGAGATTATAATTAATAATTAATATATATGTGCATTAGATCCATGAAATTCCTTAATTTCTGATTAATTCAAACATTATGATCTGCTGCCACTGTGGTTTCCATTGCCTATATTTATATTAATTAGTGTGATATGCTTACACTTATATTAATTATAGATTTTTTTTTTGTTAATCCATGTCTTATATCTACAATTTTAAAGGAATTTGGAAAAGTGATTATATAATTTTTATATTATTAAAATTATCAAAAAAAAAAACATTTAATATTTAATTATAAAAATAGGATATCTTAATAAATAAATAATATTATTAAAAAATATATAAATACATATAAAATTTGTTATTAATAAAACCTAAAATAACTATTTTTATGATTATAAAAAAATTTAAAAAAAAAAAGAGCCCATGCACACACAAGACACGGCAACGCTTCTAGTCAAAAAGTTTTCCCTATAACGCTTTTAAAGGAATCCAAAAAAGTGATACTACAATTTTTATACCATTAAAAGAATCAAAAAAGACATTTAATATTTAATTATAAAAATAGGATATTTTAATAAATAAATAATTTTATTAAAAAAATATATATGAACAAACATATAAAAAATTTGTATTAATAAAAACCTAAAATAATTATTTTTAGGATTATAAAACTATTAAATCTGAAGTGTTTTCGATTTTCTAGGATTCAACCTTTTACGATTCTGGAAAATTATAAAAATAATTATGGCTAATATGATTTAATGATTAATGATATAATTAGATTTTTAAAAGGAATGTACCGGGTATTATAGGAATATTAAACAAATTAAAGTGTTTTTATTTACAAAAACTCCTCCCAATTGTAATTCTCATACCGAGAGACTATAAGAGCGATAAACTTTTACCATATAACACAGCTATATTTATAAGGCTCGAATTCGAGACCACTGGTTAAACTAGAAGATACCGCAATCATCTACATAAATTAATAATTTTGATATAATTTTGACATAAGACATTAATTTACTATACAAATTCATATGAACAAAATCATAAATAAGTTATTTTTTAAAATAAATTATTAATATAAACTGAAAATCAAAATAACGTCCTAACTATTGCGTGAATAATGATGTCGTAGTTAGTAACTGTGACATTGAAATTTCTTTTAACTTAATGATGAATTCATAACTGTGGCATTGAAAATGTTTTAAAAAATTTTTAAGTTAATGCCGTAATTAGTGACTACGGCATTAACTTAAAAAAAAATGTAAGTGTTATAGTATTAACTTAAAAAAATTTCAAATATGAGACACATTAATTTGGATATTATTTTCAATTTCATCATATTTTAGTAATTTTTAAAAAATAATAATAATGACCAAACTCAAAAAAATCTTTATTGAATAAGAATGACAATAAAACAAGTCATTCCTATCTAATCTCATTCGGTCAATGTGGTTGTTATTGACTATGGTTAACATTGTCAAAAAAGTTGAATTTTTTTCTTCAAAATCCTCAGGGGTCCAACCCTTTATAAAAAAAAGTCCAAATTGATGGCTTTTACTGATAGAAACCTTTCACTTCAAATCAGTAATATAATCATCGAGCATATTGATGAAATGATTATGGTTTCTTTAAATTTTAATCACGATTTTCAGTCAATTTTTAAAATACGCTTATGCACAGAAATTTTATTATCCTTATTGGCCTTTTAATCCATAAGATACCGAGCATTTATACTGCTTTAAAAGTCGCATTCCATATGTGTACCTGACCGCCATGACACTTCACGGTCTAACAAAAAACAACTCGCCATAAATCGGGCTTTTAGGAACAAATACAGCAGTAGGAAATATATTGCAAGTTCGAAAATAATTGGTTCTTAAGTAGAGGTACTATCTTAACAAATGATAAAAAAATCGAATATATCGCTGATATATCGGATATCGGTATCTGCTATCGATAATCAGTTGAACGAAGTTTCCATAAAACATCGAAAATATTGTCGATATATCGATTTACAGCTGACATATGTGGAGATATCGAGAGTGCAAGAGAAGCATGCGTGGAGCATGGCTTAGGCGATTTTTTCGGTGGAAAATTGCCGATGTATCGACAAAATATTCAAAATATCAACCCCTTTGACCGTTTGACCAAATAATCCAACATTTGAGATGCTTCTTACAAATGATCCAACGGCCGAGATTTCATTGCTTTTTAAATGCACTCCAACGTTAGAATTGTCAATTTTTTTGGGAGATAATCGAATTTTTTGAGAATTTATCAATTTGTTTGGGAAATATCAACTCCCTTAAATTATCAACCATAGAAAATTGTTAATTATTTATTTTTTTACTTTAGTTACAATTAATCATATTACAAATATCTTATGATACTAAACAATATCTTTAAAATATACATTATTAATTATTTTATTATTATTAAAGCCTTTATCTATGTTATCATAAATTTTAAATAATTTTTATTTCATATAAAAATATCCACCAATATATCTACAATATATTCCGATATATTCATAAAATCCAAATACCAATATATCCGTCAAAACCGATATTTTCAACATTGATCTTAATCAATTATTTAAGATAGTACCTACAGTTAGTTAAGGAAAATACTTCAAGCGATTAAAGTATTACCTCTACCTGAAAGTTAATTATTGTTTTTAGCATGTTCTAAATCATGTATTTTCCATTCTTTTTACCTTATTTACTTTTATTTTGAAATCGGTAACTTTTCCCTAAATTCAAAGCTAACTTTAATTATAAATAATTTTTTATTGAACAAATAAAAACTATAAAATCATTGTTTTTTCTTTCTCAATAAATATATTCCTAGAACCACATAAACCTAAAAAAGACTAAAAAGTTCCCATGCTAAGCACATGCATAATTCTCATCACCCACCCTCCAACCAACTCTTAATAATCCTAATAGTCCCCTTCTCCATTATTACTCTCACATCCTCATTTAATTATTCATTAATCATCATCTCCAAGCTTATCATCTTCAACTAATCTTATATTAAATCAATTCTTTATATATATATATATATATATATATATGAAATAAAATTGGCTGATAATGGTAATTAACAATACAAAAACACTAAAGGACGACGTGAATATCTCGCGCTAATAAAGACAACATAACGACTGACATGTGCCTTATATATTTGAAAATCTTATTATGACTGTAATCCATAAGATTCCAACAAGAACATACTAACGACTCTTATTCGAATCGACGCCGACGTTGATTAAATATACGTCATTCATCTAAATCGCCCAAAACACTAGTACCCATCAGAATGTCGACAAAAGCTAACACAGTAAACACGCCGTAACAAGATTTATCGACGAAACACGAAAAAAACAAAATAAATCTGAGAATATTTACGTGGAAAATCGCTTATTATGTAAAACGAATGAATAATACAAAGCGCGATTTCGTACTAAACGACAAAACTACCCTCCTATCATCTCCATACTCATTAATAATTCAGTAATTATAATCTCCAGGCTCATCATCTACAACTGATCTTGTATTAAATCAATTCTTATGATCTCTTATTTCTTTATATATATCTTACTATAAAAGTACCAATTATTCTTCTATCATTTGGTTGAGATCATCATATGGACACCTCCGATTCTCAAGATGAGTACTACAACTCAGACTTGGACGAGAGCTTCTCCTTCACCGGCTGTGATTTCAACGCTCATGAACTCTCCGCCGCCTGCGCCGGCGACGATGACGACGACGACGACGACGACGACGAAGAATCCTACATAGAAATCGAGCTCGAGCCGTCGCCGACAAAGGACGGCGGCGGCGATTTGAAGCTTCGCGTCTCGTTTTCCTCGTCTAGGGTTCCCTTGAAAGAATTGTTGGTCGATCATTATCATCATCAATCTTCTGATACTTCATCGTCATCTTCATCTTCATCATCGAAAGGTAATAACAGAATGAGAAGGATGCAGTTTTCCGCCATTAATCGAGTTTTCAACGCCTTTGTGTCGAGTTTTAGGATTCCGCCGCCGTCGGCGGCGGAGGAAACCGACCGGAACGACGGAAACCGGCGACTGGCCGGAAGGTACGTTAATGATACGGTTTGACATTTTCTTTGTTTCGTTTTTTTGACCGAATCTAAAATTTCCCAAAGTTAGAAAATCAAAGTTTTTTATTTTCAAGTCGCTAAAACCAAAATATCAGTCAAATTGGGATCACTCTTGTTTTCTAAGACAGGGAGGATTCAAATCTGTCAACATTTTTCTAACTCTATTTTCCAGCACACCAAACAGAATCATAATTTTTCTGGAAGAAAATATTTTTGGTTATTTGATTAAAAGACTTTTTGATTTGAAAACTATTTTCTGTTTACAAAAAAAAAATTAGAGAAATAAGAAAAACAAGTAAAACATGTATGGTTTCTAGTTTATTTAAGAAAAAAAACATAAAAAAACACAAAAAAAACACTAAATTTAAAAAACAAAGGAGTTTTCAAAGAATATTTTTTTGATGTTTTTTATGTTTTTAAAAAGTGTTCTCAAGAACCGTTTTCAAAAACATACCCTAAATTTTGAAATCTAACCCTTCATCAATATTTGACTTTATTTGGACAAAAATACCCTTATTGGTTTTTTTTCAAACCTTGTTTTTTAAAGATATAAAAAGCATGATATCCAAATAAGGGAGAGGTCCCGGTTTGAGTTTTAGTAGAGACAGTTTACTACATTGTAATAAAGTGTTTAATTATAAAATAAAAAAATTGTATGTAAATATATGAAATTATAAAGGGCATTTTTGTCCATAACAACTCATTCTTTGAGTTATTCAAGGTCTTTTTTAACCAAAATATTTCAAAGATTTTCCTTTTAACTGATTCCAACTATGAATGGATACGAAGGAAATCATCATCGAAGGTAACAACGGCCATAAACGGCGGCATGACGAAGATCATGATCAAGTTCCGCGCCATCAAAATCCGGCCGCCGCCGGCGCTCACCTCATTTGTGAAACCCCGGCGAGTGAAGGGCAATATTGTAAATTCACAAGAGATGAGTAGAAGAAAAAGAACAAAAGGGTCTATAGGATTGGATATCAATATGGAAGCCATTAGAGGGGTATTGGAAGCTATTAATAATAGGATGAGGATGAAGATGAAGACGAAGACGAAGACGGAGACGGAGCCGATGAATGAGAGGGAGATGAGTAGAGGAGGAGGAGTTTATAGCAGGGAGAATTCACTCCAGGCTGCCATTGCTCACTGCAAGAGATCCTTTGGGTAACCGCAAGGGTTATGTTTTTGAAGTTTTAATTTTTTAATTTGATTCATAACTTAGGTGGTTAGGCCATGTGTTCCTTGGGTGTTTCATTCTATTCTTGTTACTAGTTAGTTTTTTTTTTTTTTTTTTTTTTTTTTTTTTTTTTTGCATTAGACGCTCTATTGTGACTAACCCAGACTTCCCTTTTATGTTTTTTGCCTATTTAAGTTCTACCACTTGAGTTAGGCCTGATGTGCTTACTTGTTACTTGTTTTAATTTTACAGCTAAACACTTTTAGCCATATCAGAGAGATTCGTCTCCCACCCGGATTCGAACTCGAGACCCGTTCCCTTCCTGTGTCCTCTCCGATTTAAACGTTGAATGTTCTACTACTTGAGATAGGCATGATGTGCTTACTTGTTACTTGTTTTAATTTTACTGCTAAACACTTTTAGTTGCATTGTAATAGACAGTCCCCAATCGGACTCGAACTCGAGACCCGTTCCCTTTCTATGTCATTTTCGATTTAAACGTTGAATGTTCTTACCTATATCCTCCGATTTAACGCTGAATGCTCAACACTCGGAATGCATGATGTGCTTACTTGTTACTTGTTTTAATTTTACAGGTAAACACTTTTAGTTACATAGTAGTAGACTGTCCCCACCCGGATTCGAACTCGAGACCCGTTCCCTTCCTATGTCCTCTCCGATTTAAACGTTGAATGTTCTACTACTTGAGCTAGGCATGATGTGCTTACTTGTTACTTGTTTTAATTTTACTGCTAAACACTTTTAGTTACATTGTAGTAGACTGTCCCCATCCGGACTCGAACTCGAGACATCTTCCCTTCCTATGTCCTCATCGATTTAAATGTTGAATGCTCTACCACTTAAGCTAAGCATGATGGACTTACTTGTTACTTGTTGTTTTTTTTTTTTTTACAACTAAACACTTTTATTTACATTGTAGTAGATTGTCCCCATTGGGACTCGAACTTAGACGTAGCAAAATTTGACACAACCCGTGAACCCGACACGATTTTTGCGTGTTTGGGTTGAATATAATCGTGTTTGAGTCAAATTCGTGTTGACCCGCATAACCCATTTAATAAACGAGTTGTATTCATGCTGATCCACATACACTTAAATTAACTGTTTAATATTATAAATTAATATTTAACCCACATTAACCCCGTTAAATATGTTATTTTTGTTAAATGTTGATGGATTAGTTATAAATTATATTAATTTAAATGACCAAATTAATAAACGGATTATGCGTGTCGTGTCGTATTACCAAATTACTAATTGATTCGTGTTGGAATTTGTTAATTTTGACACGATTATTATTCGTATTATGTTCGGGTTAGCGAATAAAGTAGAATACCTATATGTTGACACGACTCGAACACGACACGCTGACACTAATTACCAACCCGACTCGAACTCGGGACCCCTCTCATTCATATGCCCTTACCTATTTAAACGTTGAAAACTCTAACCATTTGAGCTAGGCATAATGTGCTTGCTTGTTACTTGTTTGGGTGTTATGTTTACAAAGCATGAAACGACCAAAATAAGGAAAATAGAAACCTAATTTTTGTAACTTGCCAAACATGTTATAAGTCAACCAAAATAATTCACACATGCATGGAATAGTAATATCATATTTGAGCCCAAAATATCCATAATGTGGGACCCGCCATTGACACCTAGGAGTGAAATTATTCCCCTAACATCGTTAAAACACTAATGTAACTGTACCTTTAAAACACTAATATAACACTCGCTAAGTAGTACTAATGTAACACCTAATCAAATGACTTAAAAAAAAAATCAAACCCAAATGTAAACTCCACCTCTTCTTTTGGATCATGAAGAACCCTCGAACCCTAGCCCTTCGTTCCCCATTGCTGCTTCAACTTCTTGCTAAATCAAGGTTTTCATCTTTATTTGCGGCCAAGGAGTTGATAAAAACCCTAAAAAGCACAAGTTTGGACACATCCAACTTTGGTGAAGGGAAGAAATCGTACACATCGGCATCTAGGTAAGTTAAATTTCTAATTTCGTACAAATTTTCAAATTTCTCTCTTAGTGCTTAGCGTGTAATCCACTCCGGCCAAACTACAGATATTGTTCGCTCTGGCCTGGGCGGCTCTCATGGCTTTGGGGTAAAACGCGTCTTACTGGGTGCTAAGAGTGAGCCTTCATACTATATAACGTCAGAAAGCTCCCTATTCGATACGGATGCGACAAACACCCCTCCCTATGTGCACAACGTCCCTATCAGGTCCCATGGGATTGCGGGTCAAACTGGACAAACACCCCTTACTGTGGCCAAACATAAATGCACTTCACATCAAGGTCGAGGATCTACTTGATAATTACTCAGAACGACCGATCTAACCACGTGATATTGTCCACTTTCAGTCTATCGGGCTCTTCACGCGAAACACAACTATTAAATGAAGTTCATACTTATATGTTGTCGAAAAGTTTCTCTCATATCCGGCGTAGGAGGCGCATTAAACACCCTTTACGTACAATAACGTTTCGTCATATTCCACGGATTGCGTGGTCAACTAATGTAAACACCCCCATGTACTAAACATACTGCATCTTCACATCGGGCGCGTCGAGGATCGCTTTACATACCATTTTATAACAACCCGATCCAACCATGTAGATATTGTCTGCTTCGAGCCCAATGGGCTTTCACGACTTTAAACACGCCTATCAGCCGGTATGAATCCATACTATATCACAAAAGTAAGCTTTCTCCCATATCCCACGGTGACGGACATAACGGATGTAATATTATTGTTTCAAGGGTGCTACATTAGAGCTTAGTGGGTGTTACATTAGGGAAATAATTTCTCTTTCCTATGTGTCAATGGGTGGGTCCCACATGAAAGGGCATTTTAAGGTCTTAAATGCGAGCGTTACCGCATTCACCGAACACGGAGGCCGGTATCGACGGCCTTCATAACTTAAACCAAAGGTCTCGAGTTTGGACGTGAATACAAATGGCCTCGCGATAATCCTTACAACCCACACCAAACTAATTCGAATTCGTGGACATTTGACGCCAGATGACTTAAAAGGCCCACGTGAAAGATCGTACTACATGACACCTCACTACTTAAAAAGGAGGTTACTATTCCACTGCATGTTTGGATTATTTTGGCGAACTTATTATTATTTGATATGTTATAGAAACATAATTAAAATAAAATAAAATAAAATAAAAACTTTTCATGAGGAAAATGGCCAAGAAAGGAAAAATGGAAATTATTTTACTAAATGTGTATGACATGAAAATTTGAGAAATAAAAAATATAAAAGAAAACTTTTTTCCCTAACAATTTCCTAAAAACTTAATAAGGAAAAAAAGAAAAAAGAAAAGAAAATGGAACAGTTGAAGAAATTTTATATTTTTTATATTTCATATAACTTATTAGTACTTCGTAGTCTATATATCCATGCATTGTTTGATTCCCCCATCTTCTATATACCTTTTATATATATTTTTTATCCTTATAAAATATGAAATAAAAAGAAAAAATAGATTATCTATTTTTTTTTCTTTTAAAAATTTTCATGGATGACTAAAAAAAAGAAAAAAAAAACTGTATTTCATTTATTACCTTTTTCTTTCATTTCATTTTTTCTTTCGATTTTCATCCCCTAATATTTTTCCTAACCAAACATAAACTATGTGGGTATAAAAAATAATCGGTGTTTCTCCTAAATTTGGGCTTGATATCATATTGGGCCACAAAAGTCCACTCTTCAGCCCAAAATTTTGGGCCATCCAATGGGTGTATTCGACGTTTTAGCTGACGCAGCCGAGCCGACCTCGACTCGATTAAAAACTTCAATCTCTAATTCACTGAACTGACGAATCCTTTTCAAATGTTTGAAACTCTATTCGAAAAATAGTCAAGTTACTCGAACTTAACTTAATAAATCTCAAATCAATTAATTAAATAATAAATAATTATACTCAAACTCGATCACCCAAAATCGATATCTGAAATAATTCCAATTAATTAAATAAGAAAGCTGATTAAGCTGTAGTCGGGTATCAGAATACCTTCAAACTCGACTTAACAAAGATATTCGAAATTTACCAAACTCGGTGCCGCCAAGCATCGATACTCGAACTCCGACCAACAAGCCACTTTTGAGCTCAAGATCGACGGAGTTAATCACGATGACCAAACTCAACCTCGACAAACCACTCCGGTGCCGACCAAGTCGATTGTGATATTCAACCCGACCGACAAACTATCCCTGCTTCTTGAACTCGACACACCGACTATAGTTTAATTCGCGATTTTGACTGCTCGCTGACTCGTTTAAATTCCTTCGGGAGTGAAATAGATTTTTCAAAATTTTAAAAATTTTATCAACATTTGATTTAATTTATTTTTATTTTTTAATTTTCAAAACAAAAAATTTTTTTAAAATTTTTCAAAAAAAAAATTTTATCAAGTTTTTTTTTTTTTAATTTAATAACAGGCTTTCTGTAATTCCAGAAATCCCTCTCACGCCATGTAATTGTCAAAAAACACTATTAAAATAATTTTCATCCGAGAATTAATCTATAGTTTATAAAAACATTTAGGTTACTAAAATAATTTAAAACAACGAACCAAGATGATAAATGTTTTTGAATATATATATATATATATATATTCTATTAATTTTGATTAATAAATAAAAGGTTTACATCAAAAAAAATGTTCCAGATAGATTGGGATGGGCCAAAGCCCTTTTCCTTGGGCTCGATCCAAGTATTGGTGAACTGGGCTGGACTCATAAAGGGCCAAGCTGGGCCATACCCTTAATAAAATAAGAATATTAAAAAAAAAATTAAGGGCTTGTTTGGTTGCTGATTTTGAAAACTGTTTGTGATAATAGTTTTTGAAAACACAGAAATATCATTTTGGTGTTCTCTAAAAACTGTTTTTATTATCTGAATTTAGTGTTTTCTATATTTTTCATAACAAAAAGAAGAATTGTAAACCAAACATATCATTCAGTTTTTCTGCCTCTTTCTTTTAAACAAAAACAATTTTAAAAATACTGTAATCAAACAAACCCTAAAAACAGGCGTTATAAAAGAAGTGCACAAGCTCATGAAAAACATTGCGGAGATACCTGGATAATGGCGGCTCGGGCCTATATGCTGTAATTAATCTGATCTACTTTTGGTTACCTCACTCGCCCCATGCTGGTCACGCCTAAAACAAACCAAACATTAAAAAAAATTAAAAAATTAATAATTTTATAAAATAAAGTTTTCTTAAATACTTTTAAAGCTTATTCTTATGTTATTAAAAGATTATATAAAATAAATTATTTTAATTATATTGATTTATTTTTATTTTATTTCAAATTATTTTTCATGTATTTATTATTCTTTTTTCCATAAACAACCATTTTATAATTTCATTATAGAAAAACTGATATTTTTTAACCATTAGAAAATATTATATATTCATTAAATAAATAAATAAATGGACCAAGCGGGATAGCCCAGCCCAAGCCCTAATGGGTCACGGCCTATTTGAACAGGGCTAATAGACCTTAAATTGTCTTCTTTATAGAACCAATCACCTTCTACGCTTTTACAATTACATGAAAGGGATTACCAATCTTCTCCTAACCATACGTAAGCTAACAAATATTTTGTCTTTTTTTCAAATTTTTTAGACAACTGCCCTTAACTAGAGTTGGTAATTTGAGCCCGACTTACCTATAATTGGGTACTCTATTAAAGCTGCTATTTTATTTGCTTCAAAAATTCCATGAATTTTATCTGACCAACTCCGTCTGTAGCTTAAATTTATACAAGAATCTGACTCACCCCACCTCGAATTAGGGTCGTGTTGAACTACTATTTTATTGGCTCGAAAAGCCAGACTTACCAAGAATTAGAGCCCCATTAATTACTATTTTATTTGCCAAAACTGCAGAATGTTCGACCGAATCTGGCCCCAAGATTTTATCTTTATAAGGCAACTTGACCTCGGACCACCCCGAATTAGGGTCGTGTTGGATTGCCATTTTACTAGCTCAAAAAGCCCAACTTACCCAAAATTAGAGCCCCATTGGGTTGCTATTTTATTGGTTTGAAAAAATCGGGCTAAATTTGGTTCAACCGACTCGTCCGAAGTTTTAGCTTTATAAGGCAACTTGACCTCGGACCGCCCCGAATTAGGGCCGTGTTGACTGCTACTTTACTAGCTCAAAAGCCCGACTTACCTGCACTGGGAGCCCCACGGACGCTATTTTATTTCTGGCTTCAAAATCGTGGCCTAAATTCCCGCCATTCTTAATCGACCCATCCGAAGTTTTAGCTTTATAAAGCAACTTGATCTCGGCCCATCCCGAATTAGGGCCATGTTGGACTGCTATTTTATTTGCTCGAAAAGCCAGACTTACCTAGAATTAGAGCTCCATTGGGCTGCTATTTTATTGGTTTGAAAAAATCGGGCTAAATTTGGTCCATCCAACCGATCCAAAGTTTTAGCTTTATAAGGCAACTTGACCTCAAACTCTGAACTCGACTGGGTGGCCATGTTGAACTCGTTATTTTATTGGCTCGAAAAATCGAGCGAATTTGGCCAAGCTGGTGGGCTCTGGCTGTCGACCGAATTGCCAGCCACCCTCGAGATGTCTCAAGTGGTAAAAGGTAAGACTGACATACCGGAAAACCAGTACCAAATCCTAAGCATAAGACTACAACGTAAGATGAAACAATAATATGAAAATGATTTCAACCACCAACATGCAGAATCAGACGCTTCCTGATATCTCCCATCCAACCACAGTTTCTGCTCTGTTCTTAATGTATTGTGCCAAAGGTTATAATAAATGATCGCCTCACATCCTCCTGTTCCAAAATATAATTTTGAGCTGGCATATGCCCGCTAAAGATAACTCACGCTCCTGAAAGAAAAATTTTCTCATCCAAAGGTTCTTTTCTTTTAAAATTTTCTACTTTGATTTTATCAAAAAGAAAAACCCAGTTTCATTTGAATACCTTTCTTCATTTTATTTTTCTGATTTCATCCTGTCATTTTCCTTCAACCAAACATATAAACTATGTAGGTATAAAAAACAACTGGTATTTCCTAAATTTGGGCTTGATACTCATATTGGGCCACAAAGTCCACTCTCTGGCCCAAAATTTTGGGCCATCCACCGCGCTGCAGATTCGGAGTCATGGGAGCCGACACAGAGTCGGTACCGACTCGACTCGATTAAAAACTAAATATCTAACTCGACTCACTGACGTAGCCTTTTAAATGTTTGAAACTCTATTCGAAAAATAGTCAAGTTACTCGAACTTAACTTAATAAATCTCAAATCAATTAATTAAATAATAAAGTTTAATTAAGTCTAACGAAAGAACTGCAATGGTGATCAGACAATAAATCTCAACTTAATAGTTATTCGGTGTTTCACTGCTTCCGAGCTCGGTTCGGTTAATCGTGATAATTTGAACTCGACTCAACAAGCCACTGAGCTCAAGATTGACTCGGAAGCACCGCGATACTCAAACCTCAACTCGACAAACTATCTCGTACCGACCTCAAGTCACGCGATACTCGACTTCGACTCGATTAAAACTATCTCGAACTCGACACATTAACTATAAGTCGACCAGTGATTTTACTGAATGAACTGAAAGAAATTGACACTCTCGTTTATATTCCTTCGGGAGTGAAATAGATTTTTCAAAATTTTAAAAATTTTATCAACATTTGATTTTTATTTATTTTTTTAATTTTAAAAATGAAAATTTTTTTTAAAAAAATACAAATCGATGACAGGCTTTCTGTAATTCCAAAATCCCTCTCACGCCATGTAATTGTCAAAAACACTATTAAAATAATTTTCATCCCAGAATTAATCTATAGTCTATAAAACATTTAGTTTACATTAAAATAATTTGAAACAACGAACCAAGATGATAAATGTTTTTTGAGTAATATATATATATATATATATATATATATATATATATATATATATATATATATATATATATATATATATAAATTTATTAATTTTGATTACTAAATAAAAGGTTTACATCAAAAAATGTTCCAAATAAATTGGGATGGGCCAAAGCCCTTTTCGTTGGGCTCGATCCAGGTATTGATGAACTGGGCTGGACTCATAAAGGGCCAAGCAGGACCATACCCTTAATAAAATAAAAATATTAAAAAAAAATTAAGGGCATGTTTGGTTTCTGATTTTGAAAAATGTTTGTGATAATAGTTTTTGAAAACACGGAAAATACTATATTGGTGTTCTTTCAAAACTGTTTTTGTTATCTGAATTTAGCTGCTTTACGTTTTTCATAAACAGTTAAGAATCATAACCAAACACGAGCTCCAAGCTTTCCTTATTCTTTGCTTTTAAACAAAAACAATTTTAAAATACGAATCAAAACAAGTTCTAAAATGTAAGATTATAAAGAAGGCATGTTTCTCCAGAAAACATGTTTGGTATAATGGGATACAAGCCTGCTTTCGCCCAATGCAGCGACTAATTGATCCACTCGTTAGCTCAAATTCTCAACCCTGGCCCTATGGCCATGGACCTAAACAAACCAAACATTAAAAAATTTAAAAAAAATTAACAATTTTATAAAATAAAGTTTTCTTTAAAATTCTTATAGTTTATTCTTATGTTATTAAAATATTATATAAAATAAATTATTTTAATTATATTGATATATTTTTATTTTATTTTAGCGCTTGGGCTATTAACGATCCTGGCCCAAATCCTATATGCGATATTGTCCATCTCTGCGCTCCAAGCGTACTTCCGCCGCTTTAAAACGCGGCTCTAATGCTTTCTAAGAGCTCATACTTATATAATCGTCACAAGCTTCCTCTCCTATCCGACAAAGGCGGAGGCGACAAACTTCTCTCTACGTAAACACAACGTCTCGCTGCGTCCCAAATGATTGTGCGTCAAACTGACAACACCCTATAGGGTCAAACATAGCAGACCCCCACATCAAGGTCGAGAATCAACTTTGATACCATTTGTAACAACTCGATCCAACCATATAAATATCAAGGTCTCGCTCGAGCTCCAACGGGGGCTTTCACGATTTTAAAACACACATCTACTGCGCCGGCGAATTCATACTTATATAAATAGCCAAAAAGTTCATCTCATATCCGATGTGGGATGTGATATAGCGGGTGTAATATAAGTGCTTTAAGGGTATTACATCACGGGAATAATTTCTCTCTCCTAGGTGTCATAGGGTAGGTCCCACATGAGGGGCATTTTAAGGTTCAAATGTGATGTTACTATACCACCGAACACAGAGCGAGGGACACGGTTTCTCATAACTTAACCCGCCCCAAGCCTCGAGCTTCTCGGAAACGCAGTCACGATGACATAGACCTTTATCATCCTCAGGATCCATTTCTGGCCGAATGTGAATTACCGGAAAGCACAGATGATCGCTACTATTCCACCACATGTTCGATTATTTTCAAGGGACTTATAACATGTTTGATAGTTTATAGAAACATAATTAAAAAAAGAAAAAAAAAATTTCATGTGGAAAATGGCCAAGAAAGGAAAAATGGAAATTATTTTACTAAAGACTTAATAAGGAAAAAAAGAAAAAAAAAAAAAAGAAAATGGAACAGTTGAAGAAATTTTATATTTTTATATTTCATATAACTTATTACTACTGTCAGATATCCATGCATTGTTTGACTCCCCATCTTCTATACCTTTATATATTTTTTATCCCTATAAAATATGAAATAAAAAAAAAAAATATATTATCTATTTTTTTTTCTTTTAAAAAATTTCATGGATGACTAAAAAAAAAGAAAAAAAACTGTATTTCATTTATTACCTTTTTCTTTTATTTCATTTTTTATTTCAATTTTCATCCCCTAATATTTTTCCTAACCAAACATAAACTATTTAGGTATAAAAAATAATTTCTCCTAAATTTGGGCTTGATATCATATTGGGCCATAAAAGTCCACTATTCAGCCCAAATTTTGGGGCCATCCAATTGGTGTGTATTCGAGTCAAGTGGAGTCAACAGAGAACCAGCTCGACTCGACTCGATTAAGACTGAAATCTCTAACTCGACGGTTTTTTAAAACGCTGTAACTCTACTGAATAATAGTTCTACTAAACTTGACTTAATAAATCTCAAATCAATTAAAATAATAATAAATAATTATACTCGAACTTGACTCGACCCAAAATCGATTCGAGTTCGACTCAATTAATTAAATAGTAAAGTTTGATTAAGCTAGCGAGCAACTCGAGTCGGGTATTGTAATACTCAAACTCGACTTAACAAGCTATTCGAGCCACTCAAGCTCGAGCTCGTCTGGCACTCGTGATACTTGAAACCCCGACTCCAACAAGCCTACCGGATCTCGTAATTGACTCGAGTTAATTGTGATACTCAAACTCAACTCGACAAACTACTCGAACTCGACTCGAAGTTGATTGTGATACTCGACCTCGACTCGACAAACTACTCAAGCTTGAACTCGACACGATTGACTATAAGTCGAATTCAAGTATTTTACGAGTCAAACTCAAGTAGCTTGACTCGTTTAAATTCCTTCATGAGTGAAATAGATTTTTCAAAATTTTAAAAATTTTATCAACATTTGATTTTTTTTTTTTTTTAATTTTCAAAAAAAAAAAAAAAAGGCTAAAATCAATAACAGGCTTTCTGTAATTCCAAAAATCCCTCTCACGCCATGTAATTGTCAAAAAACACTATTAAAATAATTTTCATCCGAGAATTAATCTATAGTCTATAAAAACATTTAGTTTACTAAAATAATTTGAAACAACGAACCAAGATGATAAATGTTTTTGAAAAAATTAAATAAATAAATATATATGTAAATTCTATTAATTTTGATTAATAAATAAAAGGTTTACATCTAAAAAATGTTCCAGATAAATTGGGATGGGCCAAAGCCCTTTTCCTTGGGCTCGATCCAGGTATTGATGAACTGGGCTGGACTCATAAAGGGCCAAGCTGGGCCATACCCTTAATAAAATAAGAATATTAAAAAAAAAAATTAAGCCACTGCTTTATTGGCCGATTTTGTAAACTATTCGCGATAATGGGCTAAACACTGGTATCACCATTTTGCCTCTAAAAAACTGTTTTATCCTGACTTACTGCTTTCTATATCTTTCATAACAAAAAAAAAGAATTGTAAACCAAACATATTCTCCAAGTTTTTCTTATTCTCTTTTTTTTTAAACAAAAAACAAATTTTAAAAAATAGGAATCAAACAAGCCCTAAAAAATAGAAGGTTATAAAAAGAAAGAGCATGTTTCTCCAAGAAAACATGTTTGGTATATCTGGGATACGGGCCGGCTCGGCCTAAATGGGCTAGGCCAATTAAATCCACTTTTGGTTAGCCTAGCCCAACCTGGCCTTATGCGGGCCATGGACCTAAACAAACCAAATATTAAAAAATTAACAATTTTATAAAATAAAATTTTCAAAACAATATACTTATTCTTACGTTATTAAAAATTATATAAAATAAATTATTTTCAATATATTGATTTATTTTTATTTTATTTTAAATTATTTTTCATGTATTTATTATTCTTTTTCCATAAACAACCATTTTATAATTTCATAATAGAAAACTGATATTTTTAACCATTAAAAAATATTATATAATCATTAAAAAAAAAAAAAAAAAAAATGGACCCAGCGGGATAGCCCAGCCCAAGCTTCAATGGGTCACGGCCTATTAGAACCGGGCTAATAGACCTTAAATTGTCTTCTTTATAGAACCAATCACCTTCTACGCTTTTACAATTATCTTAAATTGTAAGCTAACAAATATTTTGTCTTTTTTTCAATTTTTGTAGACAATTGCCCTTAACTAGAGTTGGTAATTTGAGCCCGACTTACCTATAATTAGAGCCCCATTAGTCTGCTATTTTCTTAATTTGAAAAATCTACAATTTCGTCCGACCAACCCGTCTGTAGCTTTGGCCTTAGCAAGAATTTGACCTCAACCCACCTCAATTAGTGGCTTGGTGTCAATCATTTTATTAAATTTCGGTGTCTCGACTTACCTAATTGGGAGTCCCATCGGGTCGCTATGTTAGTCTGGTTTGAAAAATTCCAAGCAAATTCCGTCCGTCGACTTGTCCAGACGTTTTTATCTTTATAAGGCAACTTGACCTCGAATCACATCGAATTAGGCCAGGTTGGATCAAGTATTTTATTGACTCAAAAGCCTAATTTACCTAATTAGAGCCTCCCATTAGGTCGTTTATTTTATTGGTTCGAAAAATTCCAAGTTAAATTTTATCCAACCACTGGTCCACACGTTTTAGCTTCATAAGGCAACTTGACCTCAGACCAACTCAAATTAGGGCCATGTTGGATCTATTTTACGGTCGAAAGCTCGACTTACTCCAGGCTAGAGCCCCATCGGGCCGCTTATTTTACTGGTTTGAAAACCAAGCAATTTGCCTGCCAACCCGTCTGACGTTTAATCTTTATAAGGCAACTTGACCTCAAACAACTTCGAATTAGGGCCGTGTTGGACTGCTTTTTTACTAGCTCAAAAAGCCCGAGTTACCCAAAATTAGAGCTCCATTAGGCTGCTATTTTATTGGTTTGAAAAACCGAGCTAAATTTGGTCTAACCGACCCGTCCGGAGTTTTAGCTTTATAAAGCAACTTGACCTCAGCCCACCCCAAATTAGGGTCGTGTTGGACTGATATTTTATTGGCTCGAAAAGCCCGACTTACCTAGAATTATAGCCCCATAGGGTTTATTTTATTACTTGAAAAAATCTACTTAACCGGCCTAACGTTATCTTTATAAGGCAACTTGACCTTGGACCACCCCGAATTAGGGCCGTGTTGGACTGTTATTTTATTGGCTCGAAAAGCCTGACATACCCAGAATTAGAGCCCCATTAGGCTGCTATTTTATTGGTTTGAAAAAATCGAGCTAAATTTGGTCCGACCAAGCTATCCAAAATTTTAGCTTTATAAAGCAACTTGATCTCTACTTCACCCACTAGGGTCATAAGGATCATATTTTATCAAGTTCGAAAAGCCAGACTTACCTAGAATAAGAGCCCCATTAGGCTGCTATTTTATTGGTTTAAAAAAACCAAGCTAAATTTGGTCCATTCGACCGATCCAAAGTTTTAGCTTTATAAGGCAACTTGACCTCAGCCCACCTCGAATTAGGGCCATGTTGAACTGCTATTTTATTAGCTCGAAAAAATCGAGCGAAATTTGGCCAAGCGTGGTGTAAGCTCACGCCTACTAATTGTCGGGCTCTACCCTCGAGGCACGTCCTGCGAAAAGGTAGGATGGACATACGGGAAAACCAAAATCGAATCTAAAGCATAGTACTACAATATAATATGCAAAGTGAATAGATGTTAAAAAATCTTTTCAACCACCGAACATGTAACTAAGATTGTGTTCTGCCTCTCCTAATCCTAACCTGACGGTTTTTAAGTTTCTCTGAGCCTTAGAATGCACCGCTGCTATATAAGAAAGTTTCTTTATCGCCTCATGATCTCCTCCCGACTTGCAGGATTTAGCAAAGAGGTGCATATGCCCGCTTAAGACAATTCATGGTCTAACAAAAAAAATCTTATTAAATATATTATTATTATTATTACTATTATTTTGTGTTATTTAATATAGAATTAATGGAAGTTTGAATGCTTATTATATTGACCTTGTTTTATTTTTATTTTTTTAGTATTTAGAAAGTCATTCAAATTGACTATTGAGAAATTACTTGGTAGATTTTTTTTTTTCAAAAATTATTCAATAATAAATATATGTAACAAATTATTAAAATGTTTTTTTTTAAAGGAGAATAATTTGATCGATTCAAACTAATAATATATTATATAGAAACACATAATCAAATTCGCTAAAAAATATAAAGGATAATGCAGCATCCGGGTTAATAACACAATAAACCGGCTTAAAACTTACACATTTGATAATTATACGACGATTGGGGACATATAACTTCGCTTCTACAACATATCGACGACTGATTCGATGAATGTTTCTCAAGACCGACATGCTGGTCGCTCGAATAACCTATACACAAGAAAGACTACAAAAACAAGACGACGAAAAACTAAACCACAGACGAAGATAACATAAACTACACGCCGTGACAAGACTAATTTAAAAACAAAATTAAAAATCTAGATTCACTTTATCAGAAAGAAACTGAGAAAAGAGTATAGATAATGATTTCGCCAATAATAGATAAAGGAGTATGCCTGGTTTTTGATAGATCCTAACACATTTTTTCAACAAATTATTAAAAATTGTATCAAATGTACTTTTTATATATTTTTTTTTCAAATTTTTATTTACTTTGCATTACATCATTGAAAATTTTGACAGAAAATGTGAGAGAAACAAAAATGGAGAAAAAAAAGTTAAAATAATTTTTTTTTTAAATTTAAAAATAGATTCAATATTTATATTCTTCCAAATAATGTATTTGGCCAATTTTTCATAAATTATAAAAAAAGAATTTGAGAAATTTATTCCCAATAATTTGAGAACCCACACTCAAATATTCCCATAATGTCACCTTAAGATAGTGAGGGTCCAAATCATATGGTCCACTGTAGATATTATATATATATATATATATATATATATATATATATATATATATATATATATATATATATATATATATATATATATATATATATATATATATATTATTATTATTATTATTATTATATTTTTTGTTTTTTTTGAGAAGAACTGTGATTTTTTTAAAATCAAAATTTAATTGATTTTTTTTAAAGCCTATGCATGTGGGGTTTTTTTCCTACCAATATATTCAATAAAATCATAATGTGAAAGTCGACCTTAATTTGATATATAATTCAAATAATAAGAACAGTTTTTAAATAACACTAAAATGAGCATTCTTCGTTGCTTTTAAAACTATTATTCAATTAAGCTAAAATCAAAACCAAATACTTAACTTTTTTTAATATTTTTATTTTATTACGGTATGGGCCCAGCTTTACCTTTACGAGTCCAGCCTACTTCACCAATACCTGGATCGAGCTCAACGAGTACAGCCATCCCAATTTTCCTTTAACATTTTTTATATGTAAACCTTTTATTTATTACTAAAATTAATATAATATATATATATATATATATATATATATATATATATATATATATATATATATATATATATAATAGTGTTTTTTGACAATTACATGGCGTGAGAGGGATTTTTGGAATTACAGAAAGCCTGTCATTGATTTTAGCTTCTTTTTTAAAAATTTTTAAAAAGTTTTTTTAAAATTTAAAAATAAAACAAATGTTGATAAAAATTTTAAAATTTTGGAAAATATATTTCACTCTCGAAGGAATATAAACGAGTCAAATTACTCGAAATAACTCAAATATCAATTCGACTCTGTAGCTTAATCAGCGAGTCGGCTTCGAGTAGTTTGTCGAGTCGAGTCGAGGTCGCAGGTCAGTGATCGCAATTGCCCGAGCCTAACTTGAGCTCGGAAAGTAGCCATTGAAATGAAGCTCCAGATCGCTGAATTAACTTCGAATGAACACTGAGCCTCGAGTAGCTTCTCGAGTCGAGTTTGAGTATCACAATTAACTTCTAGCCGAGCTCGAGCTTGAGTAGCTCAAATAGTTTGTTAAGTCGAATTTGAGTATCACAATACCCGACTCGAGCTGCTCGCAAGCTTAATCAAACTTTACTACGAATTGATTTCGGGTCGGTAAAGTTCGAGTATAATATTTTATTAATTTTTTAAATTGATTTGAGCTTTATTAAGTCAAGTTCGAGTAGCTTGACTATTTTTCGAGTAGAGTTTCAAACATTTGAAAAAAAACACGATCAAGTTCGAGTCAAATTAGATATTCAAGTTTTTTAATCAAGTCACAATGAAATTTCTACTATGTATCGACTCCAATTTGACTTAATACACACTAATTGATGGCCCAAAAATTTTAGCTGTAAGAGGACTTTAGCCCAATATGATATCAAGCCCAAATTTAGGGAGAAACACTGATTATTTTTATACCTATATAAATATTATTTACAGAAAAATATTAGCATTTAAAATCCGTTAAAAAAATGAAATGAGTAAAACAGAAACCCACATCGTCGGGATCGGCTTGATACCATTCAGAATTGTAATCCGATTTAACTATTAGATATTATCCACTTCGTACCAAATACCTTTCACGATTTTAAAACATTTATTTATTAGATTGAAATAAAACCTATACTTATATAAGAGATTGCGAAGTTTTCCTATCCAATAAAGTTAATTGATTCATTATGCTATAAACTTAAATGTTATTTCATTATCTATGATTTTTAACGGTTTTAATTCTATATTTATATCGATATATTGCTAATTTAAATCAATAAAATTATTTAACTCTTAAACACAAGTGATAACAAGAAGCATAAATTTAGCCACGTAGACTGAGAAGATAAGAACAAGAAGTAGGAATCCAAAGTTAAAAAGATGTGGATATAAATAATGTTGGTAATAATAATTGCATTATATATATATATATATATATATATATATATATATATATATATATATATATATATATATATATATATATAATTTATATCGATATATTTCAAGAAGAAAACAAAAAAATTCTTCTCTTGGGAATTTTTAGCCGACAATTGAAAGGAAAGGGGGAGAGGAATGATCCATGAAGTTGCTAAAGAAAGAGACCAAACAACTTTTGAGATGTGGAGAATAAGGAAGTTTCTAATGTCATTATAAGGATAATTTCAAGTTAATAAAGTTAGTAATTATGTGGGACCCACCGAATTATCACTAATACATATATCATTTTTGGGTTTAATCTTGGAATGATCCGGCCTAATCATGTATATTTTATGTATATATTGTCTATTTTGGGTCCAAAGAGATTTAATTTTCATTTATATTATCACTAATACATACATATGTAATTTTTGGGTTTAATCTTGTAATAATCCGGCCTAATCATGTATATTTTGTGTATATATTGTCTATTTCAGGTTCAAAGATATTTAATTTTCATTTATATTATCACTAATACATATGTAATTTTTGGGTTTAATCTTTTAATGGTATGACGTAATTATGTATATTTTATGTATGTATTGTCTATTTCGAGTTCAAAGATATTTAATTTTCATTTATATTATCATTAATACATATGTAATTTTTGGGTTTAATCTTGTAATAACCCGGCCTAATCATTTATATTTTATGCATATATTGTCTATTTCAGGTTCAAATAGATTTAATTTTCATTTCTATTATCACTAATACATATGTAATTTTTGGGTTTAATCTTGTAATGATCCGGCCTAATCATGTATATTTTATGTATAGATTGCCTATTTCGGGTTCAAAGATATTTAATTTTCATTTCTATTATCACTAATACATATGTAATTTTGGGCTTTGAGAATCTTATGTCTAATCCATTTTAATTCATTTATATTTTGGCGATATATCATTCGCCTTAAAGTTCAAAGAGATTTAATTTTCATTCTTTTATACTGTAAAAGTATTAAGGAAAAAAACTAAATATATAAATTATGTGTTCTTTATACTGACGAGTTAAAATAAATAAAATTGATTATATTTCATTTTTTTTCATTTCTTTGCATTTTCTTTTTTTTTTTTTTTTAGAAACCAGAAACAACCTTAATGTCATGAAACATTTCTTTTTTTAAAAAATTCTAAACAAAGTATAAAAAAAATAGTTTAAAAGCAATAAATTAATTAAAAAATAGAAAAACTTGTAAAATGTTATATTAGATAATCAATGACCAATCATACAATTTTATCGTATATCCTAACATTTATATCCCACAAACATCATATTTTTCATATTTTTATTTTTATTTTTATTTTTAAACAAATTTTAACTTTCTTTGTCTTTTAAATATTTTATTTTTACTATTTTTTGTTCTTTTAAGAACTGCCATTATTTTGCCCTTTGCTACCTCTAATTATTTATTAGATTAGCTAAATCCATTTTTTTTAATTGTTTCCTTTTCTAATTTCAGTTGTTTAATTCCACAATTAAACCTATAGAAAATAATAAATAATTGATAGTCAAAATCCCATGATATTGAAAATAATAATTATACCTTCAATTAAATTTAATACATTATTTTATTTCTCATTTACAGTAGTCATTTTTTCTTTATGATAAAAAAAATATGGTTATAGAATAATTCCAAATTTGAAAAAAATTTAACATCATTATACACCCATTTAAATTTTCAAAACAACATAATTATTAATATCAATAATTATTTCTCAATAATAAATACAAATAAGATATGATTCCTAATTTGAATTTAATTAAGTCATTATTTATTTTTAAAAATAAAAAAAAATAGATTTAGAAAAATAAATAGAGTTAATAAATAATTTTAAAAAGTTTGTTAATTAACCGAATATGGTGACATCCATCTACCATTTTAATAAAGTTAATAAATTTTAATATTCCCATTTTTTTAATTAATATAAAAAATAAACTAAATTTATTTTGATAAAAATTTAAAATAATAATTTATATGTAACAATATACAATTTTATAAAAATAAAGAATATGTTTAATTCCAAAAATTAATAGAATCATGGAACATGTAGATATGATGGTTAAGGTATTTTCTAGCTTAATTAGTGATATCGAGTTCAAGTCTCATAAATACAGTTATGTTTTATTATCCATCCCGGTTTTCAATCCATTCCATGGCCTCCTTCATCTGGTTTTCAGTCCATTGTTTTATATTTTGATAACATAAAACAATTTTCAAAAACAATAAACAAACAAACCCCTAATTTATATAACCTACCAAACGTGTTATAAGTTTACGAAAATAATCAAAACATGCAATGGAACAGTAACATAAATATGTTTTGATTATGATTTCAATGGTTACAAACTTACAGTTGTAGGTATAAAATATAAACCGTTGTTTCTCCTAAAATTGTTTCGACTGACAATTAACAAGAAAGTTTGATTAAGTTTATGAAAGCGCCGAATGCGGACATATACTCAAACTCGACTGTATTGCTTATTTCGAAGCTCGATTCGACTGAAGCATCAGGATAGGCTCAAACTCCGACTGAGTTCAAATTCAGCTTTTTAATAATGAACCTCGAAAGAAATTGACCAGATACAACCTTTCCTTTAACCAACACTCCTGAAAATCAAAACCCTAACACCTTTTCAAAGCTTGTAATTTTATGAGGGTTAAAAGTAATTCCTAATATTTTACAGTATGTTCGGAGTGCAAGTAATTTTTCAAAATTTTAAAAATTTTGTCCAACATTTTATTTTTTTTTAATTTTCCAAACACTTTTTTAAAATTTAAAAAACAAAAATTCCTAAAATCAACACAGACTTTCTCTAATTCCAAATGTAATTGTCAAAAAACGCTATAAAAAATAATTTTTAGTCTATAAAAACATTTAGGTAACTAAAATAATTTGAAACAACGAACCAGGATGATAATTTTTTTTGGAAATATTTATATAAATTCTATTAATTTTGATTAATAAATTAAAGGTTTACATCTAAAAATTGTCTCACATAAATTAGGGTGGGCCAAAGCCTTTTTTCTTGGGCTTGATCCAGGTATTGGTGAACTGGGCTGGACCCATAAAGGGTTGAGCTGGGCCATACCCTTAATTAAATAAGAATATTAAAAAAAAATTAAGGGTATGTTTGTTTTCTGTTTTCTGAAAACTATTCTTGGATCTGAATTTAGTGTTTTTTTTTCTTTTTTGCTTTTTATATTTTTCATAACAAAAAAAATGGGAACCAAACGTGTTTTCCATGTTCTACTCTTTTTTTTTTTAAGAATTGGAAACAGTTTTAAAAATGCAATCAAACGTTTCCTGGTCATTAAAACTGCTTCGATAATAGCTGAAATACAAGAACGCCATTTCGGCTGCTTCTCAATGTTCTTTCGTAATAAAAGAAAATTATGAATCAAACACGTTTTCCGTCACAAGACGAACACAATGCATGGAGTTGTCCACGTGCCTGACACCTGCCACGCTTTCCTAGCGGACGTTGTTGGATATATTTCATAGTTTTTTTTCTTCTTTGAGATTTTTTTTAATAAAATTATGGGCTAACATTCGTAAAGCAAATATTGGTAAAATGAAAGTACATATAAAATTTGATGAAAATATTTTTAAAAGGTTTAAAAATGACAAAATTAAGCAAAATACATTTGTTAAAGATAATATTCATATTTAGTTATAAAAAAAAATATTTAGTTTTAGTATTATTTAAATTATTTTTTAAGGATAATATTTGAAAAAATAATAATAATTTTTTATTATTTTATTATATCCGTATCCATGCTTCTTAGCTTCCTGTTTTTCTTATTCTCCTTAACCAAATAAGCCCTAAAAAATATAAGGTTATAAAAACAAATTATTTTATTTACAATAAAAATAACAAAGTATTTTATTTACAATAAAAATAACGTGAAAGGGACTAATAAATGACGTAATCTAACTTCAAATTAGGCCAGCACATGCACGTGTCCTTATCATTTACCAAATATTTTGTCCTATTTTCCATAATTTTTTCCATTTTTTAAGACAACTGCCCTTAAATAGAGCTGATAATTTAAACCCGATCCATCTAGAATTAGGGATGGATTGGGTTGTTATTTTATTGGTTTAAAAAAATAGGGTTCAATTTGGCTGGGACCGATTTAGGCTCTATCTGACCGACCCACTTGGAGTTTTTAGCTTTATAAGGTAAATTGAGCACGACCCATCGGGAATTAGGGCCTTGCTAAGCTGCTATTTTATTGGCTCGGTGTGGGCCTGATTCGTTCGAATTGCTAACTTTACCCTTGAGACATGTCTTAAGTGGTAAAGAGATGAGATGGACATACGGGAGAACCAAAATCGAATCCAAACCATGTTAAAAAAAACACTTTTCAACCACCAAATATATAGGTGAAATGGTTGGAATCTTTCATAACTTAACCATTAATCTCGAGTTTAGTAAATAAAACACGCCCTAGATAAATGGCTGAAAATTTTTTACTAATGAAAACCATCATCGATAAATCTAATAATCATACTAAATCATCAAATTCTATTATTTAAAACGAAAGCGAAAGGGTACCAATTGATCGATTCATGGCCTATAAATTTAATAATCCAATAATGCCTAGAATACCTAAGATTCGAGATTTACAGCATACTGACGAACAAGATTTGATTGGATGACTCTGTCAAATCGAACTTTGTCATCTGAATTATGACTCAAGCCCCTTTGAAGGCGACCTCGACGACACAACTACGACCTTAAGAACATATCGACAACAAAAGCATTAATAAATTATTGAACGAGTGATTTCAAACCGAGAATTGCTAAAAAAAACCACCAATAATATTTACGATAGCAAACCAAAACATGAAACAGATAATACAAAAGAAAGGTTAGAACTTAAAAACAAAAAGCAAAAACAAAACAATTGACCTTGTTTATAAATTATAATTGAATTTGGAAGATTTACTTTTTTTTCCAAAAAATATTCAATAAAATATATAACAAATTATTTAAAATGTTATCAAATGTAGTTTTTATCTTCTTTTTTTTTCCAAAGCATTACATCATTGCAATACATGTTCTTATAACGATTCGGGTTTGGAATCACAATTAACGCATCCAACTCTTTAATCACTTGAATCGGGTTTTAAGGGCATTATTATTTATCGATTAGTATCTAAGTACTAAGGGTGTGTCGGTTTTTGAAAAATTAACTTTTCGTATTTTATTTACATTGAGAAAAATACGAGGAAACATGATGATAAAATTTTGATTTACATTAATCTGAGCTAGAAATTTATATATAAGAAAAGTAAGTAAATGAGTTTAGGGAACTAAATAAAAATGATTTATTAATTTAAATAATAGGATGATTTTTGAAAATTTTGACAAAAAATGTGAGAGAAACAAAAATGGGGGAAAAATGTTAAAATTAAAAAATAGATTCAATGTTTATATGCTTCCAAATAATTAATTTCGCCAAATTTTCATAAATAATAAAATAAAATAAAATTTGAGAAATTTATTCCCAATAATTTGGAAACCCACACTCAAATATTCCCATAATGTCACCTTAAATGTGATTTATGGTAAATTAAATTTTAATTGATTTTTATTAAAAGTGCTTCGGGAAACCTAGCTGTCGTTCTCTCTGTTCTCTCGTTTAGACCCTTATTTGTTAGAAATGAGAAGTAATTTTTTTATAATTTTTGATCCGAAATCACCAATTCAATCGTTTTCTTTCCAGAGATCTGTGTTTATTTTCCAATAAAATGATTTTTTTTCCACATCGATTCGGATTTGCCTTTATTTTTTTCTCTGTTTTTTCGTGTTGTTTTTCGCCCGCCTGTCGTGACGTGTTTTGTCGCTGACTTGTTACAGTAGATAGTTATGTTGTCGACGATTAGCTTTTTCCATGACTTTCGCGTCGGCAATTCAAATGACAAAATTCAATCCAACAAAGTTATCAGATAAAATCTTGTTCGTCGATATGCTGTAGATCTGGAATATTAGCTTTTAGCACTTTTGATTATGTGTTTCTATCGATCGTATTGCTAATTTGATTCAATAAATTTATTTATTTAAAAATGATTTTTTTAAAGCCTCATGCATGTGATTTTTTTTTTTCACCAATATATTCGAAATTAATAAAAGGAAAAATTAGTCAAGAAAATTACCTTAATTTAATTATCTCGCATTATAAGTCTAATCTATAGTATTCACTTATATCATTCTAATATTTATTTATTTTTTCTCATAAAATAGAATTACTTAGATAGTTTTAAAAGTTAATAACCAATGTTTTTAAATAATTTATTAGACTATTTATCAACTTTAAACTAAAAAACAAATATTTACTACCTTTATTTATAAACAATAAACAATGTTTAGCTTTATTTTTATTATTTATTATATTATAATTAATATATATTATAAATAAATAAGATAGTATATTTTTATTTTATTTTATCATATATTAAAGTATAAACTACAAATAAAATAAAATAAGATAATTCTAAACCATTTTTTTTTGTCAAAAGTCCGATTACATTAATTTTAAACCCGTTAAAAATCCGCTTATATTAAACTCATACCTGTCCTATTAAAGCCGCCCCACTGTCATCCTATAATGACCAAATCGAGGTAAGTTATCACGAGAACATAATACTATAACAATTTAAAAAAAAAAAAACTATAAATATATATATAATTGATATTGACATTTTTCAAGAAGAAAACAACAAATTTTCTTCTCTGAAAATTTTTAGCCCATAATTGAAAGGGAAAGGGGGAGAGGAATGGTCCATGAAATTGCCAAAGAAAGAGACCAAAACAACTTTTGAGACGTGGAGAATAAGGAAGTTTCCAATGTCATTATAAAGATAATTTCAAATTATTAAAGTTAGTAAATCTTTACTTAGGTTTTGTGATGCAATCTATGGGGATCCACCAAATTGTCTACATTCAAAAGTCTTGTTTATTCAAAGGATAAACACCCTTAATCGAATTCGAAAATCTCTTGTAATCTATCGTAACAATGTCGACAGTATAAATATTATCAGAGCACGAGGCTCTATAATCCCATAATCTCGACGTTGTGTCTGTATAGGAAGGTATTTGTCACATCTTACATCAACCCAATAGACGTGTTTTAAAACCGTGAAGGCCCATTAGACCCAAAGCAGATAATACTACATGATTGGGTCGAGTCATTACATAAATATGCATAACCTATGAATTGAATGTATAGATAATGTTTGATATTAATAAAATGATAACCTCTTTGTAACTCTTTGTAACCCATCATTACCCGTTATTGGTACGTAATGATGGTGAATAAAGGTGTAACTCCCATATAGTATTTAATGAAAAGACAACGAAATTTTTTTTTCTTATAAAGGTTAAGGTCTCAAGTCACATTCTCATACTCGAGACGGATCAGAAATACATGGTTATGGGGTGTCGGTGAAACATAAAAAAAAAAAAAAAACCTTATATGTCATTTTTTATGGTCCTTCAAAAAAAAAAATTTACAATACTGACACCCGAATTTTTTTTTTCTAGTTTACTATTAGTCTACTATAATGCTGACATCCCAAATATAAAATCTTAGATCCGCCTTAAATTAGATGCTATTATGTTTATACGTCTAAATTGGTTTTAAGATAAAGTATTCTCGTATAAAGTTTTGATTTACATGTAATGGCATATATACGGCTTCCCACGAGTCTATCTCGGTTTTGTTTTTTTGTTGAGTATATGCCCTTAAGAAAAGGCATTAATAGAATTGACTTAAAGTCGTCTATATTTAGACCTTCAGATTTCACTTTCGAGGTGATAAAAGAATTCAATTTTTTTTTAAATTATTTATTATTTGACTCTTCAGCTTCCTTAAGGACATCAAAGCAACAAAGCATTTTCTTTTAAACTACCCTTCTTTTTTTGTTCTTTTTCTGTAGTCATCTCCTCACGTCCCTTTCTTCATAAAAAAAATTGCAAAAATCTTAAATAAAAACTATATTATATTTTTATATGAATTTGGACTTTTTTTTAGGCAGCTAAACACATCATCGGCAACCATCCAACGGGGGCCTTTCATAGTTTAACTAGTGGTTTCAAGTTCGAGTTCTGAAAATATATTTATGTTTTGTCGTAGAATTTTACCGTCCTTACAAACCATCCCGACTCGTGTAAGGATTAGTTTGAATATGGTATGACGTCTATGTAAGATGATCGAGGATCTTTTCTATTTTAACCAATGGTCTAAAGTTCAAACCCTGATAATACAGTTGTGTTTTGTGATAGAGCTTTACAGTTCTTATAGACCATCCCGATTTTATGAGGATTAGTCCGAATATGGTATGACGTCTATGTGAGATGGTCGAGGGTCTCTCATATCTTAACCAATGGTCTCGAGTTCAAACCCTGATAATGTAGTTGTGTTTTGTGATAGAGCTTTATCGTCCTTGTGGACCATCCCGACTCGTATGAGGATTAGTCCGGATATAGTATAACATTTATGTGAGATGGTCGAGGTCTCTTCTAACTTAACCAATGGTCTCGAGTTCGAACATTAAGAATACAATTATGTTTTGTGATATAACTTTACCGTCTTTGTGGGCCATCCCAACTCGTATGAGGATTAGTCCGGATATGGCGTCTATGTGAGATGGTCGAGGGTCTCTCCTAACTTAACCAGTGGTCTCGAGGTTAAGCCCTGATAATACAATTGTGTTTTGTGATAGAGTTTTACCGCTCTTATGGGCCATCCCGACTCGTATAAGGATTAGTCCGGATATAGTATGACATCTATGTGAGATGGTCGAGGGTCTCTCCTAATTTAACCAGTAGTCTCGAGTTCGAGCCTTAAAAATATAGTCGTGTTTTATGATAGAGTTTTATCGTCTTTGTGGACTATCCCGATTCGTATGAGGATTAATCTGAATATAGTATGACTTAAAAGACGTCTTCCGTTATCTACATGCCCGCTCAAGACACCTAATAATTAACAAAAAAAAAAAACACATTAATGACAATATAATAAATTATCTACATTGGGACTCGAATTCGACAACCATTGAAATGTTGAACGTTTTACACACGTCAGTGACAACTATCGAACATGTCAGTGAAATGGTTGAAGTCTCTCTTAACTTAACCAGTAGTCTCGAGTTCGAGCCTTGAAAATACAGTAGTGTTTTGTGGTAAAACTTTATTACCCTTATGGTCCATCCTGGTTCGTATGAAAATTCGTTTGGGTGTGTATGGTATAACTTAGTTATCCCTCATAATCCGACAAAAAAAAAAAAAAAAAAAAAAAACACATTAGTGACAATATAGTAAATTGTTTATACCGAGACTTGAATCCGAGACCCCTCACTTTATCACATGAGATAGACATATGAATTTTGAGTTAAATTAAATTTAAAAAATGATGAAAATAAAAGGAATAATTAACAGGTCCCATCAATATGTTCCATTTATGTCCTAGCTAATTTAAACTTGTATACATACTGCAATAAAAATTAATATTATGTGACACATGTAATTAAAATATTAGCCTCAATCATACAATTCAATTAATTTGAAATTGAAATTCCCCACTTTCAAACAAAAAACATTTTTGTTTTTATATTACTGACACCACATATTCCACAGAAATTGACCCCACAAAACTCACCCAAAAGGAGATGTTCATTTATTTATTTATTTATCTATTTATTCATTGAATTTTAGTTATATTATTATTTATTTTCATTTTACACTCATTAAAAAAGATAATTATTTTTATTTTTTTAAAAGAAAAATAATTTTATTGATTCAAAATACTAAAAAGCATAAAAAATTAAACAATACCCGAGTTAAACATTATGACGATAAACCAAACGTCGCAATAAAAAGTGTAAGGGATGATTTCAAGACGAAAATGATAGAAAATACCGTCTTTTTTTTTTTTTTGTTTTTGTTTTCTGTCCCACCCCTTTATCACTTGTTCGTCAATTTTGAGGCATTTTAGAATGGAATAAAATGGTAATTAATTGTCCTAAAATATGGGAAAGGATACTATCGAACATGTAGCGAGATGGTCGGGGTCTTCTCTATCTTAATCAGTTATCTCGAGTTTAAGTTCTAAGAATGCATCTGTGTTTTGTAATAAAGTTTTACCGATCTTATGGTCAATCCCGACTCAAATGATAATTAATTTATGTATGATATGACTTAAAGATGCATATTTCATGTATGGACGGACCCTCTCAGAAAACCCGACAAAATGGCTTATCATTTTCTTCAATCACCTTGATGAATTTTGGGCAAATGCTCATTAACGCCCATCATTTTTATTTGAGTATTATATTGATTTCTTTTTGGACTTTTCTCCAACATATACAATAATTTCCAAAACAGAAAAGCAATGTTATCATAATTTCAAATCAAATTTCTGTTTGAAAATGTCAAATTACAAAAATTTTATGGAGTGGATAATCTCAAATGAAAAAAGAAAAAAAAAAAACTACTCAAATTATTATTTTTAATTTATATATAATTCTCTTAGATTTTTTATTTGTTTCGAGAGTAATAAGAAAAGGTAAATATTAATTAAATTATTTGAAATTTTACATGTTTTTGAATTATGTAATCTTTATTTAATTTTTTCATTTGTTTTCATTTTCTGTCAAAATTTTTAGAAATAAAAAAAATTAGGTTAAAAGAAATAAATAAATTTTTTAAATAAACAAATATTTTAACTTTCTTTGTCTTTTTTAATATTTTATTTCTACTATTTATTTTTTAAAAGTATTTTTACTATTTTTTGTTCTTTTAAGAACTGCCTCTAATTATTTATTAGATTAGCTAAATCCAATTTTTTTAATTGTTTCCTTTTCTAATTTCAGTTGTTTAATTCCACGATTAAACCTATAGAAAATAATAAATAATTGATAGTCAAAATACCATGATATTGAAAACAATAATTATACCTTCAATTAAATTTAATACATTTTTTTATTTCTCATTTACAAATATAATACTTCATAAATTATGAGCTATAATTGGGTAACAATTTAAAGTAGTAATTTTTTAACACGCCCTAAAATTTTAAATGGAACGGGTGGTAGGGATGGTAAAATTTCTAAACCAGCCCCGTTTATATTTTATATTTTATTTTTAAATTTAAATTTAAATTTTTATTATATTAAAATTAATATATTTCATAAAAAATAAAAATATTATGAATTTTTATAAATTATTTATTAAAAACATTCTTAATTATTATTATTATTTAGATTAAAGTATAAAATAAAATAATAAAATAATATTTTAAAATATAATCAAGGCGGGAATAATATTTTTATATTAGAATATTAAACATTCTAAGTTGTTTAATATTTCATTCCAATCCATTATTTTGCCCTTTGCTACCTCTAATTATTTATTAGATTAACTAAATCCAATTTTTTTAATTGTTTCCTTTTCTAATTTCAGTTGTTTAATTCCACGATTAAACCTATAGAAAATAATAAATAATTGATAGTCAAAATCCCATTATATTGAAAACAATAATTATACCATCAATTAAATTTAATACATTTTTTTATTTCTCATTTACAACTATAATACCTCATAAATGATGAGCTATAATTAGGTAACAAATTAGAGTAGTCAGTTTTTCTTTATGATAAAAATAAAAACTAAAAAAATATGGTAATAGAATAATTCCAAAATTGAAAAAAAATTTAACATCATTATACACCCATTTAAATTTTCAAAACAACATAATTATTAATATCAATAATTATTTCTCAATAATAAATACAAATAAGATATGATTCCTAATTTGAATTTGAATTCGAAGTCATCATTATTTATTTTTAAAATTTAAAAAAAAAATTAAATTTAGAAAAATAGATAGAGTTAGTAAATAATTTTAAAAAGTTTGTTAATTAACCGAATATGGTGACATCCATCTAACCTTCTTTGCATGAAGGTGAGTTGGCCTTTGAGAGCTACCTAAATTTTAATATTTCCATTTTTTTAATTAATATAAAAAATAAACTAAATTTATTTTAATAAAAATTAAAAATAATAAAAATAATATAAAAAATAAAATAAAATTATTTTAATGAAAATAAATAATAATAATTTATATGTAAACAATATACAATTTTAAAAAAATAAAGAATATGCTTAAACACTCTAGATTAATATTTATTCCAAAAGTTAATGGTATTATCGAATATGTAGATATGATGATTAAGATTAACTACAGCTTGTCCCGGTGATATCGAATTGATGTAAAACTCATCTGTGTTTTATGATAAATATATACTATGATCCGACAAAAAAAAAAAGGTTAAAAGACATTAAATACCATCAAAACTGTGAATCAAATACCTTCATGGTCTTGAAATGTGCTTTTCGAGTTCGAATCTAAAAAATGCAGTCGTGTTTTAAGGTAGAGATATACCGTTCTTATGGTCCCTCCCGGCTTGTATGAGATATGACTTAAAATGTCTTTTGTGTGTCTTGTGGCCGTTCAGGCAGCATATGGTACGATAAAAAAATGATTAAGAGCGTCGAATATCTCAGAATTTACTCACGTCTCTCATGTTTTTTTCTTGAAAAATAACATATTTTGGATAAAAATATTATTTTGAACAACATATTTTCAAATAAGATGTTATTTTTATAAGAAAATAAAAGGGTATTTTTGTCAAGTCATACAAAAAAAATTGATAAGGGGTGAGATTTCGTTATTTTTTTAAAGGTTATTTGACCAAATTGCCCCCCAAAAAAAAAAAATAAAAAAGACAACGGAAATCCATAAATAAAAGGGTTTTGTAATTTTGATTTAAAAAATTATTATTATTATTAGATTCCTTTGGAGATATTTTAATATTAAAAAGAGTAACTTGATCTTGAAGAAGAAAGCCAAACACGCCTCTAATATTGACTATTCTGACCATAGAAGAATTAAAAACAGGGAACGCCAAAATAAAAAAATAAAAAAATAAAAAGCAAGAGGAAGAGGAAGAGCTAAGACCTATATAAATTTTCTTACCATCCAAACGCTCAGAGAGGAGGTGTTTCAGTCGGTACGGAATTGCAGCCGGGGGGAAAAATCTGACAATTGGGCTGCAAAAGAGTAGAAGATTACAAAATAGGAAGGTTCCTATCTGGAACTGTTACACCTCTCTCTCTCTCTCTCTCTCTCTCTCTCTCTCTCTCTACTGTAAATCAACCACATACCTCGTTTGATTCGGTGGCAAAAGCTTCTTTTTGCTTCTTTTGCACAACCCAAAAATACCCATTTCAAAATTTTGGGGGTTTTTATTTTTATTTTATTTTTTTTGGGGTTTTTTCAGTTTGATTTGAATTGGGGTTTGGAAGGGGAGTTACAGAGGCGGAGGGAGGAAGAAGAAAGGGAAGGCGGGAAGAAAGAGAAAATTTTCTTTTCTTTTCTTTTCTTTTCTTTTTTAATATCGTTGCCTCCTGTTGATATCCCCATTTTCAATATGCGGAGGTTTTTGATTGAGAATGGAGCAGAATCTCTGCTGGGAACGATCAAAATTGCGGTTTTGCCGATAGCTAAAGTCTTCACAATGTGCTTTCTGGGGTTTCTGATGGCTTCCAAGTATGTCAACATCTTGCCTGCCAGTGGAAGGAAACTATTAAATGGGGTAAGCTTCTTAATTCCACAGATTTTACAGTTTCCTTTTTTCTTTTTCTTTTTCTTTTTCTTTTTCTTTTTTCATGTTCAAATTTTCATCATAGAATCGATTTTCTTGGTTTTCAATCCATTCCATGGCCTCCTTCATCTGGTTTCTTGAATAATTTTGATTTTACAAAAATAAAAAAATGAAAATTATGAGAGGTTGAGCTTGAGTCTGCCAAGGAACAGGATTTTAAGGGTACAAAAATTGAATATTTGTTTAAGAAAACCACCTGAAAATTGATTCTCAATCCATTCCATGGCTATTTCATCTTGTTTCTTGAATAATTTTGATATATTAAAAAAAAAAAAATTATGAAAGATTGAGCTTGAATCTGCCAAGGAATATGAATACTTGTTTAAGAAAACCTGGTTTCTTGAATAATTTTGATTTTACAAAAAAAAAAAAAAAGAGAAATTGAGCTTGAATCTTCCAAGGAATAGGATTTTTAGAGCACAGAAATTGAATATCTGTTTAAAAAAACCTGAAATTTCTCAATTTTGAATTTACCCATATGCTGATGAAATTTTTATATATATATATATATATATATATATATATATATATTTACTTGTTTTATTGTGATTATATGGTATGATCCTGTGGATATATTGAATATTTGTTCATAATCTGTGATGATTTTTTTTCATGTTCAAATTTTCATCATTGAATTGATTTTCTTGAATAGTTTTGATTTCACAAAAAAGAAAAAAAAAGCTATGACAGGTTGAGCTTGAGTCTGCCAAGAAATTGAATATTTGTTTAAGAAAAACCTGAAAATCGGTTTTCAATCCATTCCATGGCCTCCTTCCTCTGGTTTCTTGAAAAATTTTGATTTTACAAAAATAAAAATTATGAGAGGTTGAGCTTGAGTCTGCCAAGGAACAGGATTTTAAGGGTACAAAAATTGAATATTTGTTTAAGAAAACCTGAAAATTGATTCTCAATCCATTCCATGGCTATTGCATCTTGTTTCTTGAATAATTTTGATATATTAAAAAAAAAAATTATGAAAGATTGGCTGAATCTGCCAAGGAATAAAGGGTTACACAAGTATATATATTACCCATATGCTGATGAAATTTATATATATATATATATATATATTTTAAGGGTACAAAAATTGAATATTTGTTTAAGAAAACCTGAAAATTGATTTTCAATCCATTCCATGGCTATTTCATCTTGTTTCTTGAATAATCTTGATATATTAAAAAAAAAAATTATGAAAGATTGAGCTTGAATCTGCCAAGGAATAGGGATTTTTAGAGTATATATATTACCCATATGCTGATGAAATTTATATATATATATATATATATATTTATTTATTTATTTGCTTTTATTGTGATTATATGGTATGATCCTGTGGATATATTGAATATTTGTTCATAATCTGAGATGATTTTTTGCAGTTGGTTTTTTCTCTTTTGCTTCCATGTTTGATATTCTCTCAATTGGGTCAAGCTGTTACTTTACAGAAGATGATTGAATGGTGAGAGACAGACTCTGTTTCTTATGTTTCTTGGCTGCAACAAATTCCCGAATTTCGGATTTTAATTAGCAACTGTTTATTTGTATGCAGGTGGTTCATTCCCTTCAATGTTATTTGCGCCACCATTTCCGGGTCTCTGATAGGATTAGTTGTAGCTACAATCGTTCGTCCGCCATATCCATTCTTCAAGTTCACAGTTATACATGTCGGAATCGGTGAGCTACTTCTTCTTCGAAACTTCTTTGCTTTCCTTCTATGGATTCTCGAGAATTATTGTTTTCCTATGTTTTGTATGCTTCATTGTTATAATTTTCTGCTAAGTTTCAATATGTAGTTAGGAAAGAAGAATTTATCTAGCTATTGAAGGTTGTAGATGAGCTAGGAAAGAAGATTGCATGGATTAAGAACGATCGATGATTCTTCATTAACAAGAAGGAATGAAAAAAAGTTAATAAATCCTTCTTTGAAGCTAACCATAATTCTCGAGAATTACGGTTTTCCTATGTTTTGTATGCTTCATCGTTATAATTTTCGGCTAAGTTTCAATATGTAGTTAGGAAAGAAGAATTTATCAAGCCATTGAAGGCTGTAGATGAGCTAGGAAAGAAGATTGCTTGGATTAAGAACGATCGATGATTCTTCATTAATGGACAGAAATGAAAAAATGTTAATAACTCCTTCTTTGAAGCTAACCATAATTCTCGAGAATTACGGTTTTCCTATGTTTTGTATGCTTCATTGTTATACTTTTCGGCTAAGTTTCAATATGTAGTTAGGAAAGAAGAATTTATCAAGCTAGTGAAGGTTGTAGATGAGCTAGGAAAGAAGATTGCGTGGATTAAGAACGATCGATGATTCTTCATTAACGGGAAGAAATGTAAAAAATTTAATAAATCTCTCCTTTGAAGCTAACCATAATTCTCGAGAATAATGGTTTTCCTATGTTTTGTATGCTTCATTGTTATACTTTTCTGCTAAGTTTCAATATATAGTTAGGAAAGAAGAATTTATCTAGCTATTGAAGGTTGAACAATAGGAAAGAAGATTGTGTGGATTAAGAACGATCGATGATTCTTCATTAACGGGAAGAAATGAAAAAAAGTTAATAAATCTCTCCTTTGAAGCTAACCATAGTTCTCGAGAATTACTTGCTCATGTTTTGTATGCTAAGCCACGCAGACTTTGGCGAATTTCAATATGTAAATATATGATGCATAAATGAACTAGGAAAGAAGATTGTGTGGATTAATAACGATCGATGATTCTTCATTAACGGGAAGAAATGAAAAAATGTTAATAAATCCTTCTTTGAAGCTAACCATAATTCTCGAGAATTATGGTTTTCCCATGTTTTGTATGCTTCATCGTTATAATTTTCTGCTAAGTTTCAATATTTAGTTAGGAAAGAAGAATGCGTTGATTAAGAAAGATCGCTGATTCTTCATTAACGGGAAGAAATGAAAAAAAGTTAATAAATTTCTCCTTTAAAGCTAGAATTAGGCTTGTAATTTTGCAATTAATTATATTTTTAATGATGGGAAATAAAAATGCTTAAAGATTAACTAAAACCCGACGCTTATATCCTGTAATATGTTACTTATCCATCAAAATCCGGTACTCCATATCTAGATGATAGAAACGTTTCTACGGTTTGTGACACATGAAGAATACGATCATCGATTCTTTTCGACATTAATGAGTTGTCATTTCGTTTCCTTAGCATTTTCCGAGTTCCAAACGGAGCCTTATTGATAATCTCTTTGTTGATATGTGAATTAATGTCGAACAGGGAACATCGGAAACGTGCCTCTTGTCTTGCTTGCAGCGTTATGTCGCGACCAAAGCAACCCTTTCGGAGATACAGACACTTGCACCAAACAAGGGACTGCTTATATCTCATTCGGCCAATGGGTAGGTTTTATACAAATCTCGGTTTCGGTTTCGGTTAATTGACCAAAAAATAAAAAAAATACTAATATTATATTAAAATTATAAAATTTTATAATTTTAATATTAGTATAATATATAATATTGTTTTCATATTTAATATTATAGTAAAATACAATATATATAATAAACAATATATAATATTAGTATTAAATAATATATAACGTATATAATACATCGGTTTTTTGGTTAACTTGTATATGGTTAACTGGAAAAATGGTTAACCATGTTGATGGTTAGGTTTTTTGCTTATTTAAATACCAAACCAAAAACCAATGGTCGGTTTTTTTTAGCGACACGGTTAGGTTAACTAAGGTAAAATGATTTTTTTACTTTAGTTACAATGTCGTAAACTGTCCCCATTGGGTCTCGAACCCGAGATCCCATATTTAAACGTTGAATGCTCTTTCACATGAGCTAGGCATGATGGACACTTCCGATTAAATTTTTTCTCGGTTTTTAATCATGTACTAAACATATTATGTGTGGTTAGGTTGGTGCGATCGTCTTGTACACCTATGTATTTCAAATGCTCGCGCCTCCGCCTGAAGGTACCTTTGACGTCGACGAACATCTTCCGATCAAGGGCGGTCCGAAGGACGGCTTCCCGGAGCAAGTTCCTTTACTCACACACGAATCTTTATCGTCGGAATTAAATACACCAAAACAAGGGAAGGTAAGAACCTACTTTGATCGATACTCGGGTTTTTTTTTTTTTTTTTTCGGGAGAGATTGTGCTAATGCTTTGTTTGGAACCCGGAAAGAAAATCTAGAGGAAAATAAAGAATATGTTCAAACTTAATAAAGTAATTTTATATATTTATTCAAACTCATTTTATTTGTTTCTCTTTATTATATAAGGACTAAGAAATTTAAAAATATGAAATTTTTTTGCCATATTGATTTTCTTTTTATATTTTTCAATCGTAGAACCAAACATGAGAAAATCATTTTCTAACATTTTTTTCTTTCAGATTTTCCCGTTCCAAAAGCGAGGTCATCGTTCGCTTGGAACCCTGAAAAGTACTGGCAGCAAAAATACGAGGGAAAATGACTTTGTCGTGTTTGGTTTCATCGTAGAAAATATAAAAGAAAATAAAATATAATCAAAATTTTACATATTTTTAAATTTCTTAGTCTTTATATAATGAAGAGAAACAAATCAACCGAGTTTGAATAATCATCATATAAAATTAGTTTATTAAGTTGAAACCTATTATTTATTTTCTTTCCTTCCACTTTTCCTCTCTATTTTCTTTCCATAGTTTTTCCCGGGTTCCAAACAGAGCATAAATATGTAAAATGCCGTTTTTCGCTTAATTTGATTCTCTGTTATTTCTAATGATCCCTATAAAATAGATTCCGATTCATTTGATGCTTCTTTGTTGCAGATTAGAGATTTCTTTGTTTATATGTATGATAAATTGAAGATCCAGCAAATTCTTCAACCACCTATCATTGCCTCAGTAAGTTCATACTTTCCCATTTTCTTCGGCTCGGTGTTGAACTCGGAAAATACTAAGGAAAGAAAATTGAGAAAAAAATAAAAAATAGGTTTAAACTTAATAAATTAATTATATCTCTATTATATAAGGACTAAAAAATGTAAAAATGTGTAAAATTTTGAGGAATTTTGATTATATTTTAGGGATAACTGTTATTGACAATAACCGTTTGAAAGGGACAAATTCCAAAAAAAAAAAAGCGAAATTAACCTTTTTCTTTGAAATCCAAAAACAAGTACGAAACGACACACTTTTGGACAAAAATGCCCCTAGGGATTTAGTTATCATGTAGGGGTTTTATATTTGCACTTTTAGGAGTATTTTTGTCCGAAATAGGACATTTTCAAGATTAGTTTTGTAAATAATTTTCGAATTTGTCCCTTTTAAATCAATTTCCCTATATTTTATTTTATTTTATATTTTTTACGGTGAAACCAAATATGGGAAAATCATTTTTCTCGCTTTTTTTTTTTTTTTTTTCTAGCATTTTTCGGGTTTCATTAAGTTACCTTTTTGTTTTCTGCAGATCTTAGCAATGTCAATTGGTGCTGTTCCATTTTTGAAGAAGTTGATCTTTACACCCAATGCTCCTCTTTTCTTCTTCACCGATAGCCTCATTATTCTCGGGTATGTCCCGTTTTCGGAAAAATGCTTTTCTTCGGGTTCTAGTTTTTTTTTTTTCTCTGTTAGCCTCTTTTCTTTACACCTAAGCTACTAGTGAGTTACTTCCGACTGAATGTTATCACCGAATTTGACTAAGAGTTGGATCGATTTCAGCTCCAGCCTCGAAAGGCCTAAGAGGTTGAAACAGTTCGAGCATCACAATACCCAACTCGAGCCGCTTCATGAGCTTCGATTGGTTTCTTTTACCATTAATCGAGTTGAGTTTGAAGTTCATAGCTCGAGTCAAGTTCGAGTCAATGATTTATTTTGACTAGTCCCGACCTCGATTACACCTTAAAGACAAACCTACCAACTGTGTTGACCGCCTAAGTAGGTGCCTCTGGCTTCAAACTACCTTGAAATCGAGAAGGCCGCTTCTTCTTTCAGATAATGTATCTCGTTCACAACTTTGTCAAACTGAACTACACGATAATAAAATACGAAACAAAGACAAATGATCAAGATTTTATTTAAACCTCATGTAAAAACCACTGACGTAGGAGAAAGCTTTACGCGAATATAAGAAAATGACAAGGTACGTGAATAGAAATAAACCCTAGTGCATGGATGATATATAAATTACCCTTGATAAATGTTCGCTTATCGTCAACCCCTACCACAACAAGATCTGTTTTTTCTCAACTTTTTCTTTTCATAAAAATTGCACTACGGACCTTCGGATCGAACATAAGCCCAAAACCTAATTCGGGTCACAAATCAACGGCTTCCATTGATAATCTTCCTAGTCCTCTTTTTGAGAGCGCCATGTCAAGAGTTTTTTAGGTCTGCTTGAACCCTGAAATACTAAGGAAAGAAAATAGAGCAGTGCCAATAGTTATAATCTGGCGAAAATAAAAATAAGTGCTTAAACTTAATAAATTAATATTATATGTTTATTCAAACTCATTTTATTTGTTTATTTTTATTATATAGGACTAAAAAATTTAAAATTTTGAGAAATTTTGATTACATTTGATTTTATTTATATTTTCCATGGCGAAACCAAACATGAGAAAATCATTTTTCTTATCATTTTTTTTCTTTCCCTAGTACTTTGCATGACGGGAATGTCGATGATGCTTAATTAGATATTAATCTAGTTTTTTTTTCGCGCTTAACCCATGTTCTTTGCTCATTAGAGGCTATGATTCCATGACAGTGATTTGGCAATCGAGGAAACCTTGTTGATGGTAAGTTACATGTTTGGTAAAATTTTAGCTTTGCTTGAAACCCGAAAGCAATTAGGCTCGTTTGGAACTCCAGGGCACAGACTGTTGGAAACCTTAAAATACTAGTAATTTGTTTGGTGATTATTCTTGAAAGCATGTTTGGTAAACTTTTGAGTCTTTTTTTTTTTTTTGCCTTCCGGGGCTGAGAGGGTTGTTCCTCGCTTTTTGAAACTCGTTTTCTCGCTATAAAAACAAGGAAAATAGAAATACATGGTTGGTTTCGCTTGTTGATCGCTCGAAAAATGAGTAATACAGAAAACACTAAATTCAAAGGACTAAGAATGGGCTTAAAAACATCAAATAGAAGCCAGGTTTTTAAAAATCGTTTCAAGAACAGCTTCAAAACAAAACGAACGTGTCGGTTTGCCTTTAGAAAAATTGAGTTTTCACTTTTTTCTAGAGTTTTTTTTTAATAACAATTGGAAAAGTGGAGGATACCTCTTATTAAGAATAAGCTGGATTTGTTCCTGAAAACAATTGTAGACTATGGGCGGGCTTGTTTAGTTCTCGCTGGCAAACCGTTCGGCACGCTGAAAACACAGAGAACACCAAAAACGTGTTCTTTGAAAACTCTTCTTTTTTTCTTTAAATTTAATGTTTTTGTGTTCTTTTATGTTTTTCAAAAAAAAAAAAAAAAAAAACTGAGAACCAAACATGTTTTCCTTGTTTTTGAAAACAAAAAACGGTTTTAAAAAATAAGGAGAACACGGAAAACGGAGAGAACACATTTGATTCCCAGTTTTTTTTGTAATGAAAACGCTAAATGTAGATAACAAGAACAATTTTCAGAGAACACTAAAATGGGTTTTCAAAAACTGTTCTCATGAACAGTTTTAAAAAACAGGAACCAAACAAGCCATATTTCTCAAAACTAAAGCAAAATTAAGTTTTCTTGAAACATTTTCAACAATCTGATATTTCAAACAGGAAATCAAACACCTATCATTTATACTGCCTTTATATAGTTTGGTCATACCATTTGGTCGATTTCATTCTTTTTCTTTGGTCGGAGAACGCTTTAAAACAGAACCAGCAGTTATATTTTTCGAAACTGTTTTCAAAAAACATTTTCAAACAGACCTGATATTTCAAACAGGAAATCAAACACTGATCATTCATACTGCATTTACATAGTTTGGCCCTACCATTTGGATGATTTCGATTCTTTCTTCTTTGGCAGGAGAACAGTTTTAAAAAACAGGAACCAAACAGGCCATATTTTTCAAAACTGTTTTCAAAAATTGTTTTCTAAAAACAATTTCAAACAGACCTGATGATGCCAAATAGGGAATCAAACACAATCATTTATGGTTTGCCTTTATATAGTTTTGCTCTACCATTTGGATGATTTCGATTCTTTCTTGTTTGGCTGGAGAACAGTTTTAAAAAACAGGAACCAAACAGGCCATATTTTTCAAAACTGTTTTCAAAAATTGTTTTCTAAAAACATTTTCAAACAGACCTGATATTTCAAACAGGAAATCAAACACTTATCATTTATACTGCCTTTTATATAGTTTGGCTCTACCATTTGGATGATTTCGATTCTTTCTTCTTTGGCTGGAGAACAGTTTTAAAAAACAGGAACCAAACATGCCATATTTTTCAAAACTGTTTTCAAAAATTGTTTTCTAAAAACATTTTCAAACAGACCTGATATTTCAAACAGGAAATCAAACACAATCATTTATACTGCCTTTATATAGTTTGGCTCTACCATTTGGATGATTTCGATTCTTTCTTGTTTGGCTGGAGAACAGTTTTAAAAAACAGGAACCAAACAGGCCATATTTTTCAAAACTGTTTTCAAAAATTGTTTTCTAAAAACATTTTCAAACAGACCTGATATTTCAAACAGGAAATCAAACACTGATAATTTATACTGCATTTACATAGTTTGGCTCTACCATTTGGATGATTTCGATTCTTTCTTCTTTGGCTGGAGAACAGTTTCTAAAAACTGGAACCAAACATATCATATTTTTCAAAACTGTTTTCAAAAATTGTTTTCTGAAAACATTTTCAAACAGACCTGATATTTCAAACAGGAAATCAAACACTTATCATTTATACTGCATTTATATAGTTTGGCTCTACGATTTGGATGATTTCGATTCTTTCTTCTTTGGCTGGAGAACAGTTTTGAAAAACAGGAACCAAACAGACCATATTTCTCAAAACTGTTTTCAAAAATTGTTTTCTAAAAACATTTTCAAACAGACCTGATATTTCAAACAGGAAATCAAACACTATCATTCATACTGCATTTATGTAGTTTGGCTCTACCATTTGATGATTTCGATTCTTTCTTCTTTGGCTGGTTGCAGGACCGGGAAGTTCGAAACTCGGTTTACGGACGACCGCCGCCATCATTTTCGGGCGACTGGTTTTGGTTCCTCCGGCCGGAATCGGGATCATCATGCTCGCCGATAAGCTCGGCTTCCTTCCCCCCGACGACAAGATGTTCAGATTCGTCCTCCTCCTTCAACATTCCATGCCTACATCTGTACTTTCTGGTAACAACACTTCATGCTTGCCTTCTTTTGAATTCAAAGCAAAATAGAACTTTGCTCTTTTTTCAAAGTTTTAGATTGGAATAATTTTTTTGAAAAAAAAAAAATTAAATTAGTTTGGAAACCGAATTAAAGACGAAAGTAGTGCTGTAATGTCAGTTATCTATGAAAACTTTTGACAAGCTTCTTTAATATAATAAGCTTTCCAATATTCGACAAATAAGATTCGACAAAGCCCCAATCACATTGTCCGCAATGTCGCTTTTGGCAGCTTGAAGTTCAACTGTCAGCTTGACACGACAACCAAGATTTGAGTAATCCCCCACAGCTCCACCGTCGTTGTCATGGACGGCATTACGCACATTTCTGGCACTGGGCCGTTTCCAACCACCTTAACCTGGTCGCTTTCTCTCTCTCTCTCTCTCTCTCTCTCTTCAAAAAACTACTCCCCGCCCCTGGCCTAAAACTCCTCTTTTCATGCATTAGAAATGCTCGGTTTGGAACCCGAAAAGTACTTGGAAAAGAAAAAAATACTGCGTTCCTTTAATCCGTGGGGTCATTGTTTAGTATCACTAAGAAGAAAATAGGGAGGAAAATAAAAAATGTCTGAAGTTTAATTTTATATGCTTATTCAAATTTATTTTATTTGTTTCTCTTTATTATATAAGGATTAAGAAGTTTAAAAATATGAAAAATTTTGAGAAATTTTGAATATATTTGATTTTTTTATATTTTATATTTTCCATGGTGAAACCAAACACGGGAAATCATCTTCCTTAGTAAACTTTTTCCTTTCCCTGGTACTTTCCGGGTTCCACACGTGGCCTAAGGAAAATGATTTTCTCTTGTTTGGTTTTACCATATGGAAAATATAAAAGAAATTCAAATTTAATAAAAATTCCTTAAAATTTTACATTTCTTTAAATTTCTTAGTCCTTATATATTATAAATAAATACATAAAATGAGTTTGAATAGACACATATAATTAATTTGTTAAGTTTAAACTTTTTTTTTTAATTTTTCCTTTATATTTTATTTCCTAGTTTTCGAGTTCTAAACAGAAAGAAAGGAAAATGTTGTGATTCGTCCAATAATGGTGATAATATCACTGAAATAGGGTTATATAGGAGGGTATTTATAATATCCCGGTATATAATCAAATTACTATAATACCCCTATACCTTGAACATTGGGATTATATAGGAGGGTATTTATAATAACCTTGGATATAACCAAATTACTAAAATACCCTTATACCTTGAACATTAGGGTTATACAGGAGGGTATTTAGAATAATCCTGGATATAACCAAATTACTAAAATACCCTTATAATTAACATTGGGTATATGCTTATAGATTTTAATAATCCCTGATATAACCAAATTACAAACATCCTTACGTTGAACATTGGGGTTATATAGGAGGGTATTTATAATAACCCTTGATATAACTAAACTACTAAAATACTCGTATACATTGAACATCAAGGTTACATAAAATGGTATTTATAATAACCCTAGATATAACAAAATTACTAAAATACCCTTATACCTTGAACATTAGGGTTACATAGGAGGGTATTTATAATAACCCTAGATATAACGAAATTACTAAAATACCTTTATACCTTGAACATACCTCGAACTTATTAAGTACTTTGTGAACACATTTCTTGTTCATTTTCAGGCGCTATTGCGAACTTAAGAGGGTGCGGAAGAGAGTCCGCTGCCGTCCTCTTCTGGGTTCATATCTTTGCGATCTTCTCCATGGCCGGATGGATTACTCTTTTCATCCATATCCTTTTTTGAAACCCGAAACCCGAAACCCTAAACCCGAAACCCGAAACGTTCCCTCGTCGTGTCGTCTTCCTGCTTCGCTTTCGGGATATTCTTTAACCGGAGAGGAATGAATGAAACATTGAAAGTATTTATTGTCATCGCCTACATTACTGCGGTATTAATGAGCAGCTCCTGTGTTGTTAAGAGCTGTGAAAGTAGCGCTTAGGAAGGGAGGGCCTCAAATTCCTTGTTAATCAATCAATTCAATCATTAAAATAATAATAATTAGGGGTTGATTATTGTTTATTTTTATTTGTTTAAGATTTTTTTTTTTTTTTTTTTTCAAAGAGATGGAGTTTGATCTTTTGTGTATTTTACATTAGGGGATATTAAGGTTGTTGTCTATTTTAATTTTAGAGAAAACTATGTTATTTTTGTACCCATTTTAATTTATTTGAAGAATTAGTACCAAAAGACTTGAAACCGAGGTCAGGTCATTGATTTCAAAAATATTTGATAAAGAGGGTAAAATATTTGATAAAGGGTTCAATAAATCTTAGGTACGATTTTAGCAAACCTTGGGTATTACCATATGTGTTAAGTACGACTTCGTACTTAAGTTTATTGATATCGTATTTAAGGTTTGTTGGATCCTTTATCATATATTTTATTCTGTTTATTAAATATTTTTAAAATGAGGGTATCTAGCCTTGATTCTAGGTCTTTTGATCTTAGTTTTTTTAAATAAATTGAAAATAGGACCAATAACATGGTTTTGTCGAAAAATTCGATAGGAAACATCCTGAAAAGAAAATAAAGAGGAAAAGTGAAATAAATATGTCAGTAAAAAAAACCTAAAAAAGAATATAAAAATTTAAAGTGGAAAAAAGCAATGTTTTGAAAAATCGATCGACCCCATCACGGTCGTCAGACGGCTTATAAAAACCAAATCGGCTTCAATGTAAAAAACCGCTTTTATCGACCTGCGATAAGACCTGATGAACCGACAATCGAATCGATGAACCGATCAGGCCTCACGAACCGTATTACCGCTCTCATAAATTATTTTTTTTGTTTTTTGCTTAAAACGACGCCAGTTGGATGCTTTTTACATCAAACGACGCCGTCGTACTTTTATACCAAAACTCAGAAAGTTGTAAGACTCAGAATCTGAAAAAAAGCTCGCCAATTAAATATTGCTGTGCTTATGATCAATACTTTAAAGGAAGTTACAAACGAACCATTTTACCACTCCGTTATCATTACGTATTATTTTGTGATATTAACAAAATTATACGTTACAATAACAAGATATATATTTATATAAATAAGTTTTTTTCCATTTTTAATATGTTTTCATATTTAAACATTATACATATTTTAAAAATAAATTTTAAAATACTTTATTTATATAATAAATAATAAATAATATCTTAAATATTATTAATTATATATTTAAAAATTTAAATAAAATATAAATAATATATTTATTATATCACGGGTTCAATCAAGTGCCTCTACCACCTCGTCCGACCAATGACCGCGAACCGATAACTTTTCCACAGCCACTGCTCGGCTTTTAAACATCGAAAAAGACACTACAGAAATTATTAATCGTCTTATTGAACTTCAAGTGTATGATACAGATTCAAATTAATTTATCTACTTAAGTAACGTTGTCTTTGGTTCTTGTAAAGAAAAAAAAATTTATAAGAAAAGTAATTATTTTTTATATTTGATTGTGTAATGAAACATATTAATAAAATCAAATATGAATAAAATCATCTAGAAAATGACATATTTAAATTTTTTTTAATGGGTGATTTGATTAAATGACCTTTTGAAAACCCAATTTTAGAAATTTAATCATTCATTAATTTTTAACCTAATTTTGATAAATAAAAAAATACCCTTTTTCTTTTAAGAGACAATGTAAATATATGAAATATAAGACATATTTGTCCAAAATAGACTTTAAAAAAAAAAAAAAAAACAGAGATGTTAAATTCACAAATTTAGGATTATTTGATGTTTTTTAACTAAATATTTTTTTTAATTTTTTTTAAAGCTATTTCCTTTTTAATCTCGATGAGTTAAAATTAATAAAATCCTATGATGCGAGAAATAAAAATAATATGGTGTATTTTACTATATTTTTATTTTTCTCTATATTTTATTTTCTTTTACATTTTTCCTCAAATTTTCCGAGAACGGCAATAAGTCAAAAATGTTTTATAATTATTCTTAAAAGGCTTGATATATATATATATATATATATATATATATATATATATATATATATATTTTAATGTCACTTATTTTAAGGCATTCATAGATTCTAGTCCAATAGGGCTTTTTAAATAATACCATAATTAGAAAATATTTTTAAAATATAGAACACAAATAAATATTTCAAAATATATGTCACTTATCGTTAAACTAAGCTACCACATAGATGTCATATTTCAAAACACTATTTTTAACAGTAAAATAATAAATCACGTTAAAACACAATTTCACAGTAGGACGTGAAATCGTGTTTTGAGAACACGATTTCAAAGAAAATTATAGGACTGCGTAGCTTGGGCGTTTGAATATACGATTTTAGTGTAAAAATATGAAATCGTGCTTTAAAGACATGATTTCAGTGTAAATTTTTAAATTTGCAACAGTTTCAAGACGCTTTCCAGTGTACTTCAGAAAGCTATTAAAACACAATTTTGTAATATAAAATTAGGAAATCTGCTTTCAAGACACGATTTTAATATAAATCAGAAATATTGCTTTTGAAGATAATGATTTAAGATAAATTGTAAATTGAAGACATGATTTCATTATAAGAGAATTTCCATCTCATTGCTTATGAGTCAAAAACTGCCGTAGAATTGGAATTATTTTCCAATCTAAAATATTTTGACAATTATTTATTTAATTATTGATAAATTTTTCAATACAAATTTGGACACTAAAATTCAAGAGTGATTTGATTAATTTTGAAAACCAAAATTTGAAATCTAACCCTTCATCAATTTTTGACCCGATTTTGACTAAAATGTTCATCTTATTTTTTTACAAAAATAACCTCTTCTATTAAGGGACAATGTAAATACATAAAATAGAAAAGGGTATTTTTGTCCAAAAAATGTCATTCTTCAAGAAAAAAACAAAGGAGATGTTAGATGTTAGATTCACATATTCAAGGGTATTTGATGTCTTTTAACCAAATATTTCTTAATATTCAATTATCTAAATAAAAGGAAAAAAAAACAAAAATATTCATCTTGTTTTCTTGCAAAAATAATGCTTCTATTAAAGGGACAATGTAAATACATAAAATAGAAAATTACATTTTTGTCCGAAATAGGTAATTCTTCAAGAAAAAACACGGGAGAGATTAGATTCACAAATTAAAGGGTATTTGATATCTTTTAACCAATCATATAAATAAAAGAAAAAAAAAATGCAAAAATGTTCATCTTGTTTTCTTGCAAAAATATATTCTTTTATTAAGGGGACAATGTAAATACATAAAATAGAAAATGACATTTTTGTCCTAAACGGGTCGGTCATTCCTCAAGAAAAAACACGGAAGAGATTAGATTAAAAAAGTCAAGGGTATTTTATGTCTTTTAACCAATCATCTAAATAAAAGAAAAAAAAAACAAAGATGTCCATCTTGTTTTCTTACAAAAATAGCTTCTTCATTTAAAGGGATAATGTAAATACATAAAATAGAAAAGGGTATTTTTGTCCGAAACGGGCCACTCTTCAAGAAAAAAACACGGGAGAGATTAGATTCACAAATTCAAGGGTATTTGATGTCTATTAACCAATCATATAAATAAAAGAAAAAAAAAACAAAGATGTCCATCTTGTTTTCTTGCAAAAATAGCTTCTTCCGTTGAGGGGACAATGTAAATACATAAAATAGAAAAGGGTATTTTTGTCCAAAACGGGTCACTCTTCAAGAAAAAAACACGGGAGAGATTAGATTCAATAAATTATATATTTGATGCTCCTTAACCAATCATATAAATAAAAGAAAAAAAAAACAAAGATGTTCATCTTGTTTTCTTGCAAAAATAGCTTCTTCCGTTAAGGGGACAATGTAAATACATAAAATAGAAAATGACATTTTTATCCTAATGGGTCACCAAGAAAACACGGATTAGATTCACAAATTCATGTTGACGCTTTAACCAATCATCTAAATAAAAGAAAAAAAAAACAAAAATGTCCATATTGTTTTCTTGCAAAAATAGCTTCTTCCGTTAAGAGAATAATGTAAATACATAAAATAGAAAAGGGTATTTTTGTCCGAAACGGGTCACTCTTCAAGAAAAAAACACGGGAGAGATTAAATTCACAAATTCAAAGGTATTTGATGTCTTTTAACCAATCATCTAAATAAAAGAAAAAAAAAACAAAGATGTCCATCTTGTTTTCTTACAAAAATAGCTTCTTCATTTAAAGGGATAATGTAAATACATAAAATAAAAGCGGTATTTTTCGGTCTCAAATGCAGCCACTCTTCAAGAAAAACACGGGAGAGATTAGATCTCACAAATCTGCAAGATTTGATGTCTATTAACCAATCATATAAATAAAAGAAAAAACAAAGATGGGGTCCATCTTGTTTCTGCAAAAATGGGCTTCTTCGCGCTGACAACGTGAAATACATAAAATGTGGGGTGGTATTTTTGTCCAAAACGGGTCATTCTTCAAGAAAAAACACGGGAGAGATTATATTCGCAAATTTAAGGGTATTTGATGTCTTTTAACCAATCATCTAAATAAAAGGAAAAAAAAAACAAAAATGTCCATCTTATTTTCTTACAAAAATAGCTTCTTCTATTAAAGGCGGCATAATATAAATACATAAAATAGAAAAGGGTATTTTTGTCCGAAACGGGCCATTCTTCAAGATAAAAACACGGGAGAAATAGATTCACAAGGGTATTTGATGACTTTTAACAAAATATTTCTCATTATTCAATCATCTAAACCAAAAACAAAAACAAAAACAAAAACCGAAAACCGAAAACCGAAAACCTAGTTAAACATACCGAATCAGTAACATATACTGATTCAGGAGACCATCAGAAAAAAAGACATTAACGATTTCATCATCAATTGCAAAACTATGAAACTGCTTAGAAAAGAGATCACCACCTCCTACTCTGGCTCTCCCTCTGGTTAACCAAACCCGAACCCAAACCCGAACCCGAACCCGAGCCATGAATTCGGGTCTGTCTGTGGAGGGTAGAATGGTCTATTCCCCCTCCTCTTCTCTCTGTTACAGGGTTTTGAAACCACATTGCAATAGCCATCCCAACCAGACCAACAATAGGAGCAGCAGCAAGAAAAAACCATCTCCTCCGTCCACCCTCCGGACCGGCGGAGGGGCTATTTACGATTATACCCTCGTCTGAACTATCATCATCACCTGAAAAATCTCCCTGCGTGATCTCAAGGACGGTAGAGTTCATCATCTTCCCTTCCTCGTAGTCCTTGTCGTCGGTTGGAAGCTCGTACCGGCACAGGGGGCACGAGTTTCTTTCGGCCAGCCATGGCTGAATGCAGGGAGGGTGATAGAGATGAGAACAAGGGAGCTGGTTCGCTTCCGTGCCGACGGACAGACTCTCCTTGCAGATCGCGACCAAAACCGGCTGCGTTTCTGATCTCGTAATGGCTACTCGAGGCAGACCGCTCACGGCGAGACGGCTGGCTGGCGGCATCCGGCCGCCTTTGAGCCGGGTCTGCCTCGTGACTCGAGAAATTCTTCGAAACCTCTGACGTCGAGGTAGTCCTCGGAGTTTCCAAAGTATGGTAATACCTCGGATTCATCGATTTCAGACATGATCCTCCGAGGGAATGTGCTCAGAAATTCAGGAGAACGAGCGCGAATCCGTCTGCTTATACTCGCAAGAACAATAGCTCGAGGATTGGCCTCTGATTCTGCAGATTCAACTACATTTCCATTTTCCTCATGATCAGCTTCTTCTTCCCATTCACCATCTTCGTCTTCTTCTTCATCTTCTTCATCTTCATCGTCGTGTTCATCATCATCATCCTCGTGATCATTTGAGTTCCATAGCCTAATTCTCGCATGCATCGGGTCAATATCCGAATCGCTGTTCAGATTGCTTCCATCTTCTTCCGGTTGGACAAACATTTCGACATCCAGAAAACTGTTTCCATCCACAGAAGCATCGGAATCTCCTCCGTAAGCGCTAAAGGAAACTTCATCGCTCTCGCCATTAAACAGTCTGTACCCGCCATAGCTGACATTCGATTCAGTCTCTCCATAAACCGAATCCAGCAGCCTAAATCCATCTTTCTTGTATCCGACAGTACCCGACGCCACCTTCTAGACCCGGTAGGGGTGGTCCGGGAACTGGGGCGCTGCAGAAATCTTAGCCAAGGCCGATCAACAAGATGTTGATCGTCATGAACAGAAACAGAGGATTGATTTTGCCTAACAAGGCTGATCATATGCGATTGCTGCGAGAAAGGATTCTCTGTCGACTCAGAACTACTGTACCTCGTTCTTCTCCTCCTTCTGGGTGGCCTCCTCCGGTGAGAACCTTGCACCGGGGATCTCGGTTCTTCGAGAAACAAAAAATTACAGTCGCCGCACATTCTGATAGGTTCGGGTTCCCCCATTCCTTCATCGTCGGATAAAGCAGCAGCAGATTCCGGCATACAAACAAGCAGCTGGGAGGTCATCCATCTCAATCTGCAGCAAAAACCAGCACGAAGACGATGATAATGGAGAAAAAAGATAACAAGGAACGAGTAAGAATGAGATTTTATCAAGTATGTATCAATCAATGAACTACCATAATTATCGAATGTATGAACAATTATTTTTCAAATTAGTAATCTGATACATACTTTTCCTTTTATCAAAGTACCTATCAAATGAGATCGGAATCAAGCTCAGTAACGGTTAATCGGTCGGGTAAAATGGAGTGAACTAAAAGCTAATCACAGAGAACTTATCGCATATGATGACCAACTCTCATAAAAGGGGGCTTGAACCCGAAACCATTGGACAATCCTTCATCATTATTTTATATGACCACTCAAAGCTGAAAAACACACACTTAGACAAACACTAATCCCTCTAGACATTGGAGTGATTGATCGAGTAAACCCTCCAATAACCCCGAGAGGGCTCGGGGAACCCGTAATCCACGGCAACCCTTCATCATTATTCATATGACCACTCAAAGCTGAAAAACGCACACCTAGACAAACACTAATCCCTCTAGACGTTGGAGTGATCGATCGAGTAAACCCTCCAATAACCCCGAGAGGGCTCGAACCCGTAACCATTGGGCAACCCTTCATCATTATTTTATATGACCACTCAAAGATGAGAAAAAACCAGCCCACTTCCACTGAGAAAAAAACAGCACGTATATTTTCCATAAAATTCCCACATTAAAACAAATCTGTATAATGGGTTTTGATAATTTACTTACTTCAAATCCAATTTCCCGTCAAATCCACATTTGATGACAAGAAACAAAACCAGATCACAAAAATCAAATCACCATAACACAACAAACAGATTCTTCAGAAATTAGGTCAATTCTACCATTTTTAGGTAAATTCCATCTTCAAAACTTCATACCACTCCGGAATTCAGAAAACAAAACCAAATATTAAGCTACTCAGGAATCAAAGTGATGAACAATGAAATTATACGAAACCCAGATTTCATCGAAACACAAAACAAAATCAAGAAATCAAGCGAAATTTTTTCCATTTTCATGCAGATTATCTGAAAAATTCACAACATTCCCACAATTTGAGAAACCTAATCAACAAATTCGATCGATATAGATATCAAAACCCACAAATTGAAACCGCCGACAGTTACCTTCCGATGACGAACGCTTCTTCCGAACCCTAGCCTTGGAGCGAAGAAGAAGAACTACAAAACGAGAGAAGATTCAAAAAGCATGACTGAAATTCCAGCAGGAAAACATGGAATTCAAGAGAACTGTCTGACAAGAAAATTGTCCCTCAAAAAAAAAAAAAAAAGAAGCTCATCACGAATCAGAGTGAATAATCGATTCGATTTTCATCATCTGAAAATGGCGAAGATGTATACAAAGTAATGTGCAGCGTGTGTTTGGCCAAAAGCGTCTTCCTGAGAAAATGTCGGGAAAATTTTAAAAGAAAAAGAAAATCGAGTATGAGCCTCCCGCAATGGTTGGTTGGAGGTGTTTTCATTTCTGTAAATCAAAAAAAAAAAAGAAAAAAAAAGCTACCTTCAAGAATCAGCACTTCATTTCTTCCAGACCACAACGTTTGACTGTTGAGATAATTTCGAGGAGGAGAAAATTATTGACAATTCAATTTTCCATGCCTTTATATAATGGAAAATTAGAAATAGAAAAAATATTTTAGAATTTTTGTTTTATTTTTTCGTTGATTTTTATTTATGGTAAGGATTTACATCTAATTGTATAGATATTATTCGTTCGTAAATACATTCGATTTAACAATCTGCTCGAATTGACCTTTTTAATTATTATGTAAATTAATATTTAACCCATATTGATGGATTAGTTATAAATTAGATTAATTTAAATGACCAAATTAATAAACAGGTTATACATATCATGTTGTGTCACCCAATTACTAATTGGATCGTGTTTCAATTTGTTAATTTTGACACGATTATTTATCATGTTAGTTAGCAATACGATGGCTGGTAATTATTATTTTTATTTATAATTATAAATAAAAGCTAAGAACATAAGTTATATTTTTTAATATTTCATTTTTATTAAGTATGAAGGACTGAAGTAATAAAAAAAAGCATGAAGAACTAAAAAAAATTAACAAATTATTTTTAGCATAAAACATCAAATATTTTAATATTTCGATTTCATTATAAAAAAATCTAAAAAGATGTAATAAGTACAAAAATAAAAATAAAATATTACTTGAAATTTTAAAGCAAGTAATTGTATAGCACTTCACATATTTTGAAGAACTTTAAGTTTTTTTGTTTTATGTTTTGAGAATTGTTATTAAAGTTGTTTTAAAAACACTCTAAAATCTATTTTTATTCTTTGAATTTATTGTTTTCTATATTCTTCATATTTTTCTTATTCTTGTTTTTCAAAAAAAAAAAAAAAAAATATTTTCAAAAACTGTAATCAAATTGTACCTTATTTTTTTAAATATAAGCTCAAGTGTTTCATTAAAAATAATAAATTTATCCATTAATAATTAAACATTCTTGAAAGAACCAAATATATTCTTTTATATTTGTCTTTGATCTTATATTTTACTAATTTGTACTGCAATGAATAGAAAAGGAAAAAAATATATATATATTTACTTTTAATGTTAATGAAAATATATTAATAATTTCAAATTTTTATTTAGAAAAATCTATACATAAAGAACATCAATAAAAAAAATATATACTTTTTTGATTATTTTCATTAACATTTTTTAAATATATTTATCGAATTCAATCTATATTTGCACCCAAAAAAGAAGAAATAAATTAGGTATTAAATTGTACAATTCAACTCTTTAATGGATGCAATATATTATAAGTAATAACATATACATGAAATTTAAATTATATAGATTTTTTATGAGTAAATTGTACAAAAGAAAAATCTATACATAAATAGCATTAATAAAAGACACTTTCTCGATTATTTTCATTAACATTTTTAAATATATTTATTGAATTCAATCTATATTTGCACCCAAAAGAATAAATAAGTGGGGTATTAAATTGTACAAATTTCAGCTCTTTAATGGATACAATATATTATAAGTAATAACATACATGAAATTTAAATTAAATAGATTTTTTTATGAGTAAATTGTACAAAGAAAATCTATACATAAGAACACTCAATAAAAAAATATATCTTTTGATTATTTTCATTAACATTTTTTAAAATATATTTATTGAATTCAATCTATGTTGCACCCCAAAAGAAGAAATAAATTAGGTATTAAATTGTACAAATTTCAAATCTTTAATGGATGCAATATATTATAGTAATAACATACATGAAATTTAAATTAAATAGATTTTTTATGGTAAATTGTACAAGAAAAATCTATACATAAATAGCATCAATAAAAAGACTTTTCTCGATTATTTTCATTAACATTTCTAAATATATTTATTAGAATTCCAATCTATATTTGCACCCAAAAGAAGAAATAAATTAGGTAGTAATTGTACCAATTTCAACTCTTTACAATGGATGCAATATATTATAAGTAATAACATACATGAAATTTAAATTAAATAGATTTTTATAGTAAATTGTACAAAGAAAAATCTATACACTAAATAGCATTAATAAAAAGACACTTTCTCGATTATTTCATTACAACATTTTTTAAATATATTTATCGAATTCAATCTATATTTGCACCCAAAAAAGAAGAAATAAATTAGGTATTAAATTGTACAAATTTCAACTCTTTAATGGATGCAATATATTATAAGTAATAACATACATAAAATTTAAATTAAATAAGATTTTTTTATAGTAAGTGTACAAAGAAATCTATACATAAATAGCATTAATAAAAGACACTTTCTCGATTATTTTTTCATTAACATTTTAAATGTATTTATTGAATTCAATCTATGTTGCACCCAAAAGAATAAATAAATTAGGTATTAAATTGTACAAATTTCAACTCTTTAATGGATGCAATATATTATAAATAATAACATACATGAGAATTTAAATTAAATAGATTTTTTTATAATTAAATTGTACAAGAAAATCTATACATAAATAGCATCAATAAAGACTTTTCTCGATTATTTTCATTAACATTTTCTAAATATATTTATTGAATTCAATCTATGTTGCACCCAAAAAGAAGAAATAAATTAGGTATTAATTGTACAAATTTCCAACTCTTTAATGGATGCAATATATTATAAGTAATAACATACATGAAATTTAAATTAAATAGATTTTTTTATGGTAAATTGTACAAAGAAAAATCTATACATAAATAGCATTAATAAAAAGACACTTTCTCGATTATTTTCATTAACATTTTTAAATATATTTATTGAATTCAATCTATATTTGCACCCAAAAAAGAAGAAATAAATTAGGTATTAAATTGTACAAATTTCAACTCTTTAATGGATGCAATATATTATAAGTAATAACATACATGAAATTTAAATTAAATAGATTTTTTTATGGTAAATTGTACAGAAAAATCTTTACATAAATAGCATCAATAAAAGACTTTTCTCGATTATTTCATTAACATTTTCTAAATATGTTATTGAATTCAATCTATATTTGCACCCAAAAAAGAAGAAATAAATTAGGTATTAAATTGTGCAATTTCAACTCTTTAATGGATGCAATATATAACCAATAACACATGAATTTAAATTATATAATGTAAATTAAAAGAAATAGAAAAACAAATAGAATATTTACAATGACCTCTGTTTAGGCTCCTCTAACTTGTAATATAAGTTGATAATTTCACTAAACTTCCAATGTTTTTTAATGAAAATTTAAGTTAATTATAAATAAAAGCTAAGAACATAAGTTATATTTTTTAATATTTCATTTTATTAAGTATGAAGGACTGAAGTAATAAAAAAAAAGTATGAAGAAATAAAAAAAATTAACAAATTATTTTTAGCATAAAACATCAAATATTTTAATATTTCGATTTCATTAAAAAAATCTAAAAAGAAGTAATAAGTACAAAAATAAAAATAACAAATTACTTGAAATTTTAAAGCAAGTAATTATATAGCACTTCACATATTTTGAAGAACTTTAGGATCTTTTTGGTTATGTTTTTTAAAACTGTTATTAAAAATTGTTTTTGAAAACACTCTAAAATATATTTTTGTTCTTTGAATTTATTGTTTTCTATATTCTTCATGTTTTTTGTTCTTGTTTTTCAGAAAAAAAAAAAAACATTTTCAAAACCTGTAATCAAATTGTACCTTATTTTTTAAATATAAGCTCAAGTGTTTCATTAAAAATAATAAATTTATCCATTAATAATTAAACATTCTTCAAGAACCAAATATATTCTTTTTTTATTTGTCTTTGATCTTATATTTTAATAATTTTATTACTAGCAATGAATAGAAAAGGAAAAAAAATATAAATTAATTTTTTTGGTCTTTTCCTTCTTTTTTTTTTTCAAAGTGTTAAACCATAGTGTAAATAAGAAAAATGAAACCAAAAATAATACTAAAAATTACATTCATAAAATTATTATATTCTACTGAAAATTTCACCATCGTGAAAAGTATGAAAAAAAAATTTTTTTGATTGTAGATATTGGTTTTATTCAAAGCCCATCATTCTATGGATAGAAAATTATGAAAAATGTCGACTTGTTAGAACTTCTAAAGTTGATACTGACTTTTCTTTTAGACTTTACTACTTCAAATTCCACAAGTTTTACATTTCTTGTTTGTCATAATTCCATGAGCCTTTGAAACAATTGATGGAATTATAACCTGTCACAGTTGATACGATCTAACATCGATTCCGAGATTGTGGAGTAGTATTTTAGTCTGAGAGGTTATACGTATATTAGGCGGTTTGTTAAGGTTGGCGAAAATTTCTTGTTGGGCTGAGTACCTATAATTGAGGCTTTCATTAAGAGTCGGTATGTAACGGGAAAAGATACCTGGAAGAGGGCTACTCGGTGTCCTAAGAGAGGGTTCTGAGTGAAAGTTGTTCAGGATGTTCGGCTTCTCTAGGGTGGGTAATGATATGATCCTATATCGGTTTCACAAGAAATTATGGAGTGATACTTGAATTTGAGAGGTTCTTTCACTTATAAAGTTGATCTTTAGGTTGTGTGGGCTCGAGTATCATTGGTTCTTTCATTGAGGTAGGTTTATGCAGGAAAATAGTATTACTGGAAGAAATTTTGCACGATCTTGAGAGGGTCAGGAGTGAAAGTTGTAAGAGTATGGGTCGTACGTAGCCATCCCAGCTAAGGTGGGTAATGATACGATCTCGTATCAGATTTAGTTTTGGATTGGGCTTCACATTGGGGCTTGGAGGTACATCATTGGGCTTGAGTTCGACTCTCATTAAAGTACCATTGATAGGTGCCAAGCCCGATCGAAGAAACCCAAACCCTAAAATATCGACTAATAAGTAGGGATATGTGATGGGGACGAATTTGATTTCAAATTCTCGCTTAGCTACTAATGAAGACGGGTTTGATTTAAGTATAATCTGGTTTTTAAGGGTTGAGTTTTAACTTTCTCAAACTTGGGCTGGTTCGGGGTAGGTTCGGATGTGTTATGCCACACTTCACCCCGTCTTGATTATATTTAAAATATTTTTAATTATTTATTTTATATTTTAATACAAATAATAATAATTAGAATATTTTTTAATAAATATGAAAATATAAAAAAACTTAAAAAACAAAAATAAAATATAAACGGGGCGGGGACAAGAAGAAGGTATGAGTATTTTCTCATCCCCGCCAACCCGTCTTGCCCTGTTTAATTTTTTAAATGGGATGGATTGAGAATTATAACAAATAAACAAGGCGGGTTGGGATGGCGCTGTGTAGCTCTAGTTGTTTGACCAATTTATAGAAGAGATAGGTTAAAAAAAAAGTAAGAGTTTGTTTGGTTTCTATTTTTGAAAACTGTTTTTTTAGAACAAATTTTGAAAATATAGAAAACATCCTTTTGATGTTTTCTAAAAACTAATCTTGTTATCGAATTTAGTGTTTTTATATTCTTACGTGTTTTCGAAAAAAAAAAAAAAAAAAACTTGGGAACCAATGTGTTCTTTGTATTTTCCTTATTCCCCAGATTTTTTAGAACAAAAAACAGTTTTCAAAAACCGTAAAGAATCATACCATAGATTTTGCAAAAAATTTATAACTTCTTTGATAAAATTGAAGATTTTTTTCGGATCTAGCAAAATTTGATACCAGTGAACGACACGAACTGGCAGGATACTGCGTGTATGGGTTGAGTATAGAGTTGGTAGCGAATTGACCTCAACATTCGGACCCGACCAGTCGGGCCATGGACCCAGCGGTTGGGTTAAGGGCCCGAAACCTTAAAAAATGCTTAAAAAATTAATTTATAAATTCATCATTCTTCCAAATAAAAAATAATATATATATATATATATATATATATATATATATATAATATATATATAAAATAATAATAATAAAATAGCTATATAAAATATTTAGTCTCAACGATATAATAATAGTAAACATACTTAAATAAATAAATAATGATAGAGCACTATTACAACCAAAGTACTAAATTAACTAGCTAAATAATACCAAAACAATAAAGTAACAGCAATGATATATTTGAAAAAACTAAACTATCCAAATAAAATCTTATATGCCTCTAATCTTTATCATAATTCTTATTATATCAAATAATAACATGCGATTCCACATTAAAAATATGTATTTTCTCAAAATTAAATTTTTAGAACGTTAACAACATAAATTTCATTTATATTTGGAATAAAAAATAAAAATTTTCCAAAAATGCATTTCAACCGTATTATAATGAAATATCATATTTGTTTTGAAAATTCATCTTACAAGATATAATCATATTAAAGAAAAAAATAAGTGTATAATTTTTGTTAATTATTTTAAAATAATAATATTTGTTATTAACACTAGTTAAATAATGAAATTATTTAAAATATATTGATAATGTGGATTATTAAATTTAATTTAATTTATAAACTGTTGAAAATTTCATTTTTATCAACATATATGAATTAAATGAATTTAAAGAATAAATAAAAAATAAAATTATAAATATTTAAAATAGGATTAATGAGATAAATAAAAATATATTCAATATTAAAATTGTAATTTATTTAATTCATACGCATTCCATAATTTTTCATACAATATTTTTTAAATATTAAATTATCATATAAATTATATTAAAAATTGAAAATAAAATAGTTAAAATAACAAAGTTTAATATATTAATCATATATTATAATAATTATTATTTTAAAAATCCTATGCTATAAAAGCATATAGCCAAAATATGGAATTTTATAGATGAATAATTGAAAATCTCAATTATTAAGCTAATTACTTAAAAAATTAAATAAATATTTGACAAATTAGGCCTGTCGGAATTCTTGCGTTGACCCATATGGGTCACGGGCCATTGGTTTGGCCAAGTTGGCCGATTTTATTCAGTGCCCAAATTTTTCTGATACAATCTTAAAAATTCGGGTTAAAGTGGGTTGACCATTCGGACTCAACAGTATTATCCGGCTTTTAGTTAAGTATAATCGTGTTTGGGTCAAATTCGTGTTGACCCATATAATCCGTTTAATAAACGGGTTATATTTGTGTTAATCCACATAAATCGAAATTGGCTCGAATTGACCATTTTAATTATTATGTAAATTAATATTTAACCCATATTGATGGATTAGTTATAAATTAGATTAATTTAAATGACCAAATTAATAAACGGGTTATGCGTGTCGTGTCGTGTCACCCAATTATTAATTGGATCGTGTTTGAATTTGTTAATTTTGACACAATTATTATTTGTGTCATATTCGGGTTAACGAATACAGTAAAATATTTGTATGTTTGCACGACACGTCGACACAAATTACCACCCATAAATACAGAGGCTTGGGTGTGTCGTGCATATCAATTGTTAGCTTTGTGATCAACCCATACCAATGAAATGGCACTAAATTTAGGTGGGTTAATTTGTTAATTTATTCTTTCGAAAATCGGACCAAATTGGCTGCTGCCTTTTTTTTTTTTTAATAAGCTATTTTGGCCCAAAAAAATCGGATCAAATTTGGTTCGACCCGATGTTGGCTTCGGCTTATTGACATGTCATTTCAGTGCCACACGAAGAGAGCGGGCTACTCGGTATGTTAAGTCGGTATGTAACGGGAAAGATACCTGAAAGATGGCTACTCGGTGTCCTAAGAGAGGGTTCGAGAGTGAAAGCTGTCTAGAGTATAAGCCATTCGCGGATGTCCGGCTTCTCTAGGGTGAGTAATGATATGATCCTACATCGGTTTTACAAGAAATTATGGAGTGCTACTTGAGCTTGAGAAGTTCTCTCACCTATCAAGCTAGTCTTTTAGGTTGTTTTAGGCTCGGGTATCATTGGCTCTTTCATTGAGAGCTAGGTTCGTGCTGAAAAGACTACTGGAAGGAATTTGCAGTGTACGAGTGGGTCAGAGTGAAAGTTGTCGAGTGTGAGTCGATGCGTGGCCAGTCTAGCTTCTCTGATTGGGTAATGATACGATCTTATATCAGACTAGTCTTTTGGGTTGAGCTCTCCCATTGGGTTTGGGTATCTATCATTGGGCTTGAGTTCGACTCTTAATGAAAGTACCATTGATGGGTACCGAAACCCAATTGAAGAGCCTAACCTAAAAGGTTGGCCTAATAGGTAGGGATGGCAATGGGACAGGTGATTTCAGATTCTAGCCTGGCCTCGCCCTAATGGGCAGGTTCGCCTCCTCCGCCCGTTATATTTAAAAATATTTTTAATTATTTTATTTTATATTTTAATATAGTAATAATTATTAAAATATTTTTAATAAATAAAAAATATAAAAAAAACATAAAAAACAAAATAAAATATAAGCAGGCGGGGACAAGAAGGTATGAAATTATTTTCTCATCCGCCAGCTTGTCTGCCTTGTTTCCAGGCTTTTAAATGGGCAGTTTTGAATTAGGCAATAAACAGGCGAGTTGGGATAAAGAAACGCAAGTCTCAAACCCACTCCGTTGTTTGACCAATTTATAGAAGGGATAGGTAAAAAAAAAAAAGTAATGGTTTGTTTGGTTCTATTTTGGCTTGTTTTTGAGAAACGATTTTAAAAATATAGAAAACATCCTTTTGATGTTTTCTAAAAACTAATCTTGTTATCTGAATTTAATATTTTTTACGTTATTCATGTTTTTCATAAAAAAAAAAAAACTTGGGAACCAACATGTTTTTCGTATTTTCCTTACTCCCCATATTTTTCAGAACAAAAAACAGTTTCAAAAACTGTAAAGAAACATACTATAGATTTTGCAAAACATTTATAACTTCTTTGATAAAATTGAAGATTTTTTTCCGATTTAGCAAAATTTGTCACCTTGATGAACTGACCTTGTTCGGCTTGTGATTTTTGTGTGTATGGATTGAGTATATAGTTGGTAGCGGGTTAGGCTGGCTTAATTCGAGCCAACAAATGGGCCATGGGCCAAAAGCAGGTTGAGTTACAGACCAAAATTGGTTGGGTTACGGGCCAAAACCTTAAAAATTATAAATTTTTTTTTTTTCTGAAGTCATCATTCTTCAAATAAAATAAATAAAAATAAATATAATAAAAAATAATATATAAAATGATTCGGTCTCAACAATATAATAATAGTAAACATACTTAAATAAATTAATAATGCTAGAATACTATTATAACCAAAGTACTAAATTAACTAGTTAAATAATACCAAAACAATAAAATAACAACTTAATGATATATTTGAAAAAAAAAAACTTTAAAATATCATATAAAATCTTATCTGCCTCTAGTCTTTATCCTAATTATAATTATATCAAATAGTAACATGCGATTCCACATTAAAAAGATGTACTTCCTCGATCGTGATTGAGTTACCATCATTTATTAATTAAATTTTTAGAATGTTAACCATATAAATTTTATTTATATTTGGAATAAAAAATAATTTTTCAAAAATGTATCTCAACGGTATAATTATGAAATATCCTATTTGTTTTGAAAATTCATCTTGTCATAAGATATAATCTGTTGAAAAGAAATAAGTGTATAATTTTTATTGAGTATTTTAAAATATAATATTTTGTTATTAACACTAGTTTAAATAATAAAATTATTTAAAATATATTGATAATGTAGTTATTAAATTAAAAATTAATTTTATAAGCAAGTACAACTGCTTCTTATAAAAAAACATATATGATTGAATAAAATTTAAAGAATAAATAAAGTAAATTATAAATATTTAAATAGGATTAATAGATAATAAAAATATATTGATATTAAAATTAAAATTTATTTAATTCATACGCATTTCATAATTTTTCATACAAGATTTTAAATATTAAATTATCATATAAATTATAATGAAAATATACGTTTAAAAATTGAAAATAAAATAGTTAAAACAACAAAAGTTTAATATATTAATCATATAATATAATTATTATTATTTTTAAAGCGCATGCTACAAGAGCATATGGCAAAAATATAGAATTTATAGATGAATAATTAAAAATCCTAAATTATTAGCCCTAGTTACTTAAAAAATTAAAATAAATATTTTGGGCCAATCGGGCTAGTGGGGCTAACCGGGGCCAAACCCATAGTGACCACTTGAATTGGCAATTTGGGCAGAAGTTGACCTTTGTCCAGTGCTTAAATTTTACAAACGCAACCTTTGGTCGGGTTAAAGCGGGTGGTTAGATTTCGGCAATATTCTTGGGCTACAGTTGAGTATAATCGTGTTTTGAGATTGAGTCGTGATCATAGCTAGATTGAATAAACGGGTTGTATTCGTGTCAATCCACATAACACGAAATTGGCTCGAATTGACCCGTTTAATTATTACGTAAATTAATAAAACCCATATTGATGGATTAGTTATAAATTAGATTATGTTTAAATGACATTAATAAGCAGTTATCGTGTTATTAATACGTATCTTGATTACTAATTAGGTTAGTGTTTGAATTTGTTAATTTTGCCCCAGGTGTGTTGTATCATGTTCGGGTTAACGAACACGATAAAATATGCTATGTTTGCGTGGCGTCGTAGTGCTACCCGTAAAAGCGGAGGCTTTGGTGTCATTACGCCATCCTAGTTGTTAGCCTGATGGCGATCAACCAGCCTGGCCAAGAAATGGCGCAATTTGGATAGGGTTAAGGTACATTAATTTATTGATACAGAAAAAAATGAGGTAGGTATTTCGCATAATTTTTTTTGTTTAAATTTATTTTGGCCTAAAAAATCGGGTCAAATTTGGTTTGACTCGTGTCAGCTAACATTGACCAACATATTCGCTGAATCACCACCTCTAGCTATGAGTTGCGGGGAGGTTTTTTATTCTCTTTTATATTAAAAAAAGAGATTAAAATGTTTCTAAAATTAAAATAAACTTATTTTATATACATTATCACCAATTTCTAAAAACCTCCTAAGGGTGTGGCCGGAAATCTAGGGTTTAGGCTTGCCTCGAGGTTCTGATTCGATTTTCTTAGTAAAATTGGAGGGTTCACTCGGCTACTCACTCTATAGCCCCGTAAAATTAATCAAGATGTACGTAAACGAATAGAATATCGCGATTATAAAAAAAAAAATGATGACAAATTTTTAAAAATTATTTTCAAAACCGTCGGAAAACAGTCACTTTATATGCAACTTCCCTTGATTTTATAAAACATTATTGGAATAACAAAGAAGGACAATCATTTTCAAATTTTTTTTCCCTTAAAGGAGAAATAAAAAAAAAAAAAAAAAAAAAGAAAAGAAAAGAAAAGAAAAAGTTCAGGAGGTAAACCACGCGTAGAGAGAGCGCGTGTTCGAACAGCTGTTGCAGCGAATCATTTCCTTCTTTTCTTTTTCTTTATCCTGCTTTATCTCCCACACCTGAACCTTCTTAAACCCTTGAGCTTTGAGATTATTAGCATCATTGTAATCACATTAAATGGGGATTCACGAATGGCATTCTGTAGAATTTTGGGCACAATCTTCCCTCCAGTTGTTGCTGATTCTTTCGGATATGTAGGTATAAATGCATAACAACTGGAGGGTTTGATGGATTTTCCATGAATGCCATTTCCGAATCCTCCAAATTCGAAAACCCAAACTTACTCTGAGCTGTGCTTTTCTTCACTACTTAAAACATTGTTGCCCCATCGCTGAGAGAGCTATCTGAATGAATGTCCAGGTGGGTTTTCTTTTTTGGGTTTTTGGGTTTCTGGGTTTGGATTTATCATTCACATTTGGTTTCTGGGTTTTGAGTTGAAGCTTTTTATTTTTATTTATTTATTTATTTTTCTGGAGAAATGAAATACTGATGTATGAATGTGGGTTTTTGTTGGTTTGCAAAAAAAATGTGTAGAAAAATGCAAATGTCAATGTGGAAAGATGGGCACAGGAGGAGCCCAAGAATCTCAGCTTTGGATGCATGGAAGGCCCACAAAGAGAAGGATGGTAGCGTTAATGTTCCCCAAAATTGTGTACAGGTAATGCCAATGGAGCACAATGGGTTGGGACCACCTTCTAGGACAAGGGCCCGGAAGAAGAGAAAACTCAGGCCTGTTCAAGATGTGGCAGTTTCTTCTGTTACCACTACAGCTAACCAGGTACATAATCTTCCTTTTTCTTCTTCTCTGTATTTATTTTTTCTTTTGGGCTTTTTAGTGAATAAAAAATTGACTGTAATCATCAATTTTTGGGTTTGGTTTGTTTTGTTTAGATCAGAGGTGATTATATTCTACTGTTCCTATTTGTTACCTTAACTGGGTTTTTGGGTTAAGGGTTTTAGGATGAGTTTCTCTGTGTTTTGATGAGTGGGTTTATGAGATTTCAGATGATTTAAACAGTTGAATCAATTTTGGGGTTTACTGAGTTTGGTTATTTTAGATCAGAGATGATTATGTGCACTGTTCCTAGTTATTTACCTTAACTGGGTTTTTTTGGGTTAAGGGTTTTTAGGATGATTTTCTCTGTTTTGATGATATGGGTTTATGATTTCAGATGATTTAAACTGATCAAAACAATTTTTGGGTTTAGGTTTGGTTTTTAGATCAGAGATGATTGTATTGTACTGTTCCTAGTTGTTACCTTAACTGGGTTTTTGGGTTAAGGGTTTTAGGATGAGTTTCTCTGTGTTTTGATGATGTGGGTTTATGAGATTTCAGATGATTTAAACAGTCAAATCAATTTTTGGGTTTGGGTTTGGTTTTTTTAGATCAGAGATGATTGTATCGTACTGTTCCTAGTTGTGACCTTAAGTGGGTTTTTGGGTTAAGGGTTTTAGGATGAGTTTCTCTGTGTTTGGGGAGATTTCAGATGATTTAAACAGTCAAAGTAGAATCTGGTATTTGTCATTGCTATTGTTTACTAGAATCTCTGTTGATTCACTCTTTTTCGGGTTTTGCTCGAGAAAATATGGCGTGGCAGCCTCTGTTACATGTTTACTTAAGGTTTGTTTGTTTGTCTGTCTGTTTTTTAGCAAATGGTAATAGTTGTTATTATGATGAAACTTTTGGGTTTATCAGATTTTGGCATAAATGAGTTTTACTGTATTACTCATTGTTTTTCTCCTTAATGCCCCTTTAGGCAAATGGTTTAAAGATGGAGTAGAGTCTGGTATTTGTCATTTTACTTGAATCTCTGTTGAGTTCACTCTTTTTCGGGTTTAGCTCGAGAATGTTGGTAATATTTTCTATGATGTGGCTGTCTTTGTTACATGCTTATTTAAAGTTTGTTTGTTTGTTTGTCTGTTTTTTAGCGAATGATGATAGTTGTTATGATGATGAAACTTTTGGGTTAAGGGTTTTAGGATGAGTTTTCTCCGTGTTTTGGTGATGTGGGCATTTGAGATTTCAGTTGATTTTATTTGTCATTGCTATTGTTCACTAGAATCTATGTTGATTGACTCTTTTTCGGGTCTTGCTCGGGAATGTTGGTAATATTTTCTATGACAAGGCAGTCTCTTTTACATGTTTACTTAAGGTTTGTTTGTTTGTCTGTTTTTTAGCAAATGATAACAGTTGTTTTTTTGATGAAACTTTTGGGTTTATCTGATTTTGGCATAAATGAGTTTATTGTATTACTCATTGTTTTTTTCCTTAATTCCCGGGTTTTAAGATGGATTTCTCTGTATTTTGGTGATATGGGCATTTGAGATTTCAGCTGATTAAGCTTTTTGGCGAAGCTAAATTGTACTTTATGATACCGAAAATTGTAGACGTCGCTGAAATAAACTCAGTCGTAGTTCTTTCCATTACTGCAATCTGTTATTGTTTGTTTGCATTTTCCCCTTTGATAAATATTATAATTACTTGATTTGTTTGGATCAGTCTTTTTTCGTTAGGATGGATTTGTCATATTGTTTATGATTTGTAACTTAATGCGGTTTTAGGCATAGAGTTTTTAAGATTGGGTTATTTTTGTTAATTAAGGTAATCATAACTAGTCAAGGTGCATACATATTATAATTTGGAACAGTTCTGCTGAGTTATTCTCTTCTCGGGTGCTTGTTCGGATCTTTTATTGTATCAGTAAGGGTCAACGCAGAAACGATATGGACTCAACAGCATATAGAAAATTGTATTATTGTATAATGATGGTGACTGATTTTGTTTGGTTTTGATTTTAGAGATAACTCTTGTTGAATATTCTTTTGATTTGTTTGTTTTTTTTTTAATGTTTGTTCTGTTTCACTGTAAGTCATTTTATTTCAGCTTCTAGATGCTGACATTGTAAATTCAGATTTAGACCACGAAGCGAGGGAAAGAAAAAAAACAATAAGGAAAATGATTTTAAGTGTTTGGTTTAATGTGGAAATATTTAAAATTTTTTGTATATTTTTAAATTTCTTAGTTCTTGTATAAAGTGAAACAAATGAAATGAGTCTGAATAAACATGTTAATCTTCTTTTTTATTTTTAGGAGTTGCAATTATTGGAGTCATCCGCAATACCGATCTCTTCTTTAGAGTTCATGTTTTAGAGTTACCACCTGCTCTAACAATCGGGTTTTTAACCAGGCGATGACGAGAGTGCCCCCTGAGGCAATCGCGTATAAGAGCGTGTGAGCATTGGAATTGAGATGATTGAGATCACACATAGAGCAACCGAGTGGTCTCAAGTTCGAGCTTTATCGCCCTTGTGGTTCCTCATAGCTTGTATGAGGATTAGTCTAGGTGTAGTATGACTTAAAAGGCGCGCTCGTGTGTGCGCGAGGCTCGGCTCGGGGCCGCGCCTGTGGTGCAAAAACAATGTAGTATAAGAATAGGAAGCTAACAGGAAGTGTACTGTACAAAATAAATCACGAGGTCTTGTAGTGTAGGTTTGAGATTGGGTACAGTGAAGCTTATTTTGAGGAATCATCCGACCTATTTTCCTCGTGCTTTCATGTGATTCCCGACAAACTGGACTTCCCTAGGTGAAGCACATTTGTTTGGAATATCATTTGGATGGCCATATCATTGTTCCTGTTATGACCCATTTGGAGTCTCACATCGCTAAGTTACGGTTTAACTTATGGGTTTATAATCTCTTAGGCTCCCTCCCCTTGACAGCTAGCTTTTAAGGGCGAGTTCTACCTAAGTGGTTGTAACAGTGGTATCATAGCGGTTCGTTCTTTGGGGATGACCCTCGTCTCGAAATCGTGGAAGGTCTGCTACCCGTGGGGTCTGTGAAGTCACCAGCAGTTGTGGACATAACAAATTAAGTGGAGGTATTCTTGCAAAACCTTAGATAACAGTCACGGATTACATATTTCTACTTTCAAAATGAAAATGGCTAAGCGATCGTCATTTAAACGATCAATAAGGGTAAAGGGCAACGGACATATTCCAATAAAACAAAAATTGACCATTGGCATTTTGATCACTAGATTATGTCCTTCAGAGCTCATATGGAACAATATTAAAGGCGGATCTGAATTCATGAGACATACGTTTCGATGTTTGCATTGTAACGATTAAAACATTTGTTCACAATTCACACACATGGAGCTAATCTAGTTGGGTTTGTTGGAAGAACGTATCTGGAAATACACATATACTAAACGTCGTCATTCATAGATTATTGCCAGTGCTAGTGATGGAATATGAACTTATTTTGGTGCTGGGGCGAAGTCCGGTTGATAGGGATCATCCGGTCAATAGCGGTGAGCCTTCCTTATCAATAAATATGACTATGAGTTAATCGTATTACGTTGTCAATTGATGCCTCGATATAGCTCTGAACTTTGCTTCTTTCTTGTATTTAGATCAACAATCGGTTTTTCAGGCGAAAGAAAGCACAAAACTTGAAGATGGTTAGCCTCTTTTACATTATAATCTACCTCTTTAAAATTTTAATCATATAAATAAACCCTTATTTCGGAATTAGTTAACGACTTACTGCTTTCATCAGGTGAATCATCGATCATGTCATGTAGAATGGTTGCCGAGAAAAGCACATACTCGAGCTTATCCTTGACACATTACAAAGGTGAGAATGAGCTGTGCCAAAAATGATATATTTAGATTGAAGGTGGTGTGTGCATTGTATTTTGTGATTCGTGCGAGAATAGTGATAGAAATGAGAGAGAAAGCACGAAGAACACACACTGGTTCGTGTGGTTGGCGGTGTGTGCCTCCATCCTGGGAACTCTTGACTCGAGCTTTCATATTACTCACCAGTAAGGTTACTTACATAAGGGTATTTATAATAACCATGGATGCGATCAAATTACAAAATACCCTATACATTTTGCCAGGCCCTTTTAGCCTCAATATAAGCGAATGACTGTGACGATGTCTAAAATAGGCATTTGTAAGGTACATTTATCGGTAGTTTTCTCAAATTTTGATTGAACATCAACCCGGGAGAGGTGCTGAAATATTTGCGGAACCGGTTGACCCTGAAGAGGTTTGTATTTTGCCGTTTTCATGCTATGGATGTTTTATTCCTTTCTCACCCCTGCAATACTGAATGAAATTTTCTCTCTTCGACAAGGTCGAGGATTACTATGAAATTATTAAAGAGCCGATGGATTTCGGTACCATGAGGGCTAAACTTCATGAAGGAATGTACAAGAATCTTGAACAATTCGAGGTTTGCTCTGTTCTCAAATATACCCCTTGTTTTTTGTTCTAATTACAATTTTGCCATTCACCTTTACCAATAGATGTGCAAAAACTCACCTATTTGATAGTTATATTCTTTGTAGCTCGATTCCCGGAACCGGAAAGTGCTATAGGAAAGGAAAAAAGTACTAAAGAAAATGATTTTCTCATGTTTGGTTCACGGTGGAAAATATAAAGAAAATCAAATATCTTGGGGTTTCGCGTTCGAGTCATCAGGAAGTGCTTGGGGTATTTATGCGGTCGCGGCTCCGGACCCGAGGATTAGTAGGGAAGCGTAAATTGGGCCACTGACACCCTCGGTATAAAAAAAAAAAAAGAAAATCAAATATAATCAAAATTATTCAAAATTTTATATCTTTTTAATTGAAGTTATAATGATGACTGGGTTATAAGTCGCTAATTATGACAAGAACAAATTAGAAAGACAAATCTGACTGATTATTTTCGGGTTTTTATGCAGCATGATGCATTTTTAATATCCAGCAATGCAATGCATTTTAATTCGTCGTCGACTATTTATTTCAGACAGGTATGATACTACGATTTCGCATTTTCTTGGTTAAATTACGATTTTTGGCACTGAAAAATTCTAGGTATTTTTTTCTATTAAGAGAATATCAAATTATGTTCACTCTACAGGCTCGTGCCTTGCAAGAACTTGCCAAGAAGGTTTTCCATGTTCTAAAAACCGATCGTAGAAACTTGAACTGGAATTCTCGGCTACACGACGAAGGCCTGGCCGGAGGCCCCCGGGTGATGCCAGAGGTTCAAATTTTAGCTCACCTCCTAAACCTATGACAAATGCGAGAGCGAGGAGTATGGTTTATGACGGGTCATCATCGAAAGGAATTCGTTCTTTGAGTAGTCCTTTAAGTCTCAGGAGAACCATCCGAGTCAATCCCGGGTTCCCTGATAATGCAGCTACTCATTTTGAGGCTGGAGATCCTGAAATTCTTTCTGGTAACTAGTGAAACCTGATCTATAGCTTTCTGAATCTAGAATTTCATGAAATTTTTGTTTCTAGAGCTTTGTTTTGCCGTTCTTTTTGAGCTTCCATAGACTTCATGAGTAGAACTTTTCACGTTTCGACTTAATTCTAACTAGTACTTAATAGTATTAAGTATTAAGTTGTTTGTTTTTTAACATTGGGTAGTTAAGTATTGCTAGCTCTTCTCCTTGTTGGACAAATAAGATGACTTTTTCCGAATAGAAAAAGCAAAATATTTCAGTTTTTACTATTCAGATTTTTTTAGAAATTTCAGCAAGAAATGTAGAAACATTTATTCAGTAGCGAAAAACAAAGCGTTACATACCTTTTAATTAAGTTCAGGAAATTGCTTACTCGTTTTCCTTTTTCCATTGACTAGGTTCTGGAGATGGTAAATCTAATTTGTCTGAAACCGAACAGCGTTGTTCGTATAGGCCATGGACGTCCTTCCTTGACGAGAATGAGTCGATTGTTTCAACGATTTATAGCTACCCGAGAGCTCTTTTTCACGTAAGCAGCTTCGATCGTACTATCTTGATTCGAAGAACATGAATATTCTCATATGATCATTGTTCTACTTCCGGTGCATTTGATGATGTATTTTGAACTCTTTAAATCAGTCATCTCTTGCAGTGTTTCATATTTTCTTACTGAAGTTATCTGCTTTTCCGGGAAAAGAAAATTGTGTGGCTGTTTTTTGCTTTCATTTGAAGTAAAATGTAGTACTTATAAATGCTGCTTTGTTGTTAGGGAAAATTAGTATTAAAAATCCCGAACTTTCATGACTTTTGCATATAAATCCCGAGCAAAAAGTTTGTTTTTTTAAATATAACAACTTTCATGAATTTTGTTTTTGTTTCGTTGCGCCACGTTGGATAGGGTAGAGGTTCAAAGTCTTTTGGGATATAAAAGAAAAATTAATTTTCTTGAGTATTTTTTTTTTCTTTCTATGGTACTTTCCGGGGTTCCAAACAGAGTCTTTAAGTTTCTTCTACTGTCAGTTCTGATCAGATTATCTGATTATTGAAGGTGAATCAGTCTGATAAAGGCTACACCGAAAGCTTGATGATGTTCGTTAAAGATCTCGGACCGGTAGCTCAAACGGTCGCCAAGAAGAAATTGCAGGGCTGGTGGCCGGAGGAACCCGATCGTCGGAATTCAAGCTCAAATCACCGGTTTCGGCCTCCGAAACCGAAAACCCTGCAGCTGGAATTCTTGATATCGCAAAAAATACTACAAGAACCGAGAATTCCCTCAACAACAGGATGAATTTTCCTTTTCCGGTCGGTCTTAGAGGTAACACGGTTCATCAGAAGCGAAACGCTGAGATTCAGTTGACCGGAAAGTGAACTATGTTTGAAGTTTTCAGCTCAGCTCAGGCAGGTCCGGTCATGGGACTGAATCAATCAAAACCAGTAGTTTCCCAGTTCATTTTTCGATATGCGTTCTTGAGATCACAGCTCCAGTCAGATGAATTCCCGGGACAGGCGGGAATGCAGCGGTTAAATGACGATCACGGGCGAATTTTCGGGAAAATCAGCCATGAGAGGAGCTTCTATGAGCTCCCAACCATCGTCTCAACAGCATACGTTGTTAGATAGTAAGCCTAATGATTTGGTTCTTCAGCTGTAAGGAAATTTATCTGTATAGGATTCACATTTTCAGGACAAAAAAAAAAAAAAAAAAAAAAGAAAAAGAAAAAAAAAGACTTTCAGAGTTAAATCAGTGAAGACTGAAGAGTTTTGTTTGTCACTGTCCCCTTCTTTTGTACAGCTAATATAGTTTCGCATTATTCTTGTTTCTTTTTGTTTACTCATTACTTAATTCTGAATAGAATTTTTGTTCTAAAATAGTGAGCTTAATAGGATTAAATATTTTGTCGTTTGTTTTTTTTAGAAAAATGTAAATTTTTAATTTTTATCTAAATTTTGTAACAATAAATTTTTAATTTTTTTAAAATATGTATGTTTTTATTTAATTAGCATGGTGAATATGATTCTTATATTAGAAAAAAAAGTCTAATATTTTGGCTTTTATTCAGTAAATTTTTAAAAATTTATTAATAAGTTATAAAAAAATTAAAAAACAAATAGGCTGAATGGAAAAAGCAAAAGAAACAAACGCCAATAAAATGTTTTTTATGATCATTTGATAGGTATGAATGCAGATTAATAGGTTTTATCCACTGTTTTAAAAATCAGATTGGTCAATGAATTGGAAATGTCAACAATTCACTGGTTGGGTTGGTGGTTGAATTATAGTCGAATCGATGATGTCATAAATATATAATTATAATTTTTAAATTTTAAAAAATGTGAAGTATTGACCAGTAAATATGGAGAGATAAATATGCAAATTAGATATCATGTTTTTAAACAATATGATAGCATAATATTACACTTTGATTAAATTAGCTAATATTATGCTCTAGTAAGACATATAATATTGATCTTAAAAGTTTAGATAAAAATTGCATATAAGAAAGTGTGGTGTGGTATAAATCATACTTAATTTAATAAAAATAGCTTCTTTCCATGAATAAAAGAATTACTTGCAAGTTGTTCATTTCCATGAATTTAACGACACTAAATAACACTAACTTTTATAAGTTAATATTATAAAAGTAAGTCTTAAAAACGATTTAAAAAAATTGGAGTATTCAAATACTTTTACTACCCCAAGTCATAAGAATACAAAGACTCAATTTGGAACCCGAAAAGTAATAGGAAAAGAAAATAAAGAGGAAAAGTGGAAGGAAATAAAATTTAGAGGAGAAAAAAGTTTAAATCCAATAAATTAATTATATATTTATTCAAACTTGTTGTAAATATAAAAGTATGAACATACTAAATAGATTCATGAATGTGGAAGAGGCTCCTCAATCTCGGGAAGGTTCATGTTTCGTAAATTAACCTTGAAAGATTCATTTTGACGTAGCTTGAAGATTCGAGTATCATTGCCCAATATATCTTGAAGTTATTGATTCATTTGTGCTCCCGGAAAGATTCGCGAATCTATACATAATGGTCCTTATAGTTACTATTATGAAGGACATTTCAACTTTCCTAGATAATGGTCATTATAGTTGCTTTATGGTAATGACCATTACATGAAAGGACTTTCAGTTTCCCTAGATACATGTATTAGAAGCCTATAAAAGGGCCCCACTTATGCTTTGTAAAATAATCCGAAGAAATACAATTCTCTCGTCCATATTTCTTTTTTCCTTTAATATCTCCGTCCCCTTTTTCTTTATTTTACAATTCGTGATCAACACGAGTGCTCTATCACCAGGTGAACGGTATTTTTCAAAATTATATAATATATATATAATGTTTGTGCTTTTTATTTTTTGACACTACTTTTCAATCTAAACAAAATTTTGATCACTTTTATATGTATGTTTACATATTGATGATTCTTGAATTCGTATATTTGGATCTATGCATGATAGAATAGATAAGTGATAGATTAGTAGAGTTTTTTGATGTGATATTCTAAGACTACCATTTTAGTTTGTGATTATGCTTAGAATGAGATATATGCTATCTTATTTCTTTATGCACTAGTCGATTATCAAGCTCTTTATAACTAGATGGAGGTATTTTGACCACTATTGATAGGGAGGTGAAGAGAATAAATAAATGTTTGGATTACACTATTGGTCCACTAATTTGGTTGGCTCACAGGCTTGGCATGTATGTTCATGAATTATATTAACATATTAGTATTTCAAGGTTTTCATATGAACATAGTTTAATTACATCCTTTGCTTTTGCACTTCCTGTTGTAACCTGGATCGTTTGACCTTCGGAATATTAAGCGGCCTGTAAATCTGAAGCGCAAAGAGTGATCCGTGTGACGGTGGGTCGGTAGCCCTCTCAGATGATTAAGTCGTAATCTGAGGAGAGGAAGAGAGGATTCGCATAGTTGGAATTGCATACCTCTCCCTCGTGGGGGATCTTCTTGATTTATAGACAATGGTTGCTAAATCTCCTTCCTATCTCGGGAAGGAATATCTTATTATTAGGGGTAAATCCGTTTTTCCTTATTTGGGACTGATTTTCCCTTATCAAGGATAATTCCTTCGAAAAATATGGAATTTGGAAACAAGGAAACTTATGGATAAGTATTCTTTGCGTATTTCACATCTTTATACATTCTCGATAACAAACTTACCATATGGAAGGATGGTTGGTTGGGGGACTTAAAACTCTAGACAGGCCACCTTGAAGCTGTCATTTGAGGAGACACACTGGCTTTCACAGACGTGCTTTTGGGTTCTCTAGTCTAAGTAGTGCCCCCTAGTTTTAATATGGTAGGTGGGCTTGGGCCACTTCACATTGCGACCCTAGGCCCATCGAGTAGTGGGTCTAAAGACCATGGTACTCACAATGCCCCCATTTCCTAGACTTAAACTTTGTGTTTTTTCAATTGGGGAAAATACTGTGTTTTAAATCTCGAGTGTGGAAGGCTGACAGGACTGGAAAATTCATGCGTACCTCGAAAGCGTCAGAAAGTGAAACATGTTGGGTCACAATGCCTGTGGGTGGTGCACATCTCCCAATATGTTTGCGGCGCATGATGATCAAACAACATAATTAATGTATCCGTTGATATTTTACCCTTATATATAGGGGTTAGGTTACGAATGCTGTTTCTTTTACCATTTCACAAAGGCTTTCACTTGTTGCAATTTCTTTTCTCATGTGCTTCTGCGAATAGTTGCTTCAAAGCCACCATTAGAGCCTCCTCTACGTCTTTCGGTCTGTTGAGGGTGCGTCCACCGTTCATTGGTGGAGCTTTGGTGATGAAGCTATAAACGGTTTATGGGGTTGAGTTTGGGGTCATCCCATTAGGTTTGGTTATTAGTGTGTTGTCAAACCTCCATAGGGGGTTTCCTTTTATCTCTCCTATCAGGGTTTGGCCTTTACCCACTTTAGGTTTTCAAGCTGATCCTTTTCTTTTCCTTTTTGTCTTTTTTTTTTGTTTTCCTATAGTATGGCGAGGGGTGAGGAAGAGACTTCTACCAGTCGAGTCGAGCGTAGGAGAAGAGCCCCCTAGGAATCGCCCACTGCAAGCAGCCTTGTTGCTGCTATGTCTATGGAGGAGTTGAGATTCTTTTGCCAAGTCCTTTATTGACATTGAGTGCGAAGTTTGTTGAGCAATTGGCTATCTCAATTGTAGGATGGGGCGGATAACAGTATGCATTTCACTTTCGGGGCGTTCTTTGTGGGACTTCTCTTTCCCATCTTGTCGTTGGTGAAACAGTTCCTAGCTACACAGGCATCTCCCCGAGCTCATACATCCAGAACGATCTTCCGGTCTTATGGGTTACCGGTGTAATTTCGCTCTCTCTGTTGGATATCTCATCGGTAGAGATTTGCTTCATTTACACTTTGAAGCTTGGGATTAAGAGCCGCTATCTATATGACCTGATCCCCAACTACAATTATCTTAAGGCTCTCGGACTCCTAGGCCCGAAGCGAAAGGGGTCGTTTTGGTTAAGTGCGTAGTGCTTGAACCTTTTGCCTCTTCGGGGCTTCCTTGACACAGATCAATCTCTTTCCTTCCTAGGTTTGCTTCAACTTGATGGGTCTCCTTTTTTTTTTTTGAGATCGCCCATGTTCTGACATTGCCCTTTTCTTCGAACTTTTCAGGTAAGTGTAGGCGAGGTCGGCTAGGTAGCTGGGTTTAAAGGCGGTCTGGAGTATCGGACCTTGCTCGAGATTCTAGGGCGGAGCGTAATCACAGGCTCCTCCTTTTAGTGAAGAACTTATGGGAGTTAAGCGTTATCCCTTTTTGTTATATTGTCCCCGTCATCCCCCGCCCGATGTCAGCAGAGCTTGTTAAGGGGGAGCACTTTGTTCTCGCAGACCTTTTCAATTCTATTCCAAGCAGCTCTTCGCAAGTGGGTTCTGCTCAAGCCAGGGTCGTTGAAGAGGCCTTAGTGGAATCTCTTCGACTCGACCAATTAACTTTGGTCGAGCGAGATCCACAACAGGCCCTTTAGGCTGCGAAGAAGAAGAAGAAGAAGAGAGAAAAGAAGAGTGGATGAACCCGAAATTTGTCGACGTGGGATTTAGAGGGACAATGGATTGGATGGATCCAATTGCTAGTGAATTTGTTTGAGGAGGGAAGGGCCTGACATGTCTAGCCTTGCTGTTGGATTCGTCACGTGGATGTGTAAGCGAGCTCCCAGGGGGAAACTACCCTCGGCTCTGAAGTGCTAGGCGGCAAGCGCCCCAAACAGTTTGGTCCGAATGGAGAGGCTTAGGACAGTCCGACTGTTATCATTGTTGATTCTTCGGAACGAGCTTCGGATGCCCTATTGGCTCTAGAGGGTGCCGCCCAGGAAGCTCCTAGGGAGCCTTGCGTGTCAGTGGAGGATGGGGTTCTAGATGGGGGGCCTCCGTCTTGGCAGTGGTGGGGAGGCTCGGTGGAGATGTCGTTGGAGTTCTTTGTTCTTGGATAGGTGATTAGTGCCCAAAAAGTGCTATTTTGAGCCCTATTTATTATAGGTTTTGAGCACTTTTTGTGTACTAATCAACCGAATTAACCCGATTTGCACATTAAGGTCTCGGCTATTCTACTGATCGCATTTGTGGCTAATTTTGCTTGGTTTCAGACCATTTATGCGAATTTGTGCCAGTCATCAGAAACCACGAAGAATTGAGTCGGACTTCATTCTTGGTCGAAATCGGAAGGAAAGAAGAGCAGAAGAGGCAAAGGAAATGAAGAAATGCAGAAATTTTGCGCAGGGTGCAAAATTTTGGCACCCTGCGAAAGTTGCCTTTGCATTTGTGATTTTTTTGGCCTCTTTTGACTTCCGGTTGACCCACATTTTGTATTTTACCATTTTTGCCCTTAATGTATTATGGGTATTGAGGGTATTTTTGTATTTTTGCTTATTTGAGCACTATATAAGCTCAAAGCAAATCTGGTAAGAAACACTTTTCATTCCTGCATTTGATATACAAAGCATTGGGCGGGAGTTTTCCCGCTCATTTTCTTTTCTCTCATTTTCTCTCATTTTCTTCCACTTTCTCGGCTGCTAAACACCCCTTGAGGATGATAACTCAAGGGATGGTTGAAAGCTAAACCTCCTTATCCTTGAAGAGGGAGGGCTATGGGGCTACAATTTTTGAGATGGAAATGATGGTTCTATGTTTTTTAACGCAAGCATTTATTTCCATTAATGTTTCTATCTCTCATTCTAGGTTTTAAATCCCATAGATTTACCTTGATTAGTAGTATTTGGTAATATTAGGTTTGGTGGATGCTTATTCTTTGAATCCATTTGAGATTCAATTAGTTGCCATCTATTTGTCACTATAGGGTAGATCAAGGATATATGTTTTCACTGTCGGGGAGCATTAATGTCCAATAAATGCTATATTTCAAAAGGAAAATTATTAGGGGTTAGTTTTTATAGCCAAATGAAGATATGGTTTGGGAAATGACTATAGGTCATCCTCCCCAGCGTGAGGAAAAGGACCAAGAACCTCGATTTACCATAGGACCTCAACTTGATGAGCCAATGTAAAGTTTCTTTTTCATATTTTTAGTTCGGTTATTTTCGGCTATGAGCCATTCACCTATCTTGTTTTTACAACACCCCTAATCAAGTGAAATTCACCTTTTGAACCAAGCGCAAAATCATTTACCACGAAGAAAACCCATACATGTTCAACCACAGAGCGGCTATGTTATTGCATTAGCTAGGCTATGGCGGTAGGAGGTGGGTATAAATTTGCATTGATTGGCATAATTGCTACCACGAGAACGAATGGCGCCGTTGTAGGGGATGGTGCCTTTGTGCAAATGTTGAGTTGTTGAACTTGTGATCCACATCACAAGTGTTGGTGAATTTTCAACCTTTATATTTTTAGTGTTATTTCCCCTAGCAGTTCATTGTTAAGGTGATTCAATTTTTATACTATCCATATACAATTTCTATTTTTATTTTTTGCTAACATTAACCTTTTTGGTAGCTGTTTTGTTTTTGTCTCTTCTTTGTGTTTTGTGTTGTTTTTCATGTTTTCTTGGGATAGGAACACAGCAGGCAAATTAGAAAGGAGCAGTGCTCCATAAGAACAGAGCTGTGAAGTGAGCTTGAATAGTCAACAGATGGAGCCTCCACACGAACAACAGTAGCAAGGGATCTGGAGGAATCTAATGCATATAGGACCATAAAGACCATATACACCCTCCAAGAGTGAGTGCCCTCATTTGTTTGTGCCTCCTCTAGAGGACATAATTATCAAGGTACATTTATTGCCCTTGCTCCCACTTTCCATGGGATGGAGAGTAGAAAATCTCTATTCACACATAGGAGTTAAAGTATGCAATACTTTCAAGAGACATCTCGATGTGGATACGATGGTGAAGTTTTTTCCCTCTCGACTGCGAAGGACAAGGCTAAGATTTAGCTTAACTCCATGAGTCGAGACCATCGGGGAGTAGGCGGACATATGGCGGATTTTTGAAGAAATTCTTCAGCACTCATAGAACCAATAGTTTGAAGAGGTAGATTTACACCTTTGTAGCTCACGAAAATGAGAAATTCTACCAGTGCTGGGAGAGGTACTTGGAAACCATCAATGCATGTACTAACCATTGCTTTGATACTTGGATCTTTAGTTAATCATACATGATGGAATGTCCCTGCTTCCCATGGGCTTGGTTGTTGGGCTAATAATGTGTGTGTGTGTGTGTGTGTGTGTGGGAGGTGGGGAGGACTTCATAAGTAAAAATCTAGAAGAAATGTGGTTCTGAGATTATGTGTGAGACATCCAAATCATGGGATGAACCCAGCCCCCGAGGGGGCGAGGATGGGACTATAACTTGATTCAAAGGGGAGACATGTACTCACTGGAGGACATGGAGATGAAGAAACGAAACTATCCACCTTAATTTAGAAGGTTGGAGGAGCGGAAATCACTATGAGGTCGGCGATGGCGAGGCATCAATGCTTCTTGACCTTTCTTCATTGTCGGTCTGCGAGCACGAGAAACCTTGCTTTCGGTGTTCCTTGATGGGGATATGATGGTGAACGACGATGCGTGGGTGTCCTGACCACCAACCCAGCGCGCTATATGGCAACATAACCCCTAGCCTGGAGGAACCATCCTAGCACTCTCTGAAGCTGACCCCTCCGCCCTTAGGTGCCCCTATTTGCATAGTATCAGTATGGTTCTTCATTCCAGCCATAGTCAGCACCATCATCATCCTTAGTTGAGCAAGCTATCATGAACTTGAGCAAGGTGGTGGGCAATTTTGTCGGAAGAACAAAAGGTAGTGAATGCCCGAGTGTGGGAGGATTGATCTGATGAAGGCACATTGAAAAGAGATAAAGAACCTACGATTCTGAAATTTCCCAAGATTTGACGGCTTTGTAGTACTCAGTTTCAAGGTTGACCCGACCAGTAGTGGAGTGCGCGAGAAAGGAAATTTCCCTCTCAGACACAGCCTAATCCTAGGGGAGTGCATGAATTGAGCTCTTCTAGTGAGCCAAATCCCAGGATAGATGAAGTTAAAGCAATTATCACTTTGAGAAGTGGTAAAAGGTTAAGCATTGATCTTTAAACCCAGCGAAGAAGAAGGCCGGGGAAGCGAAGGCAGACGGAGGAGAAGTGATAAAGAAAATGCGGTGAAAAATAGCATACCCCCACCTTTTCAGTAAGCACTAAAAGCCAAGAAAAAGGCCATCAACCAGGCTGAAATATTAGAGGTGCTAAGGCAGGTGAAGGTCAACATCCCCCTGCTTGACATGATTAAACAAGTCCCAACATATGCTAAATTTTTAAAGGACCTGTGCATAGTGAAGAGAGGGTTAAATGTCGACAAGAAGGCCTTCCTGACAGAACAAGTCAGTGCCATCATTCGATTCTGGACGCTCGGTAAAAATTACAAAAATCGGGTTTCACTGTCTGGTGAATCTCGGGCTTGCACTTGTGTAGAAAAGGCGCTAGACTTAGAGCGGTGTCAACTTTGCTACCTTAGTCGGTCATCTAAACAAGCAGGTTTAGGAGAGCTTAAGCCCACCACCATCATGTCCCTATGACAGATCCATAAAAATCGAAGGGCACACTATGGAGGATGTTTTGATGAAGTGGACAAATTCTACTATCTGTCGACTTTGTTATACTTGTCTGAGGCAGAGTGATGGGGACTAATTATGTGCCTATCATCCTCGGAAGACCATTCTTGGCCACTTCTAATGCAATTATCAATTGTCGAAATGGAGTTATGCAACTTACATTTGGGAACATGACCTTGGAACTCAACATCTTCCACTTGAGTAAAAATCGCCACAGTAGGTGGAAGAGTGCAGAAAGGAAGTTGCATAATTGATACAATTCTAGAGGAACAAGATGATCGAATGACAAATACGGGATGTTAATTGAGAGGTATTATCAGTTGTTAGGCTGAGGAAGTCAGACTTGAATAAATGCATGGGTAATGGAGAAAAAGAGGGGGAAGTGCCTTCTTTGATTGAGGAAGGAATCAATGAGCCTCAAAAATTTGGATCTCAAGCCTGTAGAACTAAATGTGCATACTTAGAAGAACATGGGCGAGTGCTGAGTGGTCACTATCCTCCTGCTCGGTACTTCATAGGAAAACAACCTTACGGACATCCTCGAGGAGGAAGCAAGCGGTATTGGGTGGAAAATCAGCGACCTGAGGAATTAGCGACGGTATGCACACATCATATCTATTTGGAGGAGGAAGCAAAATCGGTAAGATAAGCCAGTAGGAGATTGAATCCTCACATGTAAGGGTGAGTACGTGTAGAAGTCTAACATTTTCTGGCCGTTATCATTTACCCCCGTATCAGATAGCACTTGGGTGAGTCCAGCCGGGTTGTGCCAAAAATCGGGGTGACTATTGCATAATGAAGGGAGGAAATGCCCTTTGCCTACCACGGTTGGAGGGTATGTATTGATTCTGAGGAAAGGTTAAACGAGGTGGCGAAGGATTACTTCCTCTGCGCTATGAACCGGCTTCTTGAAAGATTCCAGGCCCGACCACTTTTACTACTTCTGGATGGCTATTTGGCTACTTCAGTTGAGATTACTGAAGACGAGGAGAAGACCATCTTCCCTTTGCCCATTTGGCATATACTACGGGGAGGATGCGGCTGTGTAATGCCACTTACGTTCCGGTGATGCATGCTTAGTATCTTGATAATTTGGTGGAGATCATTATGGGAAGTCTACATGGATGATATTCGGTTTATGGAGGGCTAAAGAATGCTTGAGTCAACTTAGAACGATCATCCATAGATGTATTAAGAAGAACTTAGTCTTGAATTAGGAAATATATGCCATTTATAGTCAACGAGGAATTTATCTTGGGACATAATATTTCTAATGAAGGAATTGGGTTGACAAAGGAAAAAAATTGAATTGATTTTAAGCTACTTCTGAATGTGAAATTGTGAAGAGGCAATTCTTAGGGCATGTAGGCTTTTACAGGAGGTTCATCAAGGATTTTTCAAAAATTGCCAAGCTTCTTTATAAGCTACAGGAGAAGGACGCTAAATTCGTTTGGGATGAAGATTGTCAGAAGAGCTTTGAGGAGCTTAAGGCCTACTTAACCACTGCACCAATAGTGATAGCCCCCAACTGGAAGTTACCTTTTAAGGATATGTACAATGCAAGCGATCTCGCCATTGGGCGGGTTCTCGAGGCGGGAGAGAAGAAGGAAAGGCCTTATGTGGTCTACCATGAAACAACAGTTGAATGAGGCATAGAGGAATTACACCACCACAAGAAGAGGCTGTGCGATGGTCTATGCTGTGGACAAATTCGTACATACTTGGTAGGTGGGGACATCGTAATCTTCACGGATAATTCGGCACAGGTACCTTCTCCTGTAATACAGGTAGACTTATTAGGTGGAGTCCTCCTCCTTGAGAATTCAGCACAGCGGATCAAGGATAAAAGGGGGTGGAGAATGTTATTTGTGGATTATCTCGCAACTAACCATAACACACAACACCCACAACCCTCAATTAATGATGAGTGTCTGAGAACCCACTATTTGCTAGTGGAAAATGCCCCATGGTATGCTCACATTGCTAATTTCTTGGCAACAGGAGAGTTACCAGTAGACTAGAAGGCACAAGACAAGAAGTTCTTCTTCGCAAAAATTCACTCCTACTATTAGGAAGAGCCCTTCATGTACAAATATTGTGCTGACAAGATAATCAGAAGATGTGTCCCTGAGGGAGAACAACAAGGGATACTCAACCATTGCGATGAGAATGCACGTGGAGGCCATTTTTCTTCCCAGAAAACCGCCATGAAGGTGCTACAATATGGGTTTTATTGGCCTTCTCTTTTAAAGGATGCCTGCACCATATGCAGGGAGTGTGACAAATGGCAAAGATTGGGGAAAATCTCTCATCGACACATGATGCCTCTGAACCCGATCTTGATAGTTGATTTGTTCGATGTTTAGGGCATCGACTTTATGGGACCATTCCCTTCATTGTTTGGATACATCTACATTTTGGTGGGAGTCGACTATGTGTCAAAATGGGTTGAAGCAGTGCCTTGCAGAGCAGCAGACCACAGGGTGGTGTTGAAATTCATGAAGGAGAACATCTTCTCCAGATTTGGGGTCCCCAAGGACATAATCAGTGATGGAGGTTCACATTTCTACAACAAACCTTTCGAGAACCTACTAGCTAAGTATGGTGTAAAGCACAAAGTGGCCACCCCTTACCATCCTCAAACCAGTGGTCAAGTTGAGCTCGCCAATAGGGAAATCAAAACAATATTGATGAAAGTGGTGAGCTCAGTGAAAATTTAGTCTCGAGCTTTTTTGGGTCCTTATGGGCATCTGAATGCCTCTGAGACCATCCTTGGTATGTCCCTTATCCTTTAGTTTATGGAAGGCGTGTCACTTATATGGAAGTGGGTATAAGGCATGGTGGGCGGAGTCAAATAGGCGGAACTAGTTATGACGCCCCAAACCGGGGTGTCAGTTGACTACAGATCAGCAGCGGAATACTGTTTGTCTTGTATCGCAAGACTTCATTACAGTAAAAATGGCCACTTGGGCCCTGCATGTCTCATCAAATATTCAACTGACTATCTCCAATAGTCAGGAATTTATACATTACTCTTAATACAAATACATATTAAAATTATAAAATTCTAATACATATTATCCCACAAAACATCTGACTAACTTTGGCTTTCTTCAAAATCGGCCTCATGATGGCGTCTCCCCCGAGTGCTCTCCACATGCACGAAAAAAATGTTCCCTCGATAGGGTGAGCTATCGCCCAGTAGTGGAATCACCCTAAATGGGTTACTCTCCTTTAAGTGCATATGTCTCCAGCTGGCTTACACACTCAAGTAAATGCGTGATTCTACTTGAATGTCTACATGCCCATTCCGTATCTCTCGAGTTCTCATAGGCTCATCACACTTGCCTAAGCCGTATATGAGGAAACTAATCATTTTCAAAACAAAACTTGTTGTTCTTGAGAAATATCTTACGAAGATGTCGGTAAAATATGGGACACCTTCGAGGAGAATTGGTTGAGTGAGCTTTGAAAGCAGTCATGGTCCTCATCGAAATGATACGTTGGCCCGTCTCAGACTCGATTCTGGGAAAATCATCACCTTGAAATTCCTTTGTAGCCATGTTAGATTTCGGAAAATTCATGTCATGCACTAACACCTAATCTTTAGGTTACCCGGTCACGTATGAAAGTACGTTATCTTGGAATTTGCAAACCGTTTATCTGATATATCAAATATATCAGTATGCGACATTTTCAAATTTGCACTCACAACAATGTCATTGATAGTGATCAACCATCACCCCAGTGCCACTTGAACAATTTACAATATCATCTCGATGGCTTACACACACACAATTATATTCCATATAATTATGTCCTTATGTTAACACATTAAAATCATGTATTAACTATCTATTCCTTTGATCCACCAACTCAAGCCATTCTCTGTTCTGCAATCCATTACAAAATTAGCTCGCGTGAAATTTAATTGCGAACCACGAGCAATTCGATTTGAATCACTCGCCCGAAACACATTCTCTCACTTTGGTTCCACTTGCTTGAACCTAAATCCATGGCCATTTCCGGCTCATACGCTGACACACAATTTATTTTCGCAAATTATGAAACGAGCACCCCAAACAGCCCACACAATCACGAATTTGTTCAAAATGGGCTCCAAAAATTCTCGAAATTCAGCGGTCGGTTCCCGAGTTTTGGGGCCAGATCAAGCATTTCGTTCAAGGCCTCAATCAAGCGAAACATTATAAAATACTTAAATAAAGTATAAAACCCAAGTAGGATAAATACACCTTACGAATTTGTCAGAAACTCCCGACTTTTTGGTGTTCGCGTATTTCGTTACGTAGATGACTTTGCCTTCAGTCAGGAAGAACTGTAATTAGATTTTAAGTATAGATCAGAAAAAGAAATGAAGAAGAAAAAATAAAAAAATATTCTCTCTCTCCCTGTGCTCCTCTTCCTCAGGCGTCCTCTCCTCGCTACGATTGATTTTTCCTTTTATTATTATATTATTATTATTATTATTATTATTATCATTTTGAATACATGTTTCATATTATTTCATTCGAGTCGGTTTTTACCCCGAAACAATTTATTTCTTTTCAGTTCACTTTATTTTAAATGAACTTAGCCCAAGTCATTTCCTAACTTTCGAGATTTTTGTAAAAATATCGTCTCTGAAGTCACTGGCGGCTTATCACCTAGAAAATCGTAAAATATTATGTTTATCTCGAGTGTGGAACTTTTAAGGTCGCTGGAGTTTCACAAGGCAGATTTAGCGGTGATGCTGTTTTGCGTCATCCGGATACAGAAAATTTCGAGTTTTTCAAAATTGAAATTACCGTTTTACCATTTTTAGAAAAATTGAATTTTTCTCGGGTTTTACATGGATATGGGAAGAGCCGGCCTGAAAAGGCTCCTTGATATCAATGAGCTAGAAGAGCTGAGAAATGATGCCTACTTCAACTCGAAGATTGCAAAAGACAGATTAAAGAAGTGGCATGATCAGCTGATAACCCACAAAAACTTCTAACAAGGAGACCCAGTATTTGTACATGACTCAAAAGCTCCACCTCTTCAGAACTTAAACTTCAGAGAAGTCAAGATAAGTTGGACCATTCATAGTCCATCAAGTCTATCTCGATGGATCGATGGACACAGCAATTCGAGGACATCGGACAATTGGCGAGAGACTAAAGCCACATGTGAGTGACCTGCGTGAGCGAGGAATGCCTCCTTGACCCTCCATAAATCAGAAGGCTACTCTGGGTTTGGCTTGGTCTCCACCCAGGAATGAAATCTTAGTTCCATTTTTTTTGTGTTTAATGAATTTTATTTGGGTTATTCTAAGTTTTATTTACGCTTTCCCCTTAATTGTAGCTTAGTTTTAATTGCATTTTCTTAATCTCTTATGCACATTCTCATAAGTCTTGGTATTTTGGTTTGCAAGTGTTACAGAGGAATAGTTGTAGCAACAGGTTGGATTTTCACATCCTATGAAAATTACAATGAAGGTCGCCCGTAGAAGAAGAGATCATCCCATCTTCTCCATTTCCGTCCTTCTCCAGTCACCCAAACATGGCCAAGACCCGTGGAGGGCACAGTTTTAGGCCTCGAGTGTGCCCTTCCTCTCCACCCCCTGTTGTTGAGTAGAGCACTCCTGATGCATTCTTCTTGTATCCCTGCCCTTGTTCCTCACTGGCACCATACTCCCGCCTTGGGTATGACCTTTAGAGTTGGGCCTACTCGCCATCTCTTGCTCGCGCGGCCGTCTGGAGGCCTCGCCTCGAGGCCACGACTTTGGGCCAGACGAGTCATGCGGTTCGGCCCGGGAGCCCCATTAGTATGCAGGTGAGGAGACCGGTGATGACCTGCCCCCCGGATCTATCCCACGCTTCTATTGTTAGACAATGACCACTATGTTCCACCACCAGATGCCCGTGCCTTGCCGCCAGACAGACGCGAGAAATTCGAGAAATTGCGGTACTGGGTGCATTGTGAGACATATTATGATTTTCCATCTTTTGCTGCAGATCCCGAGCTCAGAGATTCCATGAGGCTTGTGTAGCGGTACTCCTTGGAGCCTTTTATGACCCCGTTTTGGTTCTTCTACCCCCGGGTGGTCATTGAGTTCTACTATACCATGACATCCATGAGAGTACCTTATCCTAATATTATCAATTTCTCGATTGGCAATGTGAGGGTGCCAGTCGTGATATTACTGTTGCATTCCATTCCCAGGTGTCACAGCCAACTCAGCAGTTACAGTGGCCCTACCCTTGCTTAGGGAGATGGTTTGCATATTATCCAGAGATATGACAACGAGTGCGTACTTTTGAATGGCTAGAGTATGCTCTTATCGACCGTGTATTGCGATTAAATGTCTTCCCCATCCGACTATCTTGTATAGTGGAGAGGAGCTATACTGGAGGCTCTATATCGCATATATGAGGGTTTTTGGTTCAGCTCCGCTGAGCTTTTCATGACATCCTTGTTCCACTTTGAGGACAAGGTCCACCGCAGGAACCTGATCGGGCTGAATCATTACCACTCCTATTTATGATGCTACTATGCTAGGTGTTAAAGCATATGGGTTTTCCTGCTGAGCTCCGATTGGAGCGTCGCCAACATTGCGAGGCCATTCTTATGTTGAAAGGTGGCAGTTTCTACCCCGTGCCCAGAACATTCCACCTCAGGACATAGTTGGGGGTATATCAGTTGACCATCCTACAGAGGATACAGAGGAGCCCCAGATTGCACCATCCGTAGCTCCATCAGTCACTGCTCCATTACCTACATCGCAGACATCCTCTGCACCTCTGGTGCCTCCAACTCTTACATTGTCAGTTGGACCTAGTACATTAGCGCCACCACCGTAGCATATCACCATATCCACTCGAGATTTTCTCGCTATTATGGATCTTGATCTGTACGCTTATACGTCAGGCATCTTTTTGTAGTTGCCCGTACAATATGGGTGAGAGGATGACACGCCTGACGCCATTGCACATGACCACGCCATCCTTGTGCAGATTTAGAGTCACATGGGCCTGCCTCTTATCTCTCTGCTCGGTACACGCACAGGCTCTTGAATCTCCTTGACACAGTGGTAACCACACACTGGCTTTCTGGCTTCATTGGACATGCTAGTGGCAACAACAGCAGATTCTCCTCCAGCTTCATCAGCAGCTCCTCAACTTGCCCATGCAAAGGATGACATACCACCTACTGCTTACCATTGAGGAGGTAGCACTTACTTCTCTAACTTTCCAATCTGAGCCCCATTGCGGACAATGAGACGTTTGGTTGGGGAGGAGAGTTAGCGAAGGAAGGGGCTTTTACATTTATGTTTTGTTTCTATTTTGAGCAAGTTTTTTTTTTTTTTTGTGAAGATTAATGACTTGCTGTTTAGTTTCTGTTTGTTTTGGTTGTGAAGCTTTTAGTTTCTTTTTGTAAAGCCAAAAAATAGCGATATATTTTTTTATACATACCATACAACTCACACTTATAGTTGCAAAATTACACCCGAATTTTTTTTTTTTTGTGTTTTGCCTAACTTGCAGTTTGAAAAATTGATGTTAGATTGGTTTCATGCTTAATTAAGTGGATGATCAGTTAAATTCTTAGTGCTTTCAACCTTTTTCTTCCACCCCTAGCTAATCACACACTATGCACATAAGGTTTCAACAGTAAGTTGAAAAACTGCCTAACCTCCTAAATCTTGCAAAAGCCTATCCTAGTTTCATTTACTACCTTCAATAGGTTAAGGAACCCTAGGAAAAGAAGGCCAATGAGTCTTCCAAAACAAAAAGAAAAAGAAAAGAAAAAGAAAAAGAAGAAAATTGCTTTGCTTTGCCTTGAAACGAAGCATGATGGGGGTATGCGCAAAAGATCTTTAAAACTAGTGCCACTAAGCCCATTTGGCGGTTGGGAGCCACCGACTTAGTGCTTGCTACATGGGTGAATGGGTGAGGTGGAGTGAGTTGTAGGTGTTGGAGTCTCGAAGTCATTTGAAGTCCGGGGTGAAACTGAAGAGTTTGTGGTTGAAAAATCCTTATGACTTGATGCCCTAAGCCTTAATTGGTTGGGAGTCATCAGTGGATCCACAATTACATGGACTTTGGTGATCGATTCTCGACCATTACCCTATCACAAAAGAATTATGGAATAAGAGTAGGTCTGATCTATTTGGAATTAAATTAGTGTCTTAGGTTAGGCGGTAAGCTTGGTTGGAAAGTCTGGATTTAACGGTTATTATTTGAAAACTAATCATATAAGCGGCAGATTTTAGTGGAAATTCAGAGTTCTCTAGAGAAGGAAACTCTTTTGATACTGAATTTTGTATGGCATCCACTCTCTCGTGATGGTTATTGGGCGAGGTTTCGGTGATTCTCATTGAGGGTTAGGCATTAGTCATCCACATACTTTTTGAAATACCATTTTTGAGAACATAATTTTGTTATTATTTTGTTTTCTCTCTCTTTCTTTCTTTCATTGCTAAGGGACTGACAATGTGTCGGTTGGGGGGAGTGATTAGTGCCCAAAAAGTGCTATTTTGAGCCCTATTTATTGTAGATTTTGAGCACTTTTTGTGTACTAATCAACCGAATTAACCTGATTTGCACATTAAGGTTAGAATTTATTCACGACGCATTTTTTAGCTCATTTTGTAGTTTTGAATGTTGCCTGGGGTTGTCGGAGTCATCAAGCCTGCGAAGAATTCGGTCGAACTACGACATTCTGGATCGGAAATAGGAAGAAGAATAGAAGGCGAGAAATGAAGTAATGCGAAATTAAATTCGCGCCTACTTGGTGCCTTTGTTTGTGATTTTATTTATTGACTTAGGTTGACCCTTTTGTATTTTACCATTTTTTTCTCTTAATGTATTATAGGTATTGAGGTATTTTTGTATTTTGCTTATTTGTTTTATATAAGCTCAAAATCGGCCAAACACTTTTCATTCTTGCATTTGATATACAAAGCACTAGGCGGGAGTTTTCCTGCTCATTTTATTTTCTCTCATTTTCTCTCATTTTCTCTCATTTTCTTACTTCGCTGACCTTGAGCACCCTTGAGGATAGAAACTCAGGGATGGTTAGTAAACCTCCATACCATCCTTGAAGAGGAGAGCTCTGAGGGCTTGATTTTGAGGTAAAATGATGGTTCTTTGTTTTTAACGCAAGCATTTATTTCCATTAATGTTTCTATCTCTCATTCTAGGTTTAAATCCCTTAGATCTACCTTGATTGACCAGTATTTGGTAATCTATTAGGGTTCAGTGGATGCTTATTGCTAGATCCGTTGAGATTCAGTTAGTTGCCATCTATTTGTCACTATAGGGTAGATGGATATATATTTTCAACGTGGGAACGTAATGTCCAATAGATGCTATATTTCAAAAAAGGAAAATTATTAGGGTTCGGTTTTATAGCCAAATGAAGATGGGTTCGAGGAAATGACTATAAGAGTCATCACTCCCAATGAGAAGGACGAGAACCTCTCATTTACCTTAGGACCTCGACCACAAGTGGCGTCTTGGAAGGATTTCACTCATATTTTTAGTTCGATTTATTTTTAGCACGCAAACCATTCACCTCCACTTTGTTTTACAACACCCTAATCCAATGAAATTCACCTTTTGAACCAATGCAAATCATTTACGAAGAAAACCCATCCACAATGTTCAACCACAGAGCTGCTTATCTGCAGTAGCTAGGCTATGACGATGCAGAAGAATTGGTATAAATTTTGTTGATTCGAAGCGCAACCTCTTTGGTACACGAATCAGGCTTGCCGAATCACTTTGTGGGCGAAGGGTCTGGTGGGTTGGTGCTCAGCTCACCAGTTAATTACGGTGAGAGTGGTGAGCGCCGTCGTACGCTAATCACGAGTCTTGATACCTCCCAGTCGATCATCAACCGCTAGATTCCCTTCAATTAGAGGGATACTTTTATCGCTAATATGTGCGATCTCTACCCCATCAGCCATCGGATACCAGTGGTGGCGCTTGCAGAGGAGTACTATATCCCCTTCCCCAATTATTTGGATAAAAAGTCCTACCTGCGTGTGGTTGAGGATGGAAATGCATCTTGACCATGATTTCAAAGTTGCGGCTGGTATAATTCTGTACCTCTTCTCCTTTTTTTTTTTTGTTTGAACGCGAATTCTCGTGCCATCAATTTGTTCTAATGCCTTATCTTTTGTAGGTTGTCACTACCATCCGGAACATGGCTTATCGGCACATGGGAACCTATCTCCCGGTTGGACCGATGTCTTCGGCCGAAATTTCGCGACAACATCTTTGGGTTCATAGTCTCGAAGCCTGATTCTCTAGATGGCGCCCTCGACAAGGCGGGGCGGCTAAGTCACAGGTACTAGGAGCGGAAGGCCAAGGAGGGCACTGACAGGGCATTGATAGAGCCATGGGCACGGAGAAGGATGAGGCTAAGGAGAAGTCTTAGATTACCCAGCTAGGCTGGTCGAGCCCGGGTGACAGTGGCAGGAGGATGAGACCACTTGCACGGAGGTTGAGATGAATCCTTTTACGTTGGAGTTGGGGGCGGCAAAAGATGAAGTATCCTTTTTTTAGTCCCAATCCGGTAAAGACAAAGAAGCCATAGAGAAGGACTACTAGAATGCCCTAGAGGTGATCTTTGCCTACGGCTACGAATGTTGTATGTTCAAACATAACATCCATGGAAGCCAACCAGAGGTTCCAGACGGCATGCCTAACTCCTCCAACCTGTTGTCTCCAGAGTTTTTTGCGAACCCTAGGTGCCCCCCAGCCTTAGTAATCATTGAGGTGGCAGCAAATGAGGTGGATTTGATCGAGCCAACCAAGGATCTTGAGGAGAATGCCTCCGTTGGGAATCAAGGCTAACTTTGCTCTTCTTCCCCCCCATTTTCTTCATTTAAAAATAAAAAAAACTTTTGTAAGGGGCCCTGTTTGGCCACTAAGACATACATATTTTTGTAGTCACTGACACTCATTGGCATATTTTAATGAAATGCAATTTTTGCTATTCTCATGTACTGAATCTTTACTATTTCTCGTCCTTTCCATGAACATTGTCTGGGATAGTTAAGTCTTTTAGGGGTTAGGAGATGGTAGAAATTGTGCTTAGGTGAATAAGAGCGAACATAATTCTTAGGCTTTAATAATGGCTTAAAACTCTTGTATCTTATACATGTCGACGGGCTGCCAGATCACGGTATTTGGCTCTTTGAAAGTGATAGTAGACTTAGAGCCATATCTCTGGTCTTTTGAAAGTGCCAGTAGGCTTAGACCCATAAGTTTGGTCTTTTGAAAGTGCCAGTAGGTTTAGAGGCTCTATTCTTTTGAAAGTGCTAGTAGGCTTAGAGCCCGCAAGTCACGGTCTTTTAGAGAGACCTTTATTAGGCCCGAGCTAGGTACGGTGTTTTGAAGTCTTAACAGGCTTAGAGTCCACAAGTATGATCTTTTGAAAGATGCGTGGCTTAGAGCCATAAGTGGTCTTTTTGAAAGTGCCCGTGGGCTTAGAGCCATAAAATACGGTCTTTTTTGAAAGTGCCGACGAGGCTTAAACCATAAGTGCAGTCCTTTGAGTGCCAACATGCTTAGAGCCACAAGTCTAATCTTTTGCATGGGGGTGGTTGCAAAGATTGAAAGAAAACACTTAAAAGGAAAATGTTATGAAATGAGGGAACTCTATTGATAATACCTCTTAAGATGCGTAGAATTCCACATCCTAGGTACATGAGTCTCGTCTAGTTTATTGAGTGCGTATGAGTTGACTGCCCCCACTTTCACTATTATGTACAACCCTTCATAATTTGGGCTAGAACTTGCTAGCTGCCGGGTCTGCCAGGTCTACTGTGTTTTCAAAGACCCTACTTAAAACTAGGTCTCAGACTCGGAATGTACGCGACCTTGCATGCCTGTTATATATATTCTTCAGCCTTTGTAGGTACGAGGCTATACATATAGGGACTGCTTCCCGAAGCTTGTCTACCATATATAGGTCTTTGGTGAAGGCTTCAATATTAGTCTTTCTAGGGATTTCAGTCCAAAGTGTGGGCATCCTAATTTTTGTAGGAATGATGGCTTCCATCCCATAGGTGAGGGTAAATGATGGGCTTCCGGCTAGTTGTCCTATAGGCCCAAAGAACTCCTGGTAGCTCGTCCACCTATTTTCCCTTAGCCGAATGTAGACGCTTTTTCAAAGCCATAAAGAGGGTTTTTTTGGATGCTTCCACCTGGCCATTACTCTGTGGATACCGTGGGGTTGAATACAAATTTATGATCTTCAGCTCCTGGCATAAATTTGTGTATACATTGCTATCAAATTGTGGCCCATTGTTAGTAATAATCGACTAGGGTATTTCGAACGGGCAGATGATTCTATTCCATACAAATTAGACGACATCTTATCCTTAATGGAGGTGAAGGCTTCACTTCTATCCACTTAGTAAAATAGTTGGTGGTGTAAAACCCGAGAAAAATTCATTTTTTTATGAAAAAGGTAAAAAGGTAATTTCGATTGGAAACTAAAAATTTTCTAGATCTCGGATGACGAAATTAACTTCACCGTTGAATTCTTCACGTGAAATCTAGTTACCTCGTCGAATTTCGTCAGATTTCGAGACAGTCGAAAGTTCACGTTTTTCGAGACACCAAGTGTCGGGTGACACATGGCATGACCATGTGATGCCACATGGAACCCTAAGAATATGACACATGGCATGATCCATGTGTCACTTTAGATGATTCTATTCCATACAAATTAGACGACATCTTTATCCTTAATGGAGGTGAAGGCTTAACTTCTATCCACTTAGTAAAATAGTCGTTGGTGTAAAACCCAGGGAAAAATTCATTTTTTATGAAAAAGGGTAAAAAGGTAATTTCGATTGAAAACAAAAAATTTTCTAGATCTCGTATGACGAAATGGACTTCATCGTTGAATTCTTCACATGAAATCTAGTTACCTCGTCGAATTTCGTTAGATTTGAGATAGTCGAAAGTTCATGTTTTTCGAGACAGGAATTAATCGGGTGACACGTAAGCATGACCATGTGATGCCACATGGAACAAGGGAAGTGACATGGCATGAGCCATGTGGTGCACTTGGAATAAATGGCTCACATTGAGCCATGTGTTGAATGCTGTAATAAAGAAGAAATAAAAAATAAGAAAATGTCGAAAAATACATGGAGATGACAAGAGTGGCTAGAGGAAAGTGGAGGAAGTTTCCCAGCTTTGATGAGTCGATTGAGAGTAAAAAAATCAAAAGGAGAAATGGAAAAGTGAGAGAAGAGAAAAAAAGAAAGAGAAGAGAAAAGAAAGAGATGAGAAAATGAGAGAAAAGAGAAAAAGAAAATGAAAAGGAAATAGGATGGGGAGCAAACAAAGGGAGGAGTGCGTTGGATAAGGGAGGAAGATAAGCAAATAAGGAGAGAAAAAGAAGAGGAAAATGGATAGAGAGAGAAAGAGAGGAGAGGGAGAAAAAAGGGAGATTTTCTTGGCGTTCCGATGGTTGGAGATCGACAGTCCGAGAAGAAAAGTCTATCCACGCATCGCGAACTACGTGTAGGTACCAAAATCTTGAGTTTCGTCAAACTCCACGAGGTAGGGAATTTTCCTACTTGGAATATTTTTAGCCTAAAAGCCATGTAATGTCATAGGCTATCTTTGGGGCCGTGATAAGCTGTATGATTTAGTCCCAAGATTTTGGGACTGAATATTGGAAATTTTGAGACTGGTTCCATGTAGTCTCGGACTGTTTTGAGGTTTGGTTTTTTATTCCCAGGACCGATGTCTTCGGGTTTTGTTATGTGTTTTGGTATCACAGTGATTCGGTGACGAATGGAACCAAAAATGGTTCATGGTCGTGAAGGGACAAAGAGGTGCCTACTGTTTATGGTCTAGAGATTTGGACCATTTGTGTGTATTGTTAGACCAAAATAAATATCTGTTGTGTGTGTAAAAATCGTGTTATTATGTGCTTGCGTAATGTATTAACATGGAAATTGTGATGAATGGAAATTATATGTAGGAAATATAATTATCTAGAATTTATAAAAGTTGCATGTAGCATGACTTAGCATGAAATGGCATGATTGTATTTCATATGCACGATCACATCACGTTGAGTCGGGTGTGGGTGTATGGTACTGTTATTCACTATTCTTGGTGAATGTGTGGTGAGCTAGGAAATGGGACCACGTCTAAAATCGAGACTCATGGTTGTATAAGACAATCGAGACTCATTTGTCGATTTTACCTATAAGCACGAGGAGAGCCTTGACTATTTCTTGATGGGGATATATGATGGTGAACAAGCCCATATTGTGGGCCACGATATAAGCCACGACCCAGCACCGTACAACCCAATACATATAATCCTAGCGGAGGAACCATCAACCTCTCCGAGGAAGCGAACCTCCACCATGTAATGCCTTTCTTTGCCTGACAGCAGTATGGATCCTCATCCCAACCATAGCCACCACCATCCTCATTTCCAGTGGAGCAAGCTATCATGAACTTGAGCAAGGTGGTGGGTAATTTTGTGGAAGAATAGAAGGCAGTGAATGCCCAGGCTAACCAGAGGATTGATACAGTAGAAGGCACATTGAACAAGAGATAAGAACCTACGGTCACGAAATTTAAAAAAATTTGACAACTGTACTGATTTAAGGTTGACCCCGACGGTAGTAGGTGCGGGAAAAAGGAAATTCCTCTCGGACATAGCCCGATCTGGGGGTGCGTGAGTAAGCTCTTCCCGGTGAGCGAATCCGAGGATAGATATGAAGTTAAACGGCTATCACTTTGAGAAAGTGGTAGGAGGGTTAAGCGGCTAGTCCCCCGAGCTAACGAGAAGAAGGCGGGAGAGGCGAGAAGGTAGACCGGAGGAGGATGTGATCAAGAAATGCGGTGAAAAAGAGGCACATCCCCACCTTTTGCGCAAGCACTAAAGCGAAAAGGCGCATCAATGGCTGAAATATTAGAGGTGCTAAGGCAAGTGAGGTCAACATCTCCCTACTTGACATGATTAAACAAGTCCCAACGTATGCCAAATTTTTAAAGGACCTGTGTACAGTAAAGAGAGGGTTAAATGTTGACAAGAAGGCCTTCCTGATTGAACAAGTCAGTGCTACCATATAGTGCAAGATTCTAGTAAAGTACAAAGATCCGGGTTGTCCTACCATCTCGGTGGTCTCCCGGAGTGCTTGTGTAAGAAAGACAGCGCTGAACTTGGGAGCCGGTGTCGGCTTCTTTGCCTTATTCGGTGTATAAGCGGCCCGGGTTTGGGAGAGCTTAAGCCCTTCCATCACATTGTCCCGCTGCGAGATAGATCCATAAAATACCCAGGGCACGGGTGGAGGATGTTTTAATACGAGTGGTTGATTCACCACTATCCACGCGCGGAGCTTTGTTGTGCTTGATACAGAACCGGTTGTAGTAGGGACTAATTATGTGCCTATAATCCTCGGAAGACCATTCTTAGCCACCTCCAATGCAATCATTAATTGTCAAAATGGAGTTATGCAACTTACATTCGGGAACATGACTTTGGAGCTCAATATCTTCCACTTGAGCAAAAAACATATGCAACCAGTGGAAGAGGGTCCAGAGGAGGCTTGCATAATTGACACTATCCTAGAGGAACAAGCTGAGCAGCAACAATTACAGCATGTGCTGATTGAGGAATTATCTGAGTGTTCCGAAGAGCTGCAGGGAACCCAAGACTTGTATACTGTATAGAGGCCATGGAGAAAGAAGGAAGAAATCCTACCTTTGTTGATGGAGGCAAAAGCTAATGAGCCTTAAAAGCTGGATCTCAAGCCTCTGCATGTGGAACTAAAATATGCATACCTATAGAAGGAGCATGAGCGGTGCCAGGTTGTCATATCACTCCTGCTTTCGGCACTTCCACGGGAGAAAGCGACTCTTTGGACATCCTTAAGGAGAGCAAGCAGCGGTGGGTGGAAAATCGACTGAGGGAATTAGCCCAGCAGTTTGCACATATCATATCTATTTGGGGGAGGAAGAAAAATTAGTAAGGTAGCCACAAAGGAGATTGAATCCTCACATGCAGAAGGTGGTACATGAAGAAGTCCTAAAATTGCTACAAGCCGGTATCATTTACCCCATATCCGATAGCACTTGGGTGAGTCCAACCCAGGTTGTGCCAAAAAAATCAGGGCTAACTACTGTGCATAATGAGAAGGGAGAGGAAATTCCCACTCGCCTTACAACAGGTTGGAGGGTATGTATTGATTATAGAAGGTTAAATTAAGTAATTGGAAAGGATCACTTCCCTCTACCCTTCATGGAACAACTTCTCGAAAGAATTCTGGGCAACCCTTTCCTTTGCTACGGATGGTTATTCGGTACTTCAGTTGAGATTGTTGTGAAGACCCGAGGAGAGACCACCTTAACTGCCCGTTTGGCACATATGCCTGCTGGAGGATGCCCTTTGGCCTTTGTAATGCCCACCTTGCATTTTAATGATGCGTACTTTCTCGGTATCTTTAGTGATTTGGTGGTGGAGGCGCGTTATGGGAAGTGCATGGATGATATTCACGATTTATGGTGGGAGCTGCCGAGAAGAATGCTTGATAAACTTAAGAAGCAATCTGCGTAGATATGCGAGAAGAACTTGGTGCTTCGAATTAGGAAAAAATTCCTTTATGGTGAGCAGGGGTGTCTTTGGGACATATTGGCTTTCCAACAAAGGAATTGGGGTTAATGAGGCAAAAATTAGGCCGATTTCCAAATGCCTTCTCCCCGTGAATGTGAGGCTGTGAGGCCCGATTCTTGGGGCATGCGGGCTTTTACGGGGAGGTTCGTCAGGATTTTTCAAAAATTTCCAAGCCTCTTTATAAGCTCTTTGGAGAAGGATGCCCCCGAGTGGGACCCGAATATTGGCCAGAAGGCTTTTGGGCTCGAGGCCTACTTGACCCTTTGCACCCAATGTAGTGAGAGCCCCCCCGGCGGAAGTTACCTTTGAGGTTGTATGTGCGATGCAAGATACCTCGCCATTGGAGCAATTCTTGGGCAGAGAGAAGAAGGAAAACCTTATGTGGTTTACTATGCAAGCAAAACGTTGAATGAGGCATAGAGGAATTACACCACCACAGAGAAAGAGTTGCTGGCAGTGGTCTATGCCTTAGACAAATTTCGTGCATACTTGGTAGGGTCGGACATCGCAATCTTCACAAACCATTCGGCTTTAAAGTACCATCTCACCAAGAAAAATGCCAAGGCTAGGCTTATCAGATGGGTTCTCCTGCTCCAAGAGTTCAACCTATAGATTAAAGATAAAAAGGGTGTAGAGAATGTTGTTGTGGATCATCTCTTGAGACTAACAATAGCACATAACACTCACAACCCTCCAATCAATGACGAATTTCTTGAGGAGTTCCTACTCCTAGTAGAGAATGCCCCTTGGTATGCCCATATTGCTAATTTCTTGGCAATAGGAGAGTTACCGGCAGTGGAAGAGGCTGAAGACATGAAGTTTCTTCGCCCAAAATTCACTCCACACTATTGGGAAGAGCCGCTTCTTGTATCTGAGTATTGTCTTGACTAGATAACCCGGAAGGTGTGTTCTGAGGAGAACAACAAGGGATACTCAACCATTGCCATGAGAATGCATGTGGAGGCCATTTTGCTTCCCAGAAAACTGCCATGAAGGTGCTACAATTTGGGTTTTATTGGCCTTCTCTTTTCAAGGATGCCCACACCATATGCAGGGAGTGCGAAAAATGCCAAAGATTGGGGAAAATCTCTCATCGTCACATGATTGCCTCGCGAACTGAGCTTGGTAGTTGTTGATTTCGTTGATGGTTGGGGCATCGGCTATAGGACCATTCCCTTCATTGTTTTGGATACATCTACATTTTTGGTGGGAGTCGGTATGTGTCGAGAAATGGGTTGAAGCCGGTGCCCTACGGGGCAGCCGAGACCCACGAGTGTGTTGAAACTACGAGAGAACATCTTCTCTGGATTTGGGGTCCCCAAAGCCATAATCAGTGATGGCGGTTCACATTTATGCAACAAACCATTTGAGAACCTCCTAGCAAAGTATGGTGTAAAAGCTTGCCAGAAGTGGCCACTTGCCCACCATCCTCAAATAGTGGTCGTCAAGTTAGCTGCTTGACAGGAAATCAAAACAATATTGATGAAGTAGTGAGCTCAGCAGAAGGGTGGTCTCTGGAAACTATTTGGATTCCTTGTAGGCATACAAAACGACCATCTGAAGACCATCCTATGTGTGTCACTTATCCTATTTTATAGCGAGGCGTGTCCTGTCTTCTGTGAGAATGGCAAGGCATGGTGGGTGATCAAGCTGAACTGGATATGGAAGGCTGGCGCGAGATCGCGATATCACGGGCTTCAGAGGCGAGAAATGATGTCATACACTTGGCTTCGAAGGTGCAAAGCAGTTAAAGAAGTAGCTGTCGGTTGATAGCATAAAAACTTTGAGCGAGGAGACGAAGTGCTTCTTTATGAATCAACTCCATACTCTTTTCAAGTGAGCTCAGTGAGATGGCTGATAAATTCATCATCCACGAGTTCATCGTGGATCAATGGACTGTGATTCAGAACTGACCAGAATATTTAAGGTGTTCGATGGGCCAAAGGAAGGCTAAAGTCGTATGCGGCACGAGTTCGCGTGACGAGGGGAAGTCCCTCGACCTCCGCCCGATTGACCGGATATACGAGTTGGCTTTGTGGCGTCCCAACGAGGGTCGTTGACGCTACCGTCAACATGAGGCATCTATCACGTCATGTCATGAGACTTATACGATAAGCGGCTCGATAATGCGCACATCCATACGACACGATTATATATTTTATACGAAATAGGATTTATTTACAATTGTGTTTAATTAAAATTTATACAAAGCGGTCCTCTTGCCCATAATTTCTACAAAAATACAAGAAGGCGGTTTGTGGCCAATTCTTCACCAGGCCGGATAAAGTCGTCCCGATGCGTCTTGATGCACGAAGGGGAGTCCCACGACGGGGTGAGCAATGCCCAGTAGTGGAATTTCCTTACTTGGGTTACTCCCCACTTAAGTGCAATGCAATGACACACCAAAAATTCAACACATGCTAATATATCACTCATGCATATATTAACAAAATTAATTCCATAAATCATGCTATTCAGTTTACAATAATAACATAAGATTAGCTCATGGAATTGAGGCACAATCGCGGGTTTGTATCGCATGGCGCCTGAATCATCGGCATGTTATTTTCTCATAGCCACATGGCATCACCAAAATCACGCGGACCGGTCATTGAACGATCAAAACCATTATAGTGATTTCTTAACTTTCGGTCGAAATCTTTGGAACGAAACCGACCATCCGTTGCATCAAGTACATGACCCACTTAAGCAAGTAAAGCAAGTAGGAGAAAAACCGCCACGCTGGGAGTTTGTGTGAACTCCCAGCCCCAGTACCCGCGTGTAGTCGCTTTAGTGAGGGCTTATTGTGAAACTTTATGCTGCCTCGGTAGAAGCTCGGCCAGGTCCGTCGTAGAAAAGTGCAGAGAGAAGGTAGAGCTTCTCTCTCCACAAAAAAATCCCACACTTTCCCTCTCTCTTGGTTTTCTCTTTTCATCCTCTCTTTCTCTCCCCGTCCATTTGGTGGTTGGGACAACGTCTCGATGCCACGTGTCCTGCTCATTGGACTGCCAGATTACCTTATCCACTTATCATCTAAATTAGATTCCATCATAATGGAATGATGCCATGTGTCTGTGTGAATACCTTAGGCTCATGTTTGACTTGCCATAACGACACATAGGCGCCTCTTGACCACTCGCGAGTGCCGTGTCCAGCACTCCTTTCACGTTGCCTCAGCGTGAAATTGGTATCCTGATTGACGGTGACGTGGTAGCTAAATTTAGCGAGGCGATTCCAGCGGTGAAGTCGTTTTGTCACCGAGATCTAGAAAAATTCGGTTTGTGAGTACCATTTTATCCTTCATAGGAAATGCGGATTTCAGGATACCGTGAGCTTGGTCTCCATTGGGGGCGAAATGCCGCTCCGTTTTTGTGTTTAATGAATTTTATTTGGGTTATTCTAAGTTTTATTTGCGTTTTTCCCTTAATTGTAGCTTAGTTTTGATTACATTTTCTGTTTTCTGTTTGCACATTCTCATAATTTTGGTATTTTAATTACCACTTGGTGGGGAAATCATACGCCTCTCTCTTATCTCTTCCACTAATCCAGCATGGCGGGGCTAGTGGAGGTACGATTTTTGAGCTCGGGTGCGCCTTCCTCACGCATCCTGGCTGCTTTGGGCGAGCTCTCAGCACTGTTTACCTCAGCTGTACATCCTCTTCCACTGCCCTTGTTCCTATTGCTCACACTTGCACGTCGCGAGTATGATACACGGGTTGGGCTGCTCACCGCCATCTACAGCTCATCGTATCTCGGGAGGCGCCTCTGACGGGCGGACGGTTGGGTGATTCATCCTAGTTCGAGGCCACTTTGGAGCCACAGTCGCCACTGTTCGAGGCGGGCGATGACATCCCTTGGATGTCTCTTGCTTCTATTATCGGCGTCCTTTATTCCATTTGCATTTGTAGTGACGGTCGGATTGCGAGTGCAGGGGGAGAAGTGCATTGCAGAGACATATTATGATTTTGACCTTTAACCGGGATCCCAAGAGCTCGGAGATTCCATGAGGCTTTTATCGCGTTGGTACTCCCGCAGGAGCCGCGCATGAGCCTCTGTCGGTTCTTCTACCCCGGTGGTCATGAGTTCTACCGTACCATGACATCCGAGGGGTACCACCAGCTGTTATCCGTTTCTCGATTAATGGTTGTGAGGACGGCAAACCACCGTATTGCGACCATTTCAAAACCTCTTGATGCAACCTGACTTAGTGAGCTCACGAGTTGTGACGCCTTACTGGGAGATGGTTTCTATATTATCGGCAGTAACGGTAGGATTTGTACTTTTACGGAGGCGACTTCCTGCGGCGTGCCCGCGCCGACCATCTGCGGTCCGGCATCTTCCATCCCGACATAATGCGGCGAGGAGGAGCTGATACGGAGGCTCCTCTGGCATTTAGAGGGTTATTGGTTCAGCCTTGTTGAGCTCTTCATGACTTCCTTGTTCCACTTTGAGGGGCCAAGGTCCAAGTGAACTTGATGAGGTGGAGTCCAGCGCCCCTCACGTTTCTGGGCTGCTATGCCGGGTGTTAGAGCATTTACAGGTTTTCTGGTGAGCCTAGATTGGAGCCTGCGAGGGTGGGGGCATTCTTACTATTGTGGTGGCGCGTTTGCCTTGTTCTTCCCGACACCTCCCGCCTTAGGGCGTAGGCGAGGACATGAAGTTGACCATCTGTGGGGATGCGGAGGAGCCCCAGATTGCACCACCACCAGCTCCAGCAACCACTGCTTTATTCCCTACATCGCCGACATCCCCTACACCTCCAGTACCTCCATCTCCTACAGGGTTAGATGGACCTAGTACATCAGCTCCACCATCGCAGCATATCTCCATATCTACTCGGGATTTTCGCTAATATGGATCTGGTCGCACACGCTTCCTTGGCGTCGGCATCGTTTGTGGCTGCCCACCTCGTTTCAGTGAGAGGGATGACAACTACGGCGCGGGTCGCCGGGACCACCTCTTTTCTTGCACGGGGCTCCACGCTTCATATTGCGGATGCGAGTCACTGGGCGCCTCTATCTTTGCATCGGTACTGTAGGGGTCTGCGGTGACGACGGGATTTCTCCTCTAGCTTCATCAGCGATACCGACCCATGTAAGAGGATGACATACCCTTGGTACTCACACTTTTGAGGAGGTAGCACTTCCTTCTCTAACTTTCCAATCCGAGCCCCATTGAGGACAATGTGACATTTGGTTGGGGGGAGAGTTAGTGAAGGAAGTGACTTTTACATTTATGTTTTGTTACTATTTTGAGCAAGTTTTTTTTTTTTTTTTTTGTGAAGATTAATGACTTGCTATTTAATTTTGTTTGTGTAGTCATTTGTTTTAGTTGTGATGCTGTCAGTTTCTTTTTGTAAAGCTAAAAAAATATCCATATATCTTTTTATACATTCCATACAGCTCACACTTACAGTTTCAAAATTACACCCATTTTTTTTTTTTTTTTTGTGTTTTGCATGCTTGCAGTTTGAAAAATTGAAACATTTTTCAATGCTGTTGATGTTAGATTGGTTCCATGCTTAATTAAGTGGATGATTAGTTAAATTCTTAGAGCTTTCAACCTTTTTCTTCCACCTCTAGCTAATCACACCGCCCCATTGCACATTTGGTTTCAACGATTGTTTGAAAAACTTCCTAATCTCTTAAATCTTCACTAGCACATCCTAGTTTCATTTACTACCTTTAATAGGTTAAGGACCCCCGGGGAAAGAGTGATGAGTCTTCCAAAATAAAAGAAGAGAAAAAGAAAAACAAAGAAAAGAAAAGAAAAGAAAAGAGAAAGAAAATTGCAATGCTTGCCTTGTGAGAGCGAGCACGATTCAGTGGTATCTGACAAGAAAGTCTTTAAAACTGGTGCTTACTAAGCAGGCGGATTTGGGAGCCAGGCTTAGTGCTCGCTACATGGGTGAATGGGTGAGGGTGGGCAAGTTGTAGGTGTTGGAGTCTCGAAGTCATACAAAGTCCGAGGTGAAACCTGAAGAGTTTGTGGTTGAAAAATCTTTATGACTCGTCTTGTGGCGCGATTGGTTGGGAGTCATCGGTAGATCCAGTTACATGGACTTTGGTGAAGTCGATTCCTCGACATTGCACTTTGCAACACAAGGGTAATGGAATAAGAGTGGATCTTGATCTATTTAGGTCGGTTAGTGTTCTAGGTGGTGGCAGTAGCTTGGTTGGGGGGAGAGTACAATTTGGTAGTTTATTGTTGAAAACTAATCATATAAACACTTAGTTTTTGGTGGAAATTCTAGGTTGATTCTCACAGAGAGGAAACTCTCTTTTGATCTTTGAATTTTGTGTGGCATTCACTCTCTCGTGATGGTTATTAGGTAGGGTTTCGGTGATTCTGATTGAGGGTTAGGCATTACTCACTCACATACTTTTTGAAAATACCATTTTTGAGAACATAATTTTGTTATTATTTTGTTTGCTCTTTCTTTCTTACTTTCATTGCTAAGGGACTAACAATGTGTCGGTCGGGGGGAGTGATTAGTGCCCAAAAAGTGCTATTTGAGCCCTATTTATTGTAGGTTTTGAGCACTTTTTGTGGCGTAATCAGCGGAATTAACTCGAGTTGCACGTTAGGTGACACACCACTGGGCGGCGGGCGTGGAGCCCTCCCGAGAAATCGGTAGTTACAGCTGAGCGACTAGAAATCCTGTGAGCGGCCGTATTGCTACTTAAACCTCTATAAAATTTTTCTTTTATTTATAACTTAGGATTTGGTAAAATCTTAGCGTAGGAAAAAAACGGCGTAATGGTGCGCACATAGTCTAATCCCAGTCACATGTACATCGATTTGCCCCATATCCAAAATATGGCAGCTTGACATACCATCACATTCCCATCACTAAACTATGTACATACATATGTTCCATATAAATTCAAAGTATGTTTCTTCTGAAATATTATTAATACCACGACGCAAGCGATGTCGGGACCATCCCCATTATGCTCCGGCGTCTTGCGTACTGTGCACGGAAAATAGTTTTAAAATGGAAACTAATGAGCTAAACGAGCTCAGTGAGTGTATGCTTTTATAAACGGTTTTCTTTCAGGAAAAACATTTCAAACATGTAAAACTCTCTTTTACAATTATTTTCGAAGCACTCTTTGCTTTGTTGCTTTAAAGTTTTCAAAACTTTTCTTTGCTTGCTTCTTTTCACTTGCTTGCTTTTAAAAGTTTATGAAACTTTTAATACTTTGCTTAATTTGCTTTTCTTTAAAAAGCTTGTAAAACTCTTATTTCTTGCTTAGAAGTTGTAAACTTCTCATACTTTTCTTTCTTGCTTGCTTTATCTTGTTTGAAAAGTCTGTAAAACCTTTCGCAAACCTTTGCTTTAAAAAGTTTCTCAAAACTTTTCATAAAAGAGACTTGGCTCAACATGCTTTTGAAAATAAAACCCACGAGGAGCTTAGATAAGCAGAATGATTTTGGAAATCAAAAAACGGGAGCTTAGCTCAGTTTTCGCTTTAAAAACTCACCGGAAGCCTTGGCGACAGGGAACCAATTTTCAAAACAGCGTATCATGCTTATAAAACATCTTGATAGGTACCTTTTTATATCATGCCCTAGTGAACACGGGAACCTATGCTCCAGATGCTTGGGTGGAAAGGACCTGCTGTCGAAAATGCACCTTTTTCATTTTCCGGTGAATATGGTGGAATTGACCTCGTGTCGCCATCACCATACTTAGTTGACTCCATAACCTTATATACCCCTATGCGTGCCCGCGGTCTCGCTAAATGCATGATGTATGTCTAAGTTTGCCGACCGAGCAAAACTACACAATGCATGTATGAAATCCTAACACCACGTGCACGTACGGGATACCTCGACCGGTTGCTTGCTTAAAACTAGGGAAGGCCTTGTTTTTAACCTTTCATTGCCTTGCTTGCTCTCTTTGTAAAATGGTTTTACACTTTGAAACCATTTGCTTTGCTTTACTTTAGCAGAAAAATGGTTTAATTATTCAAAACCATTGCTTAGTTGCCTTTGCTTCAAAAATGGTTTAACTTTTCAAAAACCATTTACTTGCCTTTAACACCTTATTATGGTTCTGATTTAAAACCCGATACTTGCTTTTCAAAAATGGTTTAACTCAAAACCATTTGCTTTATCTCATTGCTTGCTTCTTGAAAATGGTTTGCATTTCAAAACCATAAAATACGATTAATAAAGCAATTTGTAATAATAATAATAATAATACACTAGTATTTTGGAAAAATGAGTTTAGAACACTCACTTACACTCTTTGCTTCATAGCGAGCGGATTCCACACTTATCCCGCCTTTACTTTAACCTACAACTCAAACGAATACGACGACAAATTAATTGCATAACTTAACGTGCTTGGAAGGCTTAGTCGCACTCTTCATACTCTTTTTAAAGTTAAGGTCTTCCAGGGTTCTATTCAACTGGAATCACCCAATTCGAACAGAAACTCAAGTTACGTTCGAAACAACCGGGACTACTCTATGTCGAAGCTGATGCGGGGAATTTTCTTGCACATGGCCCCACTTTGGAGTGAATTTTTGGGCCACTTAGGATCATAATTTTTTGATTCCTACTTCTTAATTTTTGTTCTCCTTGAAGTCTACATTTTTATGTAGCGGCTTGAATCGCTCCGTCGGATAAAGAAATGGGGAAGTTATGGCGAGGAAATGTCTGGCGAGGTCGAGAAGCAGGGAAAACCCGAGGAACAAGTCCACACCGGTAGGACTTAACTTCCTACCGGTAGGACTTGGCCCCAAATGACCCGAGAAGCAAAGTTCTCTGGGTAGGACTTCCTATTGTCAGGTGGGACTTAGAAATACCCAGTTTTGTTATTTCTCCCACTTTTGGTACCAATTCACTCCCATATAACCACATAATTCGTATCATCAAAAGTAACTTGGAAATTATCTAAACAAGCTTCATGACATGTGAATTGGTGTTTGGAAACTGAAAACAAAACATAGGTGAAAATCCAAGAACACTACCTGGAGTCCACCAATTCTTTTTAAACATCATGTAATTTGATGATTCCAAGTTTCTTTTACATCAATTGGGTTTACTCACATAACCCCAACCATTCAAAGGAACTTCGTAGTTCTTTGCACAAAACCTAGATCGGAGAACCCCAATCTCCATACCCGAGCCACACAGAAATCCATATCGAAACCCGAATAAGAATTCCATATATGATCTTTGGTTCCTTATATGCTTCTTGTTGTGCCTTCTCTCCTCCTCTTGGCTCTCTCTTACTCCTCTTCAAATAGTGAACCCAGCTTTGGAGACAGATGAGTTTGCTTTTGTTTTTCTTAACTTTATTAAAATTAACTTTCCATTAATTGCAATTAACCCTCATCTTTTAAATATTAATTATAATATTCAATTTCCACTATGGCCCATCTCTACACCTTAAATTTTGATTTTAATATCCTTTTCTTAATGACCATTGTACCACTTGGTTTAATATGAATTAGGGTTCAGTAAGCTTTTGTTCTAACACAGTGTCAGTATTTCGGTGTGACACTTGGCACTCTTATACACCCTCTGATGTCATATGCATGGAAGAACTCGGGGCCAGAGATTATTTACATTAAGGTCAGACTATTCTCTGATCGCATTTATGGCTAATTTTGTAGTTTTACAATTATTAATGCGAGATTGTCAGTCGATCGAGCACGTGAATTCGAGTTGAACTGACTTCTGAGATTGATAAAAGCTAGAAGGAAGAAAGAAGCGAAAAGGCGAAAAAATCGCGAAACCGTAGAAGGAGTGAGAAATTTCATGCCGTGCGAAATTTTAGCACGGTGACCTCAGTTGACTTCATTTTTTTTTGTGATTTTCCCGTTTTGCCGCTTCATGTATTATGGGTATTGAGGTATTTTGTATTTTGCTTATTTGAAGCGATATATAAGCTGAAATAAATCTTGTGGGGATCTTGATTTTCCTTTCTTCGAAGACAATTTGGCACGGGCGGGAGTTTTCACCTTTTCTTAACCTGCGCCATTTTCTTTGCTTTTCTTTTATTTTCTTAGTTGCAAAACACCCATTTGAGGATGACAACTCAGAGGATGTGGTTCCCATTCAGAGCCAGTTTACTACACACACGAAGGAGAATTTTCAGTGATTAGGGTTTTAAGGTAACCATTGGTTCTCTATTTTACATGAAGTTTTATTGCTTCTATGTTTCTGGCTTTCTCTGCCCCAGGTTAGAATCTCTTCGTGTACCTTGATTAACTTGTATTTGGCGAAACTTTTGGGTTAGTGGATGCTTGTTGCTAGATCCCACTTTGAGATTCGTCAGTTTCCTTCATTAGTTCTTGTAGGGTAGATTTAGGGGATATAATGTTCTTCTGTCAAGAGCATTACATGCTCATTAAATGCTATATTATTTCAAAAGGAAAAAATTAATAGGGTTCGGTTTGTGCAGGCCAGAGGGTCGATTCGGAAATGACTATAGGTCATCCTCCCGACGTGAGAAAAGGACACGAGAACTTCTCGTTATCCTGGGACCTCGACCAGGTAGCCCGATGCTTTGGGATCTCTTTTTCATATTTTTAGTTCAGTTTATTTTCAGTTTCCAAACCATTCACCTCCACTGTTTTTACAAAACCCCAAATCCAAATTGGAATTCACCATTTAGGCCTTAACTACAAATCGTTTGAAGAGAAAACCCGTCTACGTGTTCGATACCAGGCCATTATCTTTGCGGTAGCTATGCTCACGACGGGTAGAAGGAATTTAGGTTATAAATTTTGTTGATTACGGCGCAGCCTCTTGCGGCACCGCGAATCCGCGAAGCCTTACTTTGGAGGACCAGGCGAGATAGGAGTTAGGTCAACCTTGGGCGGTTTGTGGGTATGAGGACGTTTTTCCGGATGAACTACCGGGATTACCTCCGCATAGGGATGTAGACTTCACCATTGAGGTGCACCTTGGTACATCGCCTATTTCTATGACTCCGCATAGAATGGCGTCGTGAATCTGCGAGAACTTCGATGTCCCGATTCACGAGAATTTTGGACATGGGTTTTATTGAAGCCAGTGCACTTCACCTTGGGCGCTTTAGTCTTTGTTTACCTTTGAAAAGAAGAATGAAGACCCTTGGTATGCATAAACTACCCATAGTTGAATAGGGTTACTATTAAGAATAGGTACCCTTTGTTGAGGATTGATGATTTATTTGATTAGTAGAGAGGGGCGCGGGTTTACTCCAAGATAGAACTCTTCACCGGTTACCATCAGTTGAGGGTTAGGGAGGCATATATCCCTAAGACAACGTTTAGGACGCGATATGGGAATTTTGTATTCAAAGTGATGCCATTTGGATTGACGAATGCTCCACTGGCATTCATGGATTTCATGCATAGGGTGTTCCAACCCTACCTAGATCAGTTCATTATGGTCTTCGTTGACGACATCTTGATACACTCGAGTTTGAAGGGGGAGCATGAAATTGGCGAGGATTTTTCTCCTTGAGAGACCATCAGGTTGTATACTTGGAAATTCAATAAGTGAATTTTTTGAAAGCATCGAGGAGTGAAATTCTTGGGGCATGTGGTGTCGGATTTGGTTGTATCCGTGGACCTGGGGAAGGTTGAGGCAGTTATGAGTTAGGAGAGACCTAAGTCAGTCTTTGAGATACACAATTTCTTGGGATTAATAGGTATTACAGGAGGTTCATTGAGGACTTCTCCCGAGTAGCTACACCTATGATGAGATTGACTTGGAAGGAGGTTAAGTTTGAGTGGGATGACTCGTGTGAGAAGGCATTCCAGGAATTGAAGAGGAGGCTTACTTCAGCTCCTACTCTGATAGTTCTAGAAAGGGGTTAGAGGTATACAGTGTATTGTGATGCCTCTAAGGACGGACTTGGGTGTGTTTTGATGTAGTTTGGGAGGGTAGTGGCTTATGGTTCTCGGTAGTTAAAGATCCACGAGCAGAGTTACCCCACATATGACATGAAGTTGGTGGCCATTGTCTTTGCCTTGAAGGTTTGGCTCCACTATCTACAAGGTGAGCAGTTTGAGGTGTTTTCGGACCACAAGATTTTGAAGTACATTTTTACACAGTGGGACCTTAACATGAGGTAACACAGGTGGATGGAGTATTTGGAAGACTATGACTTCAATTTGCATTACCATCCCGATAAGGCAAATGTGGTGGTTGATTCACTCAGCCAAAGTCATGGGGAGTGTTGGCTAGTGTGGCTTCCTAAGAGTGGCAAATGCTTGAGTTTGTGGGACAGTTCGGGCTACACTATAGGGGCTATGCTCAAGGTACTTTTGGGAGTTTAGTGGCTACGCCTTCCCTACTGAGCAGAGTGATCGAGTCTTAGAGACACGATAGGGAGATATTATCCATTAGGGATCAGGTACGATCAGATACATGTAACGAAGGCTGGGCCATTCACATAGATGGTAGTCTTCGGTATAAGGGAAGGGTTGTGGTTCCCCAATCGGTAGATTTGAGATAGGAGATCCCCAAGGAGCTCCATTGCCCCCGTTTTACTGTGCATCCAGGTGGCACGAAGATGTACCATGATCTTCGTTGCTAGTATTATAGGAGTGGGATGAAGAAACACGTTGGGGATTTTGTTTGTCGATGTCTCATGTGTCAGCAAGTAAAGGCTAAGCACCAGAGGCCAGTTGGATTACTACATCCATTGGAGTTAGCTAAGTGGAAGTGGGAGCAGGTCACGATGGATTTTGTGACCTACTTTCTACGAACATTGTAAGGGCATGAAGCGATGTGGATGATAGTGGATTGGCTTACAAAGTCGACGCACTTTTTGGCTGTGCAGATGACCTTCACTTAAGAGGAATTCTACAGGTTGTACATACGGGAGGTTGTCCGATTGCATGGGATACCAGTATCTATAGTATCGGATTGGGTTCCCAGGTTTAAGGCTCATTTTTTTAAGAGTTTCCAGCAAGTCATGGGGACACAGTTGATGATGAACACTGCTTTTCATCCCCAGATGGATGGTCAGTCAGAGAGGACCATCCAGACTTTAGAGGACATGCTTCAGGCATGCGTTCTAGATCTCAAGGGTAGGTGGGAAGAGTATTTACCCTTAGTGGAGTTCACCTACTACAATAGTTATTAAGCTAGCATATTGATGGAACCTTATGAGGCACTATATGGGAGACCTTGTCGATCTCCGGTTTGTTGGACGGAGGTAGGAGAGAGATCTACTGTGGGTCTGGATTTGGTTAGGGACACCTATGAGAAGGTGGATTTGATACGAAAGCTTTTTCTCACGACTCAGAGCCAGTAAAAGAGCTACACCAATAGACGGTGGCGACCTTTAGAGTTTGAGGTGGGGGATCATGTCTTCTTGAATGCCAAAGAGAGGAGTGGTTAGGTACAACAAGCGGGGAAAGCTATTGCCGAGATATATCGGGCCCTTCGAGATACTCGAGAGGGTAGGTACAGTTTCTTACTAGTTGGTGTTACTTCCAAGTCTATCGGGTGTTCGTGCGGTATTCCATGTCTCTATGCTTCGGAAGTACACTCTAGATTTGACTCATGTGGTGGATTGAGGGTGAGCTTGTTGTTGATGCAGATGGAACCTTCGAGGAGGGACTGGTACGTATCATGAATAGCCGGGATCAGGTTTTATGAGGTAAGATCATGAGGCTAGTAAAGGTGTTGTGGCAGCACTGAGGAATGGAGGAGGCAACATGGGAACACGAAGACACTCTACGTACCAATTATCCTTTCTTATTTGAGGATGAAGGTATGTTTTTTAGTCATTTGATATTAAAATGATTGTTGCATATGCATGTAATTTTATGTGTATGTGTGTGTGAATTTTGGGGACGAAATTCTTTTAAGGGGGGAAGAATATAAAACTTGGGTAAATTCGATTTTTGTTGAAAAATGGTAAAATGGTAAATTGCTACTACAGTACAGGCTGTAGACCTGAAATTTTCTAGATCTCAGATGATGAAATGGATCTCACCGTTGGACTCGTCTCGCAAAATCTAGTTACCCAGACAAAATTTGTCAGATTCCGAGATAGTCGTATTTTTCATACTTTTCGGGGCAACTGGTGCCTAATGACCCAAAAAAAAAAAGGAATTTTAAGAATAAATTATAAAATTGGAAAATAATTTAAGTAAAGTCCATTTAGAATAATTTGAACTTGAGCATGACAAAATAAATGTCGCTTGGGGCAAATGAACCACTAACAAGTCTCTGGACAGACGTATGACAGTCTTTAATGATATAGACCTGAAGGCGGAGATAAGACATCTATTTTCTTAGTTTGTGGCATGTTTTATGGCCTAATTAGGGAAAGTTTTGTGCCCTATTTTATTGTAACACCTCGTCAGGAGGTGTACGGGTACATGATCTTGTGAGAGTTTATAAGAGCACTAAATGTCACGTAGTAGTATTTTGGAGACTAAAATAGGAGTATTAATTTATGGTATGAGCATAAGGGTATAATGGTCATTAAGCAAAAAGGATATGGAAATCATAATCAAGTTAAGAGATGAGCCTGATACAAATAAATAAGTTACAAATTGCAAAATTAAAGTGTTGGGGGCTGTTTGCAATTAAAGGAAAAGTTAAAAATATAATAATAGGAAAAAATAAAAGCCAAAAGTCGTTGGTCTCAAGTTTGCCTAACTTAGGCAGTAGGAGAAAGAAGGAAAAGAGGAGAAAGAAAAGGAGAAAGAAAAAAAGAAAGAAAAGGAAAGAAAAGAGAAGGAAAGAAATGGTGGAAGCGAGTGGGAGATGTGATTTTTTTTTTTCTTACTCGCTGAAACTTTCAAGTGCTCTACAAGTGGTAGCAAGGGAGAGGCCAAAGGAAACCAAGAACAAGTAAGTTTAATGGTGGAAAGTTAGGGTTTGATATTTTCATGTCTAATGTCTTGAATTTTTACGGTATGGATATTTAAATTGATGGTATTTAAGGTTTAATGATCATGAGATTTTGATATCAATTGAGAATGAATTAAATTCGGGTTTTGAAAAACAAAGTGAGAGTGTTAGGATTTGATAGTGAATTGTGTGGCAGTATGTTGAAATGGGTATAAGGCATTAGATTGGAGTGTTTTAGAGTGAAAAAAAAAAAGTGGAAGAGAAACATATTACGGTCATTTTTTTGGGCGCGGTCTCGTCTGGAAATGCCTGTTTTTGTTTTAGACCGAGTTTCATTATTTGACCATAACTTGCTCATATATGATCCGATTTGAGTGATTCAAGTTTCTGGTTAAAATAGACTTCAAGAAGAATCATACATATAGAAATAGGCATCGTCAAATTATGATTATAAGTGGCCTAAAAATTCACTCAAAGTAGGGCCATGTGCAAGCCAAATTACAGTTGATTTTTGGTATAAGATTGGCAGGTTGTTTTGGACGTAAAGTGAGTTTGATTCTTTCCGATTTGGGTGTCCAATTGGAGAAGAACCCTTAGCACCTTAACTTTTTAAATAGTACAAAAAGAGATAATGTCTAATATGAAGTTAAGACCACGGAAAAAAAATGGATATGTCGAAAACGGTCAGGAGTGTAAAATCGGTACAAAATGACTAGTTTGGCATGAAGATCACACCATCACTTGAATTTGGAAGAGTCAATTGGAATGATTTCAATTTCTAAGTAAAGTAGATTCATAGAGGAACAAGAAAATGATTTGAATTGATGGCATTAAGGTCATTTTGTAAAGAAAAAGGTAATTTGGTCTTTCCTTGATTATGTTTTTTTTTTTAAGTATGGTTAAATGGGATTTAAGTAGATGTGATGGTTGGGTGAAAATGAATGTGTATGATGGATTAAATGGAGTTATGGTTAATGGTTGGATTTGTGGTTTCTTGAAAAAAGGTGAAAAAGGACTATGGAAGGAACGGGAACTCGGCAGACGGGATTGAAGCGGTGAACGGTGAGTGAAAATGATATTTTGAAAATTGAGTTTTTAAAAAGTGAATGGTTTTAATGTTAAAGCGAAAGTTTAATGGAAATGTTTATGTAAAAGTTAAGGCATATGGAAATGTTTTATCTTGCATTAATATATATTTATATGTATATGAAATATGTATGCATATGTTAAGAAGTATTATGAAAGTTTTTTTTAAAATGTGTAAAGAATGCATATGTGTTTTAATGATAAAGTAAATGATTAAATGTATTTATAAATGTATTTTGAAGAAATGTTTCTTGATGGTTACCTTAAACCCCCTTATGGCTATTATGGCGATGCTCGGCGAGTACCTTAAGCGTGTAAGGATTTAGAGGGTAAAGTTATAGGTTATAGCGGGGAGGGAATTGGGTGTCACAAGTATCCTTGCACGTGATAAGGTGCTATGGCCCGGAACCACATGCCGCGTGAGTTTCTTGACGTAGTGGTTATGGCCCGGAATATTATTTACATCCCTCACCCATTCGATTACCCGAGCTGACCGGTGTCTGTTTTATTTATATAGGTTCCATCGGAAAAGAAAGAAAGAAATAAAGAAAGAAAGTTTAAAAAGGAAGCATAAATGTTTAAGGGCATAAATTGATTTAATTGTAATAGTATGTATTACTTTGATATATCTTGAAAATGTTATTTTAATGAAAATGTACACTCCCTTTGGGCTCCTTTAGCTCATTCTTTTCGTATGTTTCAAAAACATTTTCGGGACCGAGATAGGTGTAGCGGGTAGGCGTCCCAGGTGCGTGGAGTCGAGCCATCAAGGAGACGAGGCCTGTGATTTCATTGTATATATAATTTTTCATACTGTATATGTTGAATATTTTGTTATGAATATATGTATATGTATAAAGTTGAAAAGGAACTATTGAACTTTGATCCTCGGTGGACCAGTGCGTGGCGGTCGAAGCTTAAGTCGGCACCCGAAGCCCGATCTTTTGATAAAAACAAATGCATGGATTTGAAGAAGTTTCAAATGTTTTGATGATTGAAATGGAATAAATGTATATATGTATATATTGTGTTTGATTTGGTTGTGGATGAGGAGTCTAAACGGAAGTTGAGAAGTTGAGAGGATGGAAAGATTAGAAGTGTTTTAAATGTTTTCGCAGGTTTGTAAATTTGGGGAGAGAGTCAGAAAAACGAGGGAGAGCTGTTAATTTTACAGAAAAATCCTAGCGTTTGAAAAATAAAAGAAAAAAAAAAAAAAATTTCCACTTCGCTTCCGCATTATTTTCTAAAGATATGTTAAGGATTGAAAAAGGGGTTCGCTCCATGGATTTTATTTGACTGTTTTAAGGAAAAGTTTCTATATCCATTGGAGTGCCGGGAGGTCCCCTCGGGTTCATGAGGTTAATCCGGGTCGGGATCCTTCATTTATGGCTGGTTTGTGGACTGTTTTGTGGCTTGAATTAGGATTGTTTTGGGACTATTTTATGCCTTGTTTATGGCTTGTTTGTGGCCGTTTGAGGCTGTTTTGAGGATTAAGGGTGTTATTACTTGATTTTGTAATAACATGTCCGGTTATTGGTGTTTGATAAAATGCTGATATTTGTGTAGTTATATATTGACATTGAAATGAGTATTATTTGGAAATTATATGCATATGATATAATTGTCCATTATACATGGTGAAATGTATGATTTAAATTGTCCATGTGACATTCATTGCATATATGACATGACATTGACATGTAATGGTGCATTACATTGCATATGCACGGGAAACATCGCATTTCATGGGTTTGAATGCATGGTGAAAATAAAACACCATATTTGGTGATTGATAAGTGGGCTCGGTACCATTAGACAAAGTTCAATAGAGTCACATGATTGCATGACATGGAAAAACCGTGTCGGGTAATAGCAAGAAGGGCTAGACACTCCCTCGGGTGAAAGACCCGGTTATTGGTTCATACACTCCGACGGTGAAAGTCCAAAATGTGTAAAGGCGTGCGAAGCCTAAGGTGCGACTCTAAAATCCGCTGCCCACAAAAAGACACATGGTTTTGTATATGAAATGGTCGTCAGTGTGACATCCAAAAAGTTTTGATTTATAAACATACGATTTTATTTCAAAAGGATCATTGGATGTAATCCATCAATGACGGATTTTATCACACATTGGCATTGCATTTTGTGGTGGGGGTTGGTAATGACTTAGGGTATGGTGCATGAGTGAGTCTCATCTCATTTTATAGCATGATATGTAGGATTCCAACCTAGGATTGCATATTCTACTTGGAATTATTGATGTGAATGTGAATTGTCAAAGGTGAACATTGCATGTGCACTTAGGTGGGGAATAGCCTCTATAAGAATTACTCTAATGGGCGTGGCTCACCCTATACGGGAAAAACATTTCAGGTGAGGGACATGCTTGGGTGGACGGCTCTCATTTACGGCCACAAGGGTGAAGAAAGCCGACTTGTGGCTTTATGATTATTTTTGACATTTTTTTAGAGTAAATTAATTTTGACATGTACTAATGTGTTAAAGAGTTTTAATTGAACTCACATGGACGGTTTTTAATATAACCCTGCATGTTTTTATATGAATGTGGATAAATAGACCCGGTTCAGTCAATTTTTACTTATAAATGGACTCAGTGCTCTCATTTTGTTATATTGGGCCTCAGATGGGTCATTACATTTTGGGTTTTGGATAGAGCTCTCCGTACAAAGGAGACTCTGTCCGATTTTGTTAAATTATGGATCCTAGTAAATGAGATATAACTGTGTGGTATCGAGTTATATGATATCCACAGATTTTCCACAAGTTGTGGGTGATCAACGGACCCCTAGTTTTTAGGGCGTCACATAACTAATCTCTCAAACTGCATCTCTGATCATGTGAAGCCCATGTATTATAGCCTCACAATGAATTGTTTTGCAATCAATTCTCTCCACAAACTTCTGTAACAAACAAGCTCTAGAATGATCTTGTATAAATAACTGATCTCAATAAGTAACAATTCATGGTTATCTGGAAAACTCTGTTTCATATATTTTCTTCTCTACAATTTCAACATTAAAGGACCAGAAGGGACATTTAGAATTTGGAGGGTGGCATGGGGTGTGAATTAACTATGCCTACGGGTCTTTGCGCTGGTATGAACAATGAAGAGACAATTATTTGATTTAGTATACTCCAATAACTCATTTGATGTACTCTTAAAATTCCTATAATCCATTATGAAAAAAAGAAGAGATTGATTTGTTTGTTTAAGATCAAAATTTATATAAAGTAAATATGACCAATGAAAATATTCTAAATATATAAACGTATGACACATAAATTTATAATGAGTATATCACAAAAATTCTATGACAAACCAAAAAAGTGAATTAGTATGTGAAGTTTGATGCTCATCAAGATTGAACTTCTTAATTAATGGGGGATATAAAACAGATATTTGAATGTTCATAATTGAAAACCTAAAAACTTTTCATGAAACTAATATTTATAAAAGGAGTCACGTTCTTTAGAAATATTAGTAGCTTGCCATATAAAATATTGATTAAGGCTTTTTTCGGGTATTAAAGTAAATACAAGGAAACTTAAAATATAGAAAAATAATAATAAAATATATAAAAAGTAAGGTAAAATGAAAAAAATACTGTTAACTTTGAAATATGCCATTGTTTAATTAATTTTAATAAAAATGAATGAGATAAACAACTATAAAGAATGTTTTCCATTTTAATAAAAATGAAATACATACGTGTGTATACATATATATATATATATATATATATATATATATATATATATATATATATATATATATATATATATATATATATATATATATTTAAATATGTTAGTGAATATGTTGAAGATATTAAAAGAAATTTAAAGGAGCAAACTTAAAAAAACATATGCCGTCATATCTCAATGGTTCAGTGCTTACAAATTTTAGGGGGACAAAGTGAGGATTTGAGTTCGAATCACATCCATTCACGCTAGTATATATAACACCAATACACCAACATATTTACAACACATTCAACATGTTATAAAGTTTCCAGCAATACACAAAAAAATAGTTCAATAAACTAGCCATTCTTGGCCATAAATCCGGCCATAGAAATAATCTGGACTAAATCCAGATTTTTCATCTTTTGTTTTATTTATTTATTTAATTTTTTTTTTACAACTTTCAAGACTGTCTTTAATGGCTATAAATTCAGCCATGAGCGGTCCTCAGGCTCTTATTCAGAAAAACAATACTTGATGTCAGAAAAGCTTCAGTCCGTGGTTGGGGCTGAACCACAAGGCCATTTATGACCCTTAGATTAAGAGGAACCAGTGTAGGAGAAAACCCTAACTCTTTGTGTTTTTGGCACCTACCGGTAGCTCTCGTTGAGTAGACAAACTTTAATTCTCGGACTAATGACTTCTAACAGTTGAAACACCAAGAATCGGAGCCCTTTTTTTTTTTATTTTTTTCCTTTCTCCTCCACGCACGGATTTTCCTCCTTCCTTTTGTTTTCCTCATTTTCTTTCCTTTCTCCATTTCCTTTTTTTTTTTTTCTCATTTCTTTTCTTTTCTCCCTTAACTCTTTTTCTCATTTTCTCGTCTGCTTTTCCTTTTCTTTCTTCCATCATAGAATTGTTTTTTTTCGTTTGCTCCCGACATGAGGAAGCTTCTTCCTCACTTTCCTATTTGCCATGTGTCCTTCATATGCCCTCATTTGTTACGCCATGTGTCACATGGACACAATGTGACTAGGTGGAAAATGCCACACCACATGGCTCTCATGCCATGTGCCCTCCTTTAAGCTTCGCTTATGTACATCCACATGGTCATGCCATGTGGCACCACCCATGTCATTTCACACTCGTGCCTCGAAATACTGAAATTCGAATGTTCTAGAATTCAATGGAATTGACCGGTGCCTAGATTTCATTTACTCCATTCCAACTTTTATGAAGGTTTGTCATCCGATATTTAGAAAATTTCAAGTTCTCAACATGTACTACAGCGACAATTTACAATTTTACCATTTTTCAGAAAAATTGCATTTTTTCTTGGGTTTCACATTCTCCCATCCTTAAAAAAATTTCATCCCAATTGCACACATACCCTTACAATCTCATGCATATGCAACAATCATTTAAGTACCAAATGACTAAACAACGTACCTTCATCCTTAAAACAAGAAAGGATGCGGCAAGCACTGTCCGCTCCCACTGTCGCCTCTCCACCCTGGGCCACGCCACAACACCTTCCTCACTCAGCCCCACAAACAGATCACAAAATCCTGATCTTAGCGATCCATGATACGACCGATCTTCTCAAGGTCCCATCTATATCAATAATAAGCTCGCCTAATCCACTACATGAGCTTGATTCGAGTGTATTTTTCTATAATGAGACAGAAATACCATGGACACCAAAAACTCTACGTAAATCCAACCAATATGCAACTCGTACTCCACCTTTGAAGTATCTCTCTCAAGGGGTTCATATATCTCTGCCGATAGTTTCCGCTTCGTCAACCCGATTACTCATCTCAGTATCACCTTAAGAAGACATGATCACTTGCCTCAAATTCTAAAGGTCGTCCCCGTCTGTTGGCATAACTCTTATGCCAACTTTGAGCCATGAGAAGACGTTTTCGTATCAAATCCACTTTCTCAGAGGTGTCTCTAATCAAATCCGGACTTGTGGTAGATATCTTTCCCACCCCCGTCCAACAAATTGGAGATCGACATGATCTCCCATATAAAGCCTCATAGGGTGCCATCTGTATGCTCGTCTGATGACTATTGTTGTAAGGGAATTCTACCAAAGGAAAATGCTCTTCCCAAATTAATTTTTCGAGATCTGGACGCGATGCTTACGCTTACGTCCTCCAAACTCAGACATCCTTCCGATCACAACCGCTCGGATGAAAAAACTCGACGCGCCAATGGTGAGTGTGTAAAACAATCGGAAACGAACCCGTAGGCGCAGCGCACACGATTCGACGAGCGTAGCTGTTAGTCATGTCGTTCGAAAAGAAGTAGTCGATTTACTGACAATGATTTCAGACTAACATTTGGGATCTAATCCTAAAGCTTAATTTCATTAAATTTCTAGAATTAATTAAAACTTAAAATTGCGTATTGAATTATATCGATGATGAGTGAACCTGGGGTTTTACCGCTTCCTACCACTCGATAGATGTCAACTGATTAAGGGCTTATCACATACATATGAGTTATGCTGGCGTTTCCACAAGATACTTTCCGAGATAGGCTGGCCTATCTCGCAAAGAGGATGTATCGTATCTCCGCCTAACCCACCAAACGCCTAAATGTGCAAGCCCTAGTGCCATACTTTCACAAATTGAATATCTCTATTCTTTCGACCACCCAAGTGTCGCTTAACCATGTCCCTAGAAGTTATCTTCTCTTGATCTCAAACTCCCAAATTTAAGATGTCACATTGGCCGACACATTTAATTAAACCTAATAATTAAAGCAAACATATGAACTCATACATTAATCAAATAAGCCAAAAACTCGAAAAACAACTATTAACCGTGGTTATGGTTGGAAAACCCTAGAGAAAAGAGTTAGTCTATCATATTATTCGCTGACAAAGAATCTCGAATCATGAAGTGGGTTGAAGGAAAGACTATAGAAAAAACTGCTCTTACATCTATCCCGAATCCGTCTATCTTCGATCTCACTCCCTATTCTCCTTTTTCCCCGATCCACCTCCTTGTCAAATTACTCCCCTTTTATACCTCGAGACACGGGCCCATCAATGGCCTAGAAAGCTAGGGTTTTTTTGAGTTCCGTAATGGAAAGGGAACCTTACTTCGCCGTGGTGAAGGTGGCTTCTCAGTGGAGGACCCAAGGCCTTTGATTTCAGGCTTTTTGGTTTGCTAATGCCAAGGGGGTCTTCGCAGTGGCGAAGTGCTTCACCGCGGTGAAGGGGGTCTTCACATCAGCAAACCCATAACCCTTTGTGATACGTCATATTCCCGCTTCGCTCTCTATTTCCTTTAGCCGCCTCTTTGATTCCAACATCGCTTACAGCCCTATAGAATAATATAATATGAGGGATTACGTTATATTAATGAAAAGACCGGTGGAATCATGCATTTTAGCTATAAAGAACACCGAGAATTTAATTGAAATGCACGCATGATTCATCCCGATCAACACCCCCAAACTTAGCTTCTTGCTTGTCCCCAAGCAAGAATAGACTCCACCCAGGGTACACAAGAATACGTGAAACTATATGATGATATGGGCCGAGCACACATGACAACAACGAGAAGGAGTCCATATTAACCAGTTTAAAAGATTCAGGGACTACCTTACTTGTTTAACTTTTAAGAACTTGTATTGGGTTGGTCTCGATTGACCAAGTAAGTCCTCCCCATGTTTAATGCTCAATAGGAGTCTAAGTGCGGTTAAGGTGTGATCTCTGATGCATGGTTTGACTGTAGTATCTCCAAACTTGAATCTAACTCGCCCATTCGAATAAATTAACACTAAGGATGAGAGAACGCACCAATTTATTCACTTCAGCTACTAAGGGGATTTACTTCTAAGACAAATCCATGAAGAGTACTAGTACCGGGAGGTTTTAGGCTAGGTGCCTGTAATGGATCCATCGAGACTCCCACCACAAGTAAGGGCACTCGGACATTTAGCTTCCCCTAATCTCACCTCGAACACTAACCAAACCTCATGGTCCCAGATCGTGTAGATCATCCGATCCTCTATCCCATGTAGCGACAAAGGAAGTCAATGGCTTCCTACTGGGTTTTCGCATTAGGCTTTGAAAAATTTCTGATCGTGCCCGATTCCGATCGACGATCCCCATTGTTCTTATTATATATTTATTTATTATTTATTTATTTATTTATTATTTATTATTTATTTATTTGGGGCTCAAAGGCAATCCTCTTTTTCTAAGGTGTCCCATCACTTAGGTGTTTACTTCCTAAGATCTCGTGAGGGACTCTCGATGGTGAATTTTATGTCAAAGCATACCCGAAGATCATGTGTGTGCCGCCAGATAGCCTACTTGGGAATTCGAGTTTTGAGATCGAAAAAAAGGGTGTCGTGATATTGTTAGTCTTGACTTTATTAATAAATGTAGTCCCGACACAAACAATCTTGGGTTCCCTACTCCATTTAACATGGGTTGTTTACTACAACTCCCTTTTATTGCCATCATGCTCAAAATTAAGACAGGGATACTCAATACAAATTCTAGAGACTGTCATATTTTAATATGTGCAATTTGCATACATGTGAGTGCATGGGAGACAACCTAACACATGCCTAAAAAGAAAAATTGGGCCTAAGCATGCAAAAATAGAAAAGATAATAAAAATAAAAAATCATGGACCTAATCATGCAAGAATGGAAAAAATAACCCAAAATCTAATCATGCAAGAATAGCAAAAATAACCCAAAATAAAACTAAGTCAAAATAACAGTCAAAATAAACTAGGTCATACATAGTCAGTCAAAATCAAACTAAGTTAAACCCTATACACCCACACCCCCAAACTTAAAATAGACAATGTCCTCAATGGCAGAAAGAAAAGAAAGCAGAAAGGTAAAGAAATACGTCCCTGAAAAAAAAAAATATCACTGCGATGGTGGTGGTGGTGGTGGTGCTGTGTGGAATGACAGGAGTCGCAGCAAGGTTAGTGATCTAGCGTCCTGGTCACAGATATGTTTCATCTCAGCCCAAATGGAGTCCATGTTCGCTCAGTGGCAACCCGGTTCCCCGAGACTCGGCCCCAACAGCGCCGGGCCGCAGCGGAGTGCATGATCCGGGTCGCCGTGGATCGGGTTCAATCTGTGAGGGGACTCAGGTCGCCATACTGGGTGGCTGCCAGTATCATCGCTTGCCTTGTCATCGTTGGATTCGCCATCGACTCGTCAGGGATCCCAAACTTCACCTTGGGCAATGGAATGGGTAGGCACTACTATACCCGATCCTCACCATCGTCCTCCCGTAGCTGATAGAACCGGTTGATCGTGCCCCAAAGTCAATCCACCTACCCCGAACAAACATTATGGTGTTGACTCGGAATGGTAGGTTGGAGTAGAACTCGTGGATGATCGGGGCCTGGGGTCGGGGGGAGGGAGGGAACACAGGGTCTGCCACCCTTGAGTTTGGATGGTGAAATTGAAGAATGCATTCGAGGTTGGAAAACCCCGCTCCGAGATGAAGGAAAGGATGCAAAGCGACTCGTGGTAGAGCCTCTCTGCCTCTCGAGATGCAGAGGCGCCGACGTCCATGGGGAGGCGCAACTCCGGGATGTGGAACCGAGCGGTGTCGTTTGGTTAGACTGTTCTCAAAGTACAGTAGTCATCGACGGCTCGAATCCAAAATCATGACACAAGAAGAAACAGGAGACGGAAGGTCGCATTAAAAATGCTCGAGGGAAAAAGGTTTTTCATGGTATTTATGTAGGATCGATATAGGCACGCGCTTCACCGCGCTGGCGATCCTTTGCAGGCGTAAGACATACTTTCGCAGCTTCTAAGTGAAGCTGCGGGTTCGTCAGGTCGAAGGCCTAGCCTCGAGGACCAAAAGGTGTGGTCCCAGCCTCGCAGTGGCGAAGCGTGCTTTGCCATGGCGGACCAGAAATTGTGACACTGTGTTTTTGCCCTCCACCTTTAAGATTCATCAAGATATTAAGAATAATTAAGGTTATGAGGCCCAAAAACGAAATTTTTTTCTGTAAAACAGTAAAGTGGAATGGAAGTAATACGATTTTTAGGGAAAAAGAAATCTCACAATGTCAGCTCGCTCCTAAGGAAGCTCTCATGTTTAACGCCATTAAATGACATTCCCGCATCTCCATGTCAGACTGGGCGAAGGAACTGGAATGCCAATGCACCTTCGTGGTGCTCAAAATCACGCTCGCGCGCCGACTATTTCGCTACCATGCCTTTCGATCTTACGGTAAACTAGTCAGGCAACAAAGAGGTTTACTCCTGAGTTTACCACTTCACTTTGCAAGATCTCTGGGGTGGAGGATCGAGGTATCTTGTTAAAGTAGTCATCCGGGAGTCACGTTCGAATACATGAAAGGTGATCTCGTCTTCTAAGGCTCTCAATTTCAGCTCTCCTTTACACATCAATCAAGGTCACTGTCGCTTAGAAATACCACCTGGGCATGATTAGGTATTTGTTTATCTTCTTCCATATCCAGAATAATGAAATTTTCCAAAAATATGAACTTGTCCACTGACTTTAACGTCTTCTACTCACTCCTGTAGGTGCTTCAGCTGACTCATTCGCCAACCTGAAAGTGAGATCAGGTCATGAGTTTCACCTGTCCCAATCGTCCAATATAGATACGCATGAGGCTTAAATACTTCGTCCTGCATCACACAAGGCCTTCATATTTGAATTTCTAATCGCACCTGTGATATAAACCACTAGGTATTTCAGCCAGGGTAGTTTCTCATTAGAGGATGGCACTACACTTATGAGGTTTATCATTCTCAAAGTTCGATAAATTTTCTTTCATAGACAAGATTCTTTCATGAATTTCACATACCAAGTATTGCTCTAATGCATCGATTAAACGAAATGTTTATGTGGTTTCTCAACACCTTTAGAAATTTGGTGAATTCCTTATCTAATTTGCTCTTTCAGCGCCGAGGGTACGACCGATAGTAGGTTCATTCATGTTTCATTCCGCCTAGCCTCTCGTTTTTTCTTCTCTTCTTCATCCAACTTTTTGATGTGTTGTTCCCCATTACCTCACAAATTGGCTAGCCGGATTACTTCTTCCGTCTCTACCTCCCCATCACCGGTGGCCGCCTGGTGTCGCTAGTTCTTTCCACCTCTATGTGATACTTACTGTCTGCTACCTTCTCGCCTGGGTTCACCTGCACTTACTCTCAGAATGCCCCCGTCGCCCTCTATCACCAGATCGCCATTCGGGCTCCATTTCGCACCCCAAGCTCTCAATCAGGCCGCCCGATCACTCAACTGGGTGGTCCGACTTTGCAAATTCGCCTTGTCTCATTCATAAAGGCAGGTGCGAGGTGAATACGAAAAGCTCTTGCCCAAGTCTACTTTTTCCTCAGGCTGGTTCATCCACTCAGTGGTGATGGTAATGCTATTCCTCGACTATTCCTCCAACCATAATTCACATCGTTTCGAGATTAGCTTCAAGCTACCTCTCCATCCCCGACCGCATTCCGACTCGATTATGGTATCTGCTCGACATGGCCATTCCATACTACCTTACATCGTGGGTTTGATTATGATGATTCACATATCATTCGCTTCATCGTTATCTCGCCTCGACCGACACTCCATAAGATCGTGGTCGCCCATCGCAAGATCTGGCAAATTTCCCACTACTCCACAAGATTTATCGAAAGCCCCGTCTAAAATTGCTAGTTAACTCGTGCAACATGATTTACCAGTTACTTAGAATTTACGTGGTTCGGCTCCTACCGAGGGGTTCCTTGTGCGCCGATCTATCTCTCGTGGCCACCGAGACAGTAGTTGTATCCTCCAAGATCTCATAAGCTTGATCTATGGTTTTCTTCATCATAGCACCTCTTACTGAAGCATCAATGATTGTCCTGGATGAGTCGCTTGGACCATTATAGAACATATGCACCTTCATCCATTAAGTTAATCTATGATGTGGGAACCTCCTTATTAGCTCATGAAATCTCTCCTAAGCTTCAGCTAGGTTTTCCCCCTCAAATTGTTTAAATGTATTGATTTCTTGCACCAATTGAGCTATTTTCGAGGGTGGGAAAAATTTGGTCGTAAATTTCGCACTGTCATTCCACGAGGTGACGGAGTCCGGGCGTCGGTCGGTCAACCGCTGTTTACCGGGTCACTAAGTGATAAATGGAATAACCGTGAGTCCGAGTGCTTCTTCAATCAATATACTCGACCGATCACATACCCCAATAAAGCCGGTCAATGTGCATTCAAGTTCTCGCCCAGAACCCATGGAACTAGATATTATCGAAAGATTTTCAAGGTCACTCCTTTCAAATTTCAAAGTCGCTCACTAGATGTATGGTCGTTGTATAGTCGAACAACAACCTGTAGGTGGCAAGGCAAACTCCTCATGTAGCATATGCAGATTATCAGGCTGTACGAAGGTGTGGTGGCCGGATTTCTATAGTTATGTCCATTATGATTTACCTGTGGTTCATCCTCATCATGAATATGTCATGCGTCTACTTGATGTTGCATGATTTCAGGCTGAGTTACGTGGGTCTTTCTGTTTAATCGATGCAAGATCCGCTCGTTCGAATTGAATGGAAACAGCTCTCGTGCCTCATTCTCAGATGCACTCTAAATACTTTCCCGAAATCATAGATAAGAACGAAAAACCAAATCACAAAGACAGGCACTAAAGAAGAACACGTGAAACAGAATAAAAGTAAAAAGAAATGATCAAGTTGAGAATAACCAAAGAAAGTAAATTGATCCAAAGTACTATTTATACACTATTGTCAATAATATCAACACTAAACTTCTCCTGCAAGAATGACGCCTAAAACTCACTTCGCCACGGTGAGTATGTAAAATTAATTAGAAATGCAAACCTGTGTGCGTAAGTGCACGTGTCGATTCATGCAAGGTGCTGGTTAGTCATGTCGTTCCCTCAAGCAGAGAAGTGTTGACTAATTGATTTAATGACTCTCGGCTAAATATTTGGATCTAATCCTAAAGCGAATTTCGACTAAACTACTAGAATTAACAAAAACTTAAAATTGCGTGTATTGGAATTATATTGATGAGAGAAACCTGGTTTACCATCCCTACCACTCGATAGATCAATTCGATTAAGGGCTAATAAGCATACATATGAGTTATGTCAAGGTCGATCTTTCCTACAAGTATATTCTCTTGATATATATTTGCCTATCTCTCCGATACATCTCGCCTAACTCTGGACCCAAAACGCCTAAAATGTGCAAAACCTCAGAGCCGTACTTATAAATTGAATATCTCTATTCTTTGACTACCCAAGTGTTGCTTTAACCATGTCCCTAGAAGTTATCTTCTCTCTATCTCAAACTCCCAGCTTTAGCATGTTATGATTGGCCAGACAATAACATGAAATTAAACCCACAATTAAAGCAAACATATGAACTCATATTAATAATCAAATAAGACAAAATCGAAAATAAATTCATCAAACTGTGGTTAGGGTTGGCAAAACCTTAGAGAAAAGAGTTAGTTCATCATATTATTCATTACAGATTAAAGAATTTGAATCATGAAGTGGGTTGAAGAAAAGATTATAGAAAAATTCGTCTTCGCGATCTGTCTTGAATCCTTCTATCTTGATCTCTCACTCCTGTATCTCCTCATTCTTCCTGATCCAATATCCTCTTCTGCTTTGAAATTACTCCCCCTTTATACCTCGAGACACGGGCCCATTAATGGCCCAGAAAGCTAGGGTTTTTTCGAGTTCCCGTAATGGAAAGGGAACCTCACTTCGCCTCGGTGAAGGTGGCTTCGCAGTGGTGGACTCGAGGCCTTTGATTTCAGGCTTTCTAGTTCACTACATCGTGGAAGGTCTCAGGAAGGGCGGCGTTTCATCATGCAGGCGGGCTCGCACCCGCTGAGTGCTTCGCCGCCACGAAGGTATTCGTAGCTGAACCCGTAACCCTTGTGATGCCGCTTTTCGCCATTCCCGGCTTCGCTTGTTTTTCTCGCTTTAGCCGCCTTTGATTCCAACATCGCCATATTCTATAGAATAATATAATATGAGGGATTATCATAATATTAATGAAAAAGACTGTGAATCATGTATTTTAACTATGAAGAACACCGAAAATTTAATTGAAATACACGCATGATTCATCTCGATCAGCAGTGCTCATCATCAACTGTGTTCCCATGGCTCTCTGGAAACTCTTCTAAAAATTAGCCGCAAACCTAGGATCCTGGTATGGTATGATAGAGACTGTCACTCCATGTAACAGGACGATCTCTTTATGTATAACCTGCAGAATTACTCTAGTGTGAAGGTCATTCGCACAACTAGAAAATGTGCCGACTTGGTGAGCCGGTCCACTATCACCCACACCGCATCATGCTTCCGCGATGTCCGTGGTAAGTGAGTCACAAAATCCATCGTGATATGTTCCTAATTTCACTTAGCTATTTCCAGAGGCTGGAGTAACCTTGCTGGCCTTTGATGCTCAGCCTTTACCTGTTGATAAGTGAGACATCGTCAAACAAAGTCCGCCAAATGTTTTTTTTCATCCCACTCCACTATATCGCGACGAAGATCCTGACATCTTCGCACACCCTGACGCACCGCAAACAAAGAGCAATGGAACTCCCGAGAATCTTCTGTGATCTATCAACCTCCGGGGAACCACAACCCGTCCCCCCGTACTGCTACTATCGTTGTGGAATGGGCCCAAATTCCTTCATCACTTATACTTGACTATTACTCACTCGACGGACAATATCTTTCGAGTTCATTCCCTGGACTCAATCACTCGCTTCAAGAGTGGCTGCACAGCTACTAAATTCCTAAACACCCCGATCCCGGGAACATCAGACAGCTTAACCGTCCCACAACTTCGAAAAGATCCGCCATCTTCTGGCTACACTAGCCAGCACCCGCTACCCATCGAAATATGATCAACCACCACATTTGCCTTACCAGGATGGTAATGCAAAGTGAAGTCATAATCCTCCATATACTCCATCCATTTATGCTGCCTCATGTTGAGGTCCCACTCTGTGAAGATTTACTTAAGACTTTTGTGGTATGAGAATACTTCGAACTATTCACCATATAAATAGTGGCGCCAGATATTCAAGGCAAAGACTATAGCTGCTAACTCCATGTCATGTGTGGGGTAATTCTGCTTGTGGTTCTTTAGTTGCCTAGAACCATAAGCTACCACCCTCTCGAACTACATCAAAACACATCACAAATCCGTCCTGGGGCTATCGTAGCACTGCGGTATACTTTTCCCTACTGAGATCACCGTGATAGATAGGGGCTCGACGTAAGCCTCATTTTCACCCTTGAATGCCTTCTCACACTGTCATTCCACTTAAACTCGACCTCTTCCGGTCAATCTCACATCGTGCAACTAGCTCCGAGAAATCCTCCATAAATCTCCTAGCATCTCGCTAATCCCAAGAAACTACGTATCTCGAAGACTGACTTCGCCATCCCAACTCTTAACTACCTCTACCTTCTCTGGGTCCACTGATACACCTGAGGCTGACACTACATGTCCCAAGAATTTCACCTCAGTAAGCCAAAACTAGCACTTATTGAACTTGGCGTATAACTGATATTCTCTGAGGGCCTGGAGAACAATCCTCAAATGATCCTCATGCTCCTCTCGTTTCGAGAATCAAGATGTCGCCAATGAAGACACACGAACCGATCTAAATAAGGCCGGAACACCCTATGCATGAGGTCCATGAATGTCACGTGCATTCATCAACTGAAAGGCATCATCGCAAACTCGAAAAGGCCCTCAGACATCCCGAACGTTGTCTTAAAAGATACGCCTCCCTAACTCAACCGATGATAGCTAGTACCTAGATCTATCTTGAGTGGACTCGCCTCTCAATCGATCAAATAAATCAATCTTCTGCAAAGGATATCGATTCTGATCGTAACCCCGTTTAACTGTAGTGTAGTCACTGTTAGTCGAAGGGTCTCATTATTTTTCTTAGAAACAGACCTGAGTTCCTCAAGGTGAAGTGTTTCTGGTCAATTAAACCCTTGTCAAATAATTCGTATCCCACCTTGAGTTCCACTAACTCACTCTGCCATCCTATGAGTCATAGAAATGGGCCACGACTGGGTGTAACTGATGATAAAGTCTACATTCATCCGCTAACCGCTTTCTCCACACTCTACTAAAGACTAACTAAAGTCCCAACAACAACGCCTAAAACTTGTCGTAATTAATTTTCGTATGTAATTCGCTTTAATCCAAGCAGCTGACACAAATTACCAAAGACTAACTAGAGTCCCCGGCAACGATGCCAAAAACTTTTTTCACTGATTTTTGTATAGAATATGTGTTTGTTCTTTTTGTAAAATGAATTCATTAAAAATTCAGTTTGGTTTAAATCACTACAAGTACACAGGTCATACAAGTAATAAAAGTGGATTTTTAAGTCTAGATATTGTTCCCACAAGGATTGATGATAAATCAAAAGACTAATTACCCAAACTACTCAAGGTCCTTACTATTTGAACTCCAATGTGAAAATGATGAGAGTACTAATAAAATAATTCTAAATTAATTTCACTAGTATATAAAAAGAATTTAATAAAAGTGGATTTGAGAATTCACTGAGTGAGATCACACTGGAAATGATCAAGGAATGATCACAATTTTGCATCGTTTAGAGTCATAGCTGCTTCATTAGTTGGAAAGTTGAATTTGTGAAAGATGGTCAGGTATAGCCTGATTTCTCCCTAATCACACCTTCACTAATTGTAGATCTGGCGTTCATTTTTACTCATGGATCTAATCAGATTACTTGTAAGATATAATCCTCTTTATAAGACCTGGGTATTTTTCCTTTTCGCATTTCCACACCCAAAATCTTAGGATTCAAGAATTTCGCTCTCTATAGACAAGATATTGCAAGCCTTTTCCAATTTAAATGGAACCTTATCCTTCAGGAGAAACCTTTAAGCAATTAAACTAATATTTCCTCCAACTAACCTCATACAATGAGTAAGTTAGTGATCTATTTGAGTAATCTTTCAGAGTTCATTAGTTCTGAAGTATTAGTCTACCATACCCATAAGGAATTGCTCCATACCCTCAGGGTTCTCCATCTTTGTGTCACGTAGAGGGCCTCCGAAATTAGAGCAAAGATACAATTCCTTGTTTCGGGTTAGACTCCATACTAGTACTTGGAATAGTTAAGTTCAAGAATAATACCAATCAAATAAATTCAAGATTTCTAACTAAGGCGTTCCACTTTGTGCATAAAAATAACAAGCACCATCGACCCATTCCTAGAGGGAGCTTAATCTTTCAAAACTGGTTCACACATATCAATGACTAATTGATAAGGAAAATTCATTGAAATTGTAAATGAGTTGAAATGAATGAACTCCAGAAAATTTCCAAGATCCATTTAAAATAGAACAATAGTGAAAGAGAAATTTTTTACAAAAGATCCTAGCTCAAAGTTGCACATCAGTTCATTACTCAACTTCAGAAAATCAACAGAAAACTAACCAAAACAAAACTAGTCTAAAAACAAAAATCTAATAAAAAGGAAAATAAAGGAAAAAATAATATACAAAGAGTCCTCAGCTACCTAGAAGTCCTCCGGTCTTAAGCAGTACGCGCTCCTGGGATTTATCATAGATTTTAAAATGACGGGCCGACTTTAAGGAGCAAATTGAGGATCCCAAAATTTATGGTCTAAAATGGTAGCTTGTCGTGACAAAGAAAGTTCCGCCACGACATGGTGGTTCTTATCTTTAATACCCAACTTTGTCATGCTCAAGTAGCTCTCACGTCAATAGACATATTTTCATGTTATCTTCTTTGATTCTGTCGCTACATAATTTGACTTTGTCGCGACATAGTTCTATTGATGTTGTCTATTTTATGTCGCGACATGGTTTTCTTTTGTCATGACATAAATTTCCTCCTTCAGCTATTCAACTTTGTTGCAACAGTCTCTTCTATGTTGCGACATTTTTGTTGTTGTTATTCTCAATTTATGTCGCTGACTTAATTTTTCTTTGTCGCAGAGTTGTATCGCTTTTATGTATCATTGACATCGAATCCTCTGTCATACAAAAGATCTCTCGACTCTACAAATTTTTATCGTTGGGTAAACATAATTTTCCTTTGGCTCTGACAGATGTTTGCCTTCAGTTCATTAATATGTTGCAACATCGTTTATGTGTCGCAACAATAGTTGCCATAATAGTCGTCTTTGTCACGACAACATTCACCTCAACCTCAAGTTTTCTCTATCGCGACAGAGAAATTCTTTTGTCGCGGACAAAAGTCCGTGATCTTTCATCACGACTCGAATAAGCTGTGTTGTGACATAGTTTTCTTCTGTCATGACATAAAATTTTCCTTGGTCTTGTCCTTAGTTGAAATGTTTGTCGCAACATAGAAAACTTTGTCTGTAAAACCTGGGAAAAATTAAATTTTTTCTTAAAAAGGGTAAAACGGTAATTTTGGTTGAGAACTGAAAATTTTCTAGATCTCGGATGATGAAATAGACTTCACCGTTGAATTTTTCTCACGAAATCTAGTTACCCCGTTGAATTTTGTCGGATTCTGAGACAGTTGGAATTTCAATGCTTGAGGTAATATTTGAAGTCGTGACACATGGCATGACATGTGGTGCACTTGTGTGAATGACTCACATTGAGCCAAGTGTCAAGTGGAGGTAATAATAGGAAATATAAACAAGAAAAAAAAAGGAAAATAAAAAAAAAGAAAAGAAAAAAAAAGGAAATGAGAAAAGTCAAAAAGAGGGGAGAAGGCCATTTTTGGGAAGGAAAAAAAAAAGGGCGTAGAGACTGGGAGAGAGAAGAGAGAGAGAGAGATAAAAATATTTTTTTTTTACTTCTCTCTAAGATCTACCTGAAACTGGGACCAGACGTTCATTGAGCAAAGGTAAAGTCGGTCCATCGCATCAAGAGCTACGATGATACCAAATTGAGTTCACAAACTCCATGAGGTGGAATTTTCCTACTGGGTTATTTATACCCCAAAAGCCATTTAATTAGCTTCAGTTTATTTAGAGGTCAGAATATTTTTGGGACTGAGCTTAGGAGCTTATTAGAAATTCTTTCGGGACTAAGTTTCAGATACGTCCTGGATCGAATTTCTTAGGATTGTTTTGGATAGTTTGGACCGACTCTCGGGGATTGTTTTTAAAGTCCCTGACAAGTTTCAAGTTAGGGTTTTAACCTTGACCGATGTCTTAGCTTGTTTGAGTTTTTTGGGACGTTCAAATTTGTTTACGAATGAACCAAAATATCAGGCTTAGCGGACCGAGGTGCCCCGTTTATGTGGGTCCGAGACTGGGGTCATTTGTGTGCTATTGCTGGAAAAATAAATAACATACCGCCAGGTAAAAAATCATGTTTATATATACTTGCTCTGACGTATTAACATGGAAATTCAGGATAAATTAAAATTATATGTAGGAAATATAATTATCCTAAATTATAAATGTTGCATGAAATTTTATCAGGCATAGTGATGACACGCATGAAATGACATGACGTATTTCATAAGCACTACACATCAGTTGAGTCAAAAGGGTGCATTTGCATCGTTATTCACCATTCCAGCGAATGCGGTGAGCTCATAAATGGGACCATGTCCAAAATCGAGACTTACGGTGGTATAAAATAATAATAAATATAAATCATGTGTGTTTGGGCGTAGCAAGATGGGGGTAGATCCCCCCTAGGGTGAAAGACCCAAATTTATATGCAGTGAGACATTATCACCTATGGTGAAAGCCAGTAAAAATGTTGGAAGGAGTGATTTGATCCTGCGATGTGACCCTGAAAAAGATGAGGTCTATGAATAAACATACGGGATTTGATAAATTAAAACTGAGGTCATTCAAATGGTTTACATCGGGTGAACACCAATGACCTGGTTTTTCAAGACTCGCGTTGTAAAAGTGAGGAGTCAAAAGGGACTCTGCCGCGCATGAGAGTCTCATCTCATGCATGATTGACTTAACATTCCATATAGGATTGCATTTTTATATGGAATATGATTTGATGTTTATGTATGCCATTGCATGTGCATTTAGGCTAGGAGCAGCCCTCAGAGGGAAAATTTTCATTTGGGTATCGTCACCTGTCGTGGGACCCCTTTCGTGCACACAAGGAGTGTACAAGGAGACGGAGCTTCGACAAGGCCGTGATTATGAAGGAGGCCGATGTGTGGCCTTGATATTACTTTTGTAAGATTTTGTATAAAAGAATTGTAATTAAATTCTTTTGGGACTATTGTCTAAATAGTAGGGTATGTAATTATGGTAAGAGGGCCGTGATCGGACTCTTACAAGATGTAATTAAGTGTTTAGATTTAAATGTGAATGAATGGATCCCGTAAAGGATGATTGAGGTGAGCCGTGTAACCTCGTGTCCACCCGGTAGCTGTGATAGCTGTATATCGGGATATGGATGTATGACCCCCGGTGGGTGGTCATTACTACTCGATGAAACCCTGACGGGTTATGGTTATACAGGTCAGATGTTTGGCAGAAATCTCGAACAAAGGAGATTTTGGCCTCGATTTTGTGGAAAATATGGATTTCAATAACCGGGACACAATAGTGTAGACGGTCGCCCCAAAAATCCACAGAATTCTGGTCGACCTGTCATTAACCGACCCTCCCGCTTTCGCATCATATCACAGAGGTACATTGTCTCATCGTTTACCCATTTTCTGTCACATAGAGCTATCTTTTGTAGCGATAGAATTCATTTGATGTCTTTGTTCTCTTATGTCGCGACATAATTGTAAGATGTTACGGCAAGGTTCCAATGCCATTTGTTTGATAAATGTCGTGGATTGCAGTATGAATGTCGTAACATTCTTCTTCATGAGCTTCCTTCACTATGTCGCTAGACATAAAATCCATCACGCGATAGAAATTAGTCAATCTATCTAAATTGTGTAGCGACAAGCCTTTCATTTAGCCATACCAACTGATTCTCTTGGTTGCAACAAAGAAATGCTGCTTGCGACATTCTTTTGCTGGTTCTGTTGGGATTCTATCGCGACATTCTAAAACTATGTCATGATAGAAAATTCTGCCTGGGCCAATTTTTCTTCTTTTCTTGCTAGAATTATTTTTTTTTCATATAAAACCTGCAAAGCAAAAAGTTAGTGAATATTACATAATTCAACATTAAAATGAAGTATAAACTTCTAAAATCATGCCAGAAAAATGGATTAAAAATAGATGAGTTTAGGACTCATTAGGGGGTAATGTCGATAGATCATCCGGAAAGACACCCTTAAATTCGAAAACTACTCGAGGTAGACTCAAACCTTGTCTCACCTTGTCCTTAATGGTAAGGCTTGCTAGACAACCCATCAACTGCCCGTGCCACCTGGAGTTGTACACGGTCTGGGGTAAAGCATTGTGCTTATCTCCCTGAAACACAACACAAACACCGTCATGTGTGTATGCAGTAACTCTCCTACGATCACAATCAATGATGACTCGGTGTGCCGTCAACCAGTCCATCTTGAGGATGACATTAAACTCCGACATGTCCATGACCCTTAGGTCCACAGTGAAGAGGATCCTGGAGATCTCTAACTCACAATCCCGACATATCAGATCAACACTCACACTAGTTCCTAAGGGAGAGCTTACATGCAATGACTTTTCCAAGGTCTCAACCTCTAAGCCCAATTCTTTCACACATGATGTAATAATGGAATGTTCACGACTGTGAATCAACAAATAGTATCCCCGCTAAAGGAGAGATAGCATAAACATGCCTCAGATAATCGATTGATCCGTAGAGGCTCGCCAGGTGTAACGACGAGACAAGCCCCCCGGGTCCTGGAAGCCCAACCCGTGGAGCCCTATCCCCGACCTCGACCCATACCCGGCCCCTCTAGCTTGTCCGTGATTTGGCAGGCCAGGGCAAAGACTTCGAGGCTGGATGCCCATTCCTCGACCTGTACTCAGGTAAGGAGAAACATACCGTGTCTCACAGACGCGTCCCACTCCATGACTAAGACTGCAAGGTCCCATAACTCCGGGATCCCCTTAGGGCAATCCTGCCTCCATGTGTCCAGCTAATGGTAGTACCCATGTCATCGGTCCCACTCGCTAGTGTACTTTTACCCCTACTTTAACCCTAATAGCCACTCGTTTTCTGAGATCCTCGTGGGAATGTAAGTCCTTTGCCTCTTTCCCGAGCTAGAAAAAAATCGGTTCTCCTTTCTCTTTCCACCAACACCCGTATCCCAGATGCTCTTTGCATCATCAATATCTCTCTCGATGGCCATAGCTGTCCTGACCATAGAGTCCATATCTCAGAGAAGTCCCACACCCGCTCTGTATGGATAACAAATTCACCATCCTCAAACTTCCACACTTTGGCCATATCTGTGGCCATGTAATCGTCTGCGAAACGTGTTAACTCAATGAATTTAGCCACGTATTGTAGTATTGTCATAGTTCCTTGTCTCAACTCTAGAAACTCTCGAGCCTTGGCATGTTAGCAGATGCTAGGAAAACTCGCCCTACGAAGAGTCAAGTGGAATTCTCCCATGTCATCGCCTCTGCATTCACGGGGGTTCGATCCAATCCCACCATACTTGGGATTCACCTTCGAGTTGGAACGCAACTAATCTTATCTTTACCGCATCGGAGGTGATCTCCATAGCCTCCAATATCTTCTCAACTGGTCTGAACTAATGGCCGCCTACTACCTGACCTCCTCTCATTTAATGTCAGGATGATGTGCTTTAAACCTCTGGAGGTTACTCGACCTTCCTCGAATCTCACCACTAGCTTGCAATAGTGTAGCTACGCCCATAGCCTCTATGAAGGCCCGCTGCAAAATGGTGTGGAAGAGCCGGGATCAAGCCGCTCCCGTGGATCTAATCCCACGTCCCTCGCCCCTCGACTGCCTACATGTCAATTAGCAAGATGAGATTTTTTTTCCTTATTTGATTAGTGGTGCATAATGCTAAACACTAGTAAATATCAGTTCTTGGACCATCATGCTCGTTTATTTTCCGAACCCCTAAGGTTATGTTCTCTAACCCTAGTGTTCTTCTTTTCCTACATACAATTAACCATGTATGCAACAAATAACACACTATCACACAACACCACAAATGAATGCACAATGAATGTAGTGGTCTAAACCCATGCCCATCAAGCCCTAGGTATTCTGTGATACCCAAGCCCCTATCACTAAGCCGTGACGCCGGTATCGGGGATGCACCATAAATGTTCCAAATTTCAGCTCCACGCCCTCTAAGCCCTAGGTACTCATATACCTAAGCTCTGATACCAAACCGTGACACCCTAAAACCTGGGGTCTCGTTAATAACCCGTCAACGAGCAAAACACCTGTGGGTATCTCATATCTTGATACCACCATATCGTGTCCCATTCACCAGGATCCATTCATGCATATATATTTTAGAAAAATATTCAAATTTATCAAAATAGTTCATAAGAGTTCGAGTTACAACTATCTTATATAAAAAAATATTACATGTAAAATCCAATTTTTTTACAAAAAGGTTTCTCAAAGCCACGCTTGGCTTTCCACACTTAAGGCCCTGTACGAGGGTCACGTCGTACATAACTCAGACCTAAAAGGGGTCGCACGACCATGCAGCAATGCTTAGTAAGGATAACTCTACATGGCTACTCCCTACCTATAATGTATCGCATGTGCACACACAATACACACATCATCATTCCAAATGGAATCCTTAAGATGCCATGAAATGAGATGACTCCACTATGCCCCATGTCCCGAGTCCTCAATCGACTCTCACACATGTATATGCTAAGTGTGAAAACTCATCATTGGTATTTCATCCAATGACCTTTTTTTTAAAACAAAATCTTTTTGTTTTATAAAACCAAACCCATTGGATATACCTATAATATCCATTTGATTTAATCAAATCCCACGTGTTTATGCATTTGTGGGCCACGGATTTCCGGGTTCTCACTGCAAGACACTGCACGCCTTTCTACATTTTTACGGGCTTTCATCGACGGGGATCATGTATAACTGCAACTACTAGGTTTTTCACCCGAGGGGGGATCTATCCCTACTAGTCAGGTTTCAACACACGTGTATATATATATATATATATATATATATATATATATATATATATTTTTTTTTCATGCCATGAAATGCGAGATCATTGATCGAGTTCAAGGTACCGAGCTCACCACCCATTCACCAAGAATGATGAATGATTATAACCATGCACATACACCCAACTCAATGTGGATGCCCCTGCGGTATATACAATGCAAAATGCCATCGTGATGTTATCTCATGTTATATGTATAATGAACACTACATAGAACAATTTATAAACCGCATTTTTTTATGCCAGTACCATGGATAATTATATTGGTTAAATAATTTATATCAATTCACACCGATATATAACACCAATATATCAAATATATTTATACCATTATCTAACATATTATAAAATTTCCAAAGAATACAAAAATAGTCCATATAAATCCAGCGCCTATTCTTGCCATAAATTCAAGCCATACTGCCTTAGAAATAATCTGGACTCAATCCAGATTTTTCAACTTTTGTTTTATTTATTTATTTATTTATTTATTATTATTATTTCTTACAACTTTCAAGATTGTCCTTAATGGCTATAAATTTAGCCATGAAGTGCCCTCAACAATCGTTTCTAAAAACAAATTCCAATATTCAAAACTGCACCCATATCAATGGAACTACCGACCATTTACTACTTCCTTAGATTAAGAGGAACCAATGTAGGAGAAAACCTTACCTCTTTGTGGTTTTGGCACCTACTCGTAGCTCTCGTCGAGTATACCAACTTTAATTCTCGGACTAACGACTCCCGACCGTTGAAACCCCAAGAATCAAAGCCTTTTTTTTCCTTTCTCTTTTACGCACAGATTTTCCTCCTCCCTTTTGTTTTCCTCATTTTCTTTCCTTTCTTCCTTTCCTTTTCTTTTTTTCTCATTTCTTTTGTTTTTCTCCTTTCTTTTCCTTTTTCTCCTTTCCTCCTTCTTTTCCTTTTCCTTTTTCCATCCACCAAATTGTTTTTTTTTGTTTGCTCCAACAAGAGGAAACTTCCTCTTACTTTCCTATTTGCCATGTGTCTTTCATATGCTCCATTTGCCATGTGCCATGTGTCACATGGACACATGCACTAGGTGGAAAATGCCACACCACATGGCTCTCATGCCGTGTGCCCTCCTCTAAGCTTGCCATGTGGCACCACTCAATGTGTAATCCGACATCTGTGCCTCGAAATATGTGAAATTTTGACTATCTCAGAATCAACCGAAATTCGATTGAGTAACTAAATTTCGCGAGACGATTCCAATGGTGAAGTCCGTTTCATCATCCGAGATCTAGAAAATTTTAGGTTTTCAACCTGTATTATAGCTGCAATTTACCGTTTTGCCATTTTTTTCCAGCAAAATTGCATTTTTCTCGGGTTTCACAAGATTAGTTAAAGTGTGTCCAATGATTTTTATTAAAAAAAAAAAATATTTCCATGATGCGAGACCTGTGACGCCCCAAATCCCAGGGGTCATTTTTATTTATTTTTATTTATTTTACAATGTCCATGAACAAGAGCCTATGAACAAAGAGTTCAAATAAGGTACAACATGCGGTAATCGTCTACCGGACAAGCTGCCAGGAAGGCTGGCTATTGTTACGCCGCGGCTGCTGACCGATTCGCTTGCCGTGATGGTGCCGCGCTCATGCATCGTGCTAGCTCGCTGTGTACAATACTCTAGCCGTTGGCGGGTCACATAGAAACTCTTCACGCAACACCACCTCGGGAAACCCCGCTGCAGACATAAAGCTCCACGCGCAGAATGGCCCAACCTGGGAAACTCTATCGCATACAGCGACCCTCACGCTTCTGCTGACCCGGGCCCTACCAAACCTCGCCGCGACACAAAATTTCGATCGACGGGGCCAAAAATCTGCCTAGATAGAGAAAGCCTTTGTTATGTAATCTAAACCGCCTAAAGATGATGGAACCCCGTCGCGACATGAAGATCACCGCTGCGGACACAGTGGTCAAGGCTCTGCCGCTGCGGCGCTGGGCCCCAAATGCTTCGCGCATGTTTGTCATGCATTCAGCCGAGCCGTGCGCCTGGCCCTCGAGAACCCGCCTTTCGATAGGAAGACTCTCCGCCGCGACAGGAAGACTCCCGCCGCGACGTTGCTATTAGAGAAACTCCTACACAACGTAAATTTCTTCGTTTGCACGTAGGACCCAAATCGGCGCAGCCCCTTGGTTCTCTTGCACCTTCAATTTTCCTTTTTTTTTTCCTTTCAGCACACCAAAATCCCTACACACAATAACCTTTTTATTACGAAGGCAACATGAAACCTAGAAAACTAGCCAAAATGTATTGAAATGAGTTCAATTACAACTCTGTTCTTTTTACATAACAAAACTGGGTTTTCCACTCAAAATTTACAAAATACAAAACAAAGCCAAATTTGGGTTTTTTCATCACCACTAAGGTCTTGGATGCGTTCCATCCCCCGGTTACCTCCAGTGCCTGAAAATATTTTCCCACGATGGGGTGAGCAACACCTAGTAGTTGAATTTTCCTTACAAGTATTACTCCCCACCTAAGTGTTCATGCAATGGCAAACACACACATTCAAGTAAAATTATGCACATTCCTACTCGAATGTCGACATGCCATGCCCCATGCCTTGAGTCCCCATCGACTCCCTCACACATGCATCTGTCATGTATGAAAAAAAAAAACTATTTCCAAAACAAAAGATTTTTGTTTTTGAAAACTCATTGGACAATTTTCGATTTCAAAATTTATTGGTCAACCCTTCGATATAATTTAGTGTACATACTCCGATAAATAGTTTTGTGGACAACCTCCCGATATAATATAAATGGGATACACTCCGGGAACATTTATGACAACCCTCCTATATAATTCTATTGACATACTGATAAATACTAGGACAACCTCTGATAATTTCTCCAAAAACCATGTCATGCACTCCACTAATAATCTACGGTGTCCCCGTGCATATGAAATGCGAAATGCCATTTTCATGCCAATTCATGTTAATATATCATATACACATATAATAACATAATTTACACACAACCAACATGTTAACTTTTTTTGTTATTAACAACACGCAAAATAGCACACATGACTAATAGCATTCAGAATCGCCTGACGCTTAAAATAGCCCCAAAATTCGCCTCCGATCGGCTTGAAACAAAAGTGTCCAAAATGGGGCCCCAAGAACTTTAGTTTCGACCATCCAAAACAGTCCTCAAAATTCCAGCATTCAGTCCCAAAATTTGGGGACTTAACTGCACGGCCTTTCCCAGCCCCAAACACCTCGTGCCATTTGAATGACTCTTAGACCGAAAATAAACCAAGTAGGAGAACAACCCCTACCTCTTGGAGTTTGGCGAAAACCCCGGATTCTTATCTCTATGTGAAGTTCTTGACGCGTGGAAGAACTTTGCCTCTTGGTCCGACGGAAACCGACAGTACGATCTCCTAGAATTCTACAGAGAAGTTGGAGCTTCTCACTCTTCTTCTCTTTTTATCTCTTTTCTTCCTTCTTTTCTTTTCTCATCCCTCCAATTCGCTCTCTCTCCACCGGATTGGTCAAAGTTGATCAATGGGAAAGTTACTCTCACCTTCCTTGCCACATGTCATGACACACCCCCACCCCCTACTAGCGATACAGTGTTTCGCCACCCACGTAAATCCCCCATCCGTTACCTCCTAACTAATTAGAAATCCTCGTGGAAGCCGGTCGACGTCATTTAAACCTCAGATAAAATTTTTTCTTTTCTAACTCGTGATTTTGTAAAATCTGCATGTAAAACCTCTGACAAGATGACAAATTCAGACATAGGATAATTCCAAATCCTGTATACACAACTTACATTTTTCCAAATATGGCAACCAGCAACCCAACACATTCTCACAAAACTACATTATGTACATACATATGCTCCATTATACAAATTCAAAGTGTTTCCTTACAAAATATTATTAATACACAACACTTATTCCATGTCGCATAAATCCTATTGTGCTCCAAATAGCTCTCAGACATACCCGGAAATAGTTTTTAAAATAGAAAATAATGAGCTAAACGAGCTCGTTGAGTGTATGCGTTATAAAAATGTTTTGCTTTTTTCTGAAACATCTCAAATCGTAAAACTTTCTTTACAATTATTTTCCAAACTCGGGCTGCTTACTTTAAAAGTTTCTAAAACTTTCATTTGCTTGCTTTTAAAATTTTATAAAACTTTTAATACTTGCTTCGCTTGTTTTTCTTGCTTTTCTAAAACTTATAAAACTTTCTCAATTCCCTTCGTCATTGCTTAATTCCATTGCTTTAAAAGTTTATAAAACTTTTATAAACCTCTTACTTTAAAAATGTAAAACATTTCAAATTCTTGCTTTAAAAGTTTCTAAACTTTTATAAATACTGAGCCCGGGCTCAACCGCATGCTTTGAAAATAAACTGAGCCCGTGGCTCAACCGCTTGTTTTAAAGCCTACTGGAGCCTGGCTCGACTGCATCAAATCTCTACTGAGCCCGTGCTCAACCGTGCACCAATGGTCGATTTTTCAAAATCAGACATCACGCTTATAAACATCAATCACCGGAGGCCTATACTTCGTCAGCTGCATCTCTAAAGAACACTGGAGCCTGGCATCGATCGTGCCTGGAAGGACCCTATGTCCGCAGACACTTCTCCTGCAGAATACTATGGAATCGACTGTGGTCTCCATCACCATAATTTAGTTAGAGCCTAACCTTATATAATTTATCAGTACACTCGTTTCCTTTAATGCCATGATGCATGACCTAAAGTTCACGATCGTGCAAAACTAAAATGCATGTATGATATCCTAACACCACCGTGCATCGCATTTTAATACCTCCGACCTAAGATGCTCGCTGTAACTGTGGATTTTAGTTAGCTCTATTTTCACAAATATTATTTTGTTTGCTTGCTTGCTTGAAACATGGGCTAATAATTCAAAACCATTGCTTTTGTTTACTTCGTTGGAATATGGTTTTACAATTTAAAACTATCATTATTATTGGGCTTCTTAAATATGGTTTTTTTTTCAATTTAAAACCATTGTCGCTAAATTCCTTTGCTTTTCAAATATGGTTGAATAATTCAAAACCATTATTTATTTGCTTTCTCACATATGGTTTAAAATCAAACCATTTACTTGTTTGCTAAACTCATCGTTGCTTTTAAAATATATGGTTTAAATCAAAACCATTTGCTTGCTCTTGAAATATGGTTTTATTAACTCAAAACCATTAAATACCGTTGTAAAACAAATATAATAATAATACACTAGTATTTGAAAATGGGTTTAGAACACTCATCTTTTGTTTACCAAAACTTGAGCACTAGCCCACAACTTTCCCCCGCCTCGCTTTTAGTCTCACACACTCAAACGAATACGGCTAAACATTAATCGTCATGCAGATAAATGCGAAACCTAACGTACTTTACTATTCATATATGTATTCACTATTCATTATTCACCATTCACTATTCACTATTCATATGTATTCGCAATTCATACATATTCACTATTCATACATATTCACTATTTCACATGGAACCGGCCGAACCCGTGATTTCCCGCATCTACACGTAGCTCCCCGTCAAAGGCAGTAACTTTAACTCTCGGGTCCGAAAAATTCCCGACCGCTAGAACGCCGCAAACTGAAAAACTAAAATTAGGATTTTCCGAACTTTACCCGAATCTCGCAAAATCCCGTTTTTTTGGTACCCACGCGCAGCCTCGTCAAGGTAGGAAAGACTTTTCGTTCGCCTGACGACCCGACTGGCCAGACGGCAATGAATCGAGAAGAAAACTAAGAGAATAAAAATTATAAAACTCTATTCCACGCCTTCTGCCCGTCTTCTCATCTCGTGAATCTTTTTTATTATAAAACTCTATTACAAGTGTGGGACCCACATGTCCCTTTTTCTTTCCCTTCTCAGTCCGTTTCAGCCCCGAAACAATTTATTTTGTCCCGATTTCAATTTCCTTTATCCTAATTGAATATTCCTTAAATATTTTCCATTTTTCAAAATTTCAAAACCTGCCAAGTTTCACTTACACTCGTCGCTTCAGAAATTCGTAAAATATCGACTGTCCTCAATTCAACGAAACTTTCTAGGTCATTAGATTTCGCGAGACGAATTTAACAACACAGTCCGTTTTGTCATCCGAGATCTATAGAATTTTCTAGGGTTCCCTGAACTATTTTGGCAATTTATTAATATTATTATCTTTTTTAAATTCCTTAATTTGTACTTTCACCCTCAACTTTCTTTAATCTCTGCAGAAGTGCCAGCAATTCTTTGAAAACTTTACAATTTCATTCTAATAACAACTTCCAAGAATACTACAATGGCATTAAAAGTCTTTTCAAAGGGCATTAAACGCGACTCTATGGTTACACGCACTGTACACCCTCTCTGATCGCGCATAAATCCTCTCTTTCCTAGAACATTTCTGGCCCTCGAAATGAACAAACTAAACTCAAAGGAAAGAAAATAATTCTCATTAGGAAAAATAATCAGGATACCGACACAAGATCTCGAACCTCCTGCCCTAAGTAGCCGCGCTCCCTCTCATGATTCTTCCACAATACTTTAATCCAAAGGAATCACCTTACTCCTCAACACCGTTTCAAGGATCTACACCGCATTGTAGCGTTTCATATGTCAGTTCTCCTTTAACTCGCACCGGTTACTTTCAACACATGTGAAGGATCCGAATGTATTTCTCAACATCGACACATGGAATGTGTCATGAATCCTTGATAACTCGGGGTAACTTCAACTTGTAAGCCACTGGCCCCACCTCGCTTCACAATCTCATAAGGTCCTACGCATCTCTGACATTACCTCAGCTCCCGAATCTCAAAACACCTTCCAAGGGGAAATCTTCAAAAGACCTCAGCCACCTATCTCGACCAGAAGTCTCGCGATGCTTGTCCGCATAACTTCTTTGTCTATCTCGCATTTTCAAGTTATCTCTGAACAACTTTCACTTCTTCTCTCGAAGTGATCTCGTACCTAGCTCCGGCTCGCCAGCTTCTTCACCAACCTCATCCCAACACACTGGAGTCCTACATTTCCTGCTATATAGTGCCTCAAATGGAGCCATCTATATACTAGCTTGATAGCTATTGTTGTAGGCGAACTCCATTAGTGCCAAATGAGTATCCCAACTCCCCTTGAATTCCACTACACAAAGTTTCCTCGCATTTCCTCTAATCCACTGAACTGTCCTTCTCCGACCGCCATCCGGTCTCGAGGATGAAATGTTGTGCCAAATGTAAAAGGAAAATTCCCAAAGTCGCTTTCAAATCCAGGCCAAAACATGGATGTGAACCTCGGGGTCTCGACCGAAACCATCAAACCGGAACCCCGCGAGTCTCACTATCTCATCCACATCAACTCGGGGCTAACTTTTTCCAAAGAATCCTCAACATTAACTGGTAGAAAATAAGCAGACTTCTTCAATCGATCAACTATCACCCATATAGCATCATGTCAGTTCTCGAAACCGTGGAAGACCTATCACAAAAATCCATAAGGATCTTCTCCCATTTACACTGAATAGGGAGTAACTGTATCTTCCCCCGCAGCTCGATGCTCACCACTGCTGATGTGTTGCACCCGGAAACGAAACTTGCAATCTCTTTCTTTATCCCATTCCACCGCATTCTTTCAAAGCCCCCGTACATCTCTGCATTACCCGGATGATAACATAATGCATGAATGTGCTTCTTCCAATGAGCTCGCCATACTACGACACACACATTCTCTCGGCCCTTTCACTATCATGCCGTCATTCCACTCAAACTCGCTTTCTTTCCTTTTTCTATCTCTTCCTTAAGCTTAATCATCTCGTGATCCCGCGACGCCTCTACTAGAATCTCGATCCATCAGAGGGTCTAAATATGAATGTATTAATAAGTCTCTCGGAATCCTCAACCTCCAATATCACCCCAAAGCTCTAGATCCACCACGCTTAAGATAACCTGATCTCATATGAGACAATGAACTCTCCGGTCACACTAAGGCATCCGCTACAGATTAGCTTTTCCCGATGATACCAACAAGACAAAGAATAGTCCTTAATCAACCTCAAGCCATCTTCTTGCCTCAGTTTAACTCTTTGGGTGAAAATATATCAAGACTCTTATGATCCTAGAAGATCCTACAAGGAACACCATAAGTAATGTTCCATATTTTTAGGGCATACACGACCGCAAAGAAGCTCTAAGCTCGTGGTGTCGGTAATTCTCCCTATGCTTCTTTAACTGCCTAGAGGCATATGCAATCACCCTATCATTCCGCATCAAAACATGCACCAAGGCATCACTGAAGCATCACTATAAACCACGAACCCATCTCTCCCGATCAAGCAAAGTTAAACTGAGCCGGTCAATCTACTCTTCAACTCCTCGAAACTCATGACAAGCATCTACCCAATCATACTCGGAGCATCTTTTCACAACTTGGTCAATCGCCCCGAGAACCCCTCAACAAACTTCCTGTAATACCCTGCTAAACCAAGGAAGCTTCTAACCACTGACACATTCTTTGATGGTTTCCAATTTACCACAACTTCTATTTTATGGGGATCCACACTCACCCCCTCAACTGATATCACATGACCTAGGAATGCCACCCTATCGCTTCTCAAACCGACACTTGCTCAACTCGCATACAATCAGTTGCTCCCAAAGGTCTCGTAACACAACCGTGTGTTCCGAACGCCTCCACTACCCGAATACACTAGGATATCATCACTAAAACTATGACGTAACCTATCCAAATATGGCTTGAATATCTTGCCTATCAAATCCATAAACGCCGCGTAGCATTAGTCAAAAACCAAATGGCATCACCAAAACTCATAATGCCCGTAGCCGTGTCCCGACGCGCCTTAGTACATCACTTCCCAGACCCTCAATCGATGATACCCCCGCATCTCAAGTCTATCTCTGGAGTATACTGAGACTGAGTCGATCAATAACCATCGATCCTAGGAGTGAGATAATCGGATTGGCGATGGTAACTCGTTCACCGTCAGAATCTATACAAAACCTGAACCCCATCTTTCTTTTTCACTTAAGAGAACCGGAGCTCCCCTACGGGGATATGTCATCGAATGAATCTTTACTTAACAATTCTTCTAATTTGGTGCCTTTAAGCTCCTCAACTCTGGCTGTAGAGCCATCCTATAAGGAGGAATGGAAATGGGCTCAGTCCCTGGGATCAAATCAATGGTAAACTCCACCTCTCTCTTTGGAGGTAATCCTACAATATCATCTGGGAATACATCTGGGAACTCTCTAACAACTGGAATCTCATCCACCATAGTCCCCTCCTTCCCTGTCTCCACCACATAAGCTAGATAGCCCTGACAACCTTTACGCAGCATTCTCTACGCTGCCATGGCGGAGATCATACTAGAGGATAATTCTCTACGTATTCCTCTGAACTTTATCTCCAATTTCTCTAGCCTATGCAACTTTACTTTCTTTTTATAACAATATAATGTGGATCTATGGCGAGATAGCCAATCCATACCGAGAACCACATCAAAATCCCTTATATCTAAAGCTATGAGATCCACTAGGAACTCCTGTCCTTCAATCAGAACTTTACTGTCTCACTACCTGGTCTCGCGAGTAACCCGGGATCCCAATGGGAAGTGGAACTCATACGACCCCCAATGGTCAGTCTCTATCCGGGAAGCGACGGGAGCAGGCTTCGAAGGTAAATGAATGCGTGATCCCGGGTCCACTAATGTATATGCATCATGATCAAGGATAGAATAATACTAGTGACCACATCCGAGCCGCATCCGTGATCTCGCTGTCATACCAAACTCCGCCCGAGCGCGGCCTCACACCGTATCCCCCGCACTACCGCCCTACCACGACCGCCTAGCTGCGGTCAGACCGCCCCCTCTCGCTGGGAAACCTCCCTAAAGACCTCCGAGTGCTCATCTCGTGTGGGGTAGCTAGGTCGGCTAATGATGTCTCCGTACTCAATCAACCGAGGGCACCCCAATGAATCGCCTTCCCCGCCACCGTGGAAACACTTGTACTAAATCTCCCACACTCCCATGGTGTCGCCCGACATATGACAACCTGAGGAACACTCGGTGCCAACAAGAAGTAACCGGGGCCTGATCGATCCTCGACTGTAGATAGCTCGACCGCACCCTCGGCCTCTATAACCTCTCACTCCTTGTTTCTCTTTTCACTCAGACCGACTGTGAGCTCCATTGGAAGCGCCCTCGTGCACTCCTTTTATTTTCCTGTCTACTCTGATACATGGTTGTAGTGTTTTGCTCAACTCTTAAAGCTGCCTCAACTAAGTCCCCAAATCTATTCTGAGGAACAACTGACAAATGCACTCCGATCCTGGTCAGAGTCCCGAGCAAAAACCTTCACTTCAGACTTCATCCGTCAATACAGGAACCACCCAATCACCCCAAGAACTTTCTCATATTCACACCGGCATGTTCTTCGTTTTGTTTGAAGAACTCTCACTTTTGAACTTGCGGATTTGAGGAAAGAACCTAGTCGTTGAACTCATGAAATTGGTCCCATGATATGCCACGTGATACCTCCTCTCACGACATCCCACCAACTTAGCCCCCAGATTCCACGTAAAATCGAAATCAAGACCCTCTACTCATCCAGCCCATAACTCCAGAACTTTGTTTACTGGTCCAACCATAACCAGCCGCCTCCGATCGCTAATCGCCAACATATGGTCAGTTCCCGCCTCAGATTTCTATCGACCGCCCCAGCTCTTCCATAACCTCTGGGGTGGCGTTGTAGGTCATGACCGCTCGACGGTCGCTATGGCTACTATCTCGTGCACCAGGCCACCCAAGCCTGGGCCGTAGAAACAATCCCCGCACTTGAGCTCCTCTGTGGCCCGATGGTCCAAATTGACTCTACCGCTGAGGTTGGATTCAGAGGCGGTAGCTGAACCAACTACATGCCCATCTATCTCAGTACCGCAGATCGCCGGAACCTCTCAAAATGACTCTCCTAGACGACCAACGTCCTCTCCGCCCGACATAAGGTCAGATTTTCAAAAAAAAATCAATTGTTTAATACTTTGAATCACTTCATATGTATGTACTTTGAATTCGAAAGTGCATGTTTTCTAATAGTAAACTGTACAACATGTGCTCTTCCTAAGACTCGACTCTATTACCAACTTGTGTTGTGATCATTTCTCCTCAAGCCTTATGTTATACCAACTTATGCTCTGATACCACCTTGCGTGCATGGTATCATATCTTCTCAAGCCTTAAGTTATTGTATACTTATTCTCTGATACCATCTTGACACACCCCACCTCTACTAGCTTAGCGGGTAAAACATTTCACTCCACGTAAACTCACTGCTACTCCCCAACGACTAGAAAACTCGTGAAGCGGTCGTATTGCTTGCTTAAACCTCGTATAAAAAATTTTCCTTTTCTAACTCATGATTTTGTAAAATCTTGGCAATGCAGAAACCTCTGTTAAGATGACGACCGTGATATAGGATAATTCCAAACTCGTGATACACAACTACATTTTCCAAATATGGCAACCAAAGAACCCAACACATTCTAACAAAACTACACTATGTACATACATGCTCCATTATACAAATTCAAAGTGTTTCTTACAAAATATTATTAATACACAAAGACTTATATCGATGTCGACAAATTCTATCAGGTTCCGAAGTCTTATGACATGTAAATTCGAAAATAGTTTTTAAATAGGAAAATAATGAGTCAAATGAGCTCATGAGGTATGCGTTTATAAAATTGTTTTCTGAAAACATCTCAAACTCGTAAAACTTTCTTTTACAATTATTTTCCGTAAGCCTTGCTTCGCTTACTTTAAAGTTTCTAAAACTTTCTCGATTTATTGTTTTTAAAAAGTTTATAAACTTTAATACTTGCTTGCTTGCTTTGTTTGGTTTTTCTTTAAAAGTTTATAAAACTTTTCTCTCAATTCTCTCGCTCATATCTACTGCTTAAAAGCTTTATAAAACTTTTATAAACCTCTTTAAAAATGTATAAAACATTTAAATCTCGCTTTAAAAAGTTTCTAAAACCTTTTATAAATACGAGAGCCTGGGCTCAACCGCATGCTTTAAAAAATAAAACAGGAGCCTGTGCTCAACCGTTTGTTTTTAAATCTCTACGGGAGCCTGGGCTCGACTGTGCATCAAATCTCTACTGGAGCCTGTGCTCAACCATGCACCAATGGTTGATTTTTTCAAAACTGTATGATCATGCTTATAAAACATCAACTCATTTATACTTGCCAGTTGCACTTAAATGAACACTGGATCCTGGTGATCAACCAGGTTTGGCAAAGGACTGTGGTCCGCATCACCTTCCGATAAATATGGTGGAATTGACCGTGTCTCCATCACCATAATTTAGTTAGAGCCTAACTATATACCCCGTGACGTTAATGCCTCCTTTTAAATGCCATGATGTACGACTTGTTTATTTTAACACCCAAGCAAAAACTAAATGGCGTATGATATCCTAACACCACCGCACGCATTTTAATACCTCTCCGACCTGTGATGCTTCTTGTGAACTGTGAGATTTTAGTTGAACCTATTTTAACAAATATTCTTTGCTTGCTTGTTTGAAATACGGTTTAATAATTCAAACCATCATTTTGCTTACTTTATCTTTGAAATATGGTTTTACAATTTAAAACCATTGCTTGCTTGCTTGCTCTTTGAAATATGGTTTTTTTTTTTTTGCAATTTAAAACCATTGCTTGCTAAATTCCTTGCTTGCTTTTCAACTATGGTTGAATAATTCAAAACCATTATTTATTTGCTTTTCACATATGGTTTAAAATCAAAACCATTTACTTGCTTGCTAAACTCATTGCTTGCTTTAAAAATATGGTTTAAATCAAACGTATTTTCGCTTCTTGAAACATGGTTTTACAAGTCACGCCATTAAATATTAGTGTAAAACAATATAGTTAATAATACACTTGTATTTGAAAATGGGTTTAGAACACTCACCTTTTTGTTTACCAAAACTTGAGCACGACTCCACAACTTTTCCGCCTTTACTTTTAGCCTACACACTCAAACGAATACGGCGAAAACATTAATCGCCTGAGTATAGCGTAAAATTAACATACTTCACTATTCATATACGTATTCACTATTCACTATTCACTATTAATACATATTCACTATTCATACGTATTCACTATTCATACGCATTCATATGTATTCACTATTTCATGTGGAAAATCCGGTTAAATCCCGTGATTTCGGTACCCAGGCGTAGAGTAACTTAACTCTTGGTCCGAAAAATTATGACCGTTAGAACGTCGTAAATTTGAGAAAAACTAAAAAATTAGATTTTCTCCGAACTTTACCCGAATTTCTAAGAAAATCTCATGTTTTTGGTACCTTACGCTGTGAGCCCTGTCGTAGAACACTTTTTGTTCTCGCCCGACTTTAATTCCCGACTGCTAGATTTCCATGAATCTGAGAAGAAAACTAAGAGAATAAAAATGATAAAACTCTCTTCCACGCCTTCTGTCCGTCTTCTCATCCCGTTTGCTTTTCATATTTTTGATTTTTTTTCTTTTTTTTTTCAATGGGACCCACATGTCCCTTTTTTTCCCTTCTCGGTCCGTTTCAGCCTCCAAACAATTTATTTTGTCCCGGTTTCAATTTCCTTTATCCTAATTGAATATTCTTTAAATATTTGTTGGCTGAATTTTTCAAAATCTCAAGCTGTGTTTCACTCTACACTCATCGCTGTAAATTGGTGAAATATTTCACCGGTCTCTAATTCAACAAAACTTTTCTAGGTCACTATATTTCACGAGAGGAATTTAACGGCACAGTCCGTTTCGTCATCCGAGATTTAGAGAATTTTCTAGGCTTTCCTGAACCATTTTGACAATTTATTAATATTAATATTCTTTTAAAATTCCTTAATTTGTACTTTCACCCCCTCCATTTTTCTTAATTGCAAAACTGTCACAATTATTTGAAAACTTTACAATTTCATCCTTAATAACAACTTCCAAGAATACTACAATGGCACTAAAAGTCTTTTCACATAAACACACTTACTACTATATACACGTACCGTACACCCTCTCGGGACGGGCCGTTACATGTTACTTCTCTATTGATTCTCTTAGATTTCCCCCTTATCCTCTTATCCAATATTTGGATTTCCATCATCTTAAGTTGTGACACATGTCCACATGAGTCACACTTAGACTTTTTTTTGACTTGCTCTCCATTTGACACATGGCTCCATACGAGTTATCCAACACGCTGTTGTCACCGTTACTCTCGCGGTTTAAAAATCGTGAATTTACCGTCTCGCACTGATCACCCGGCAGTAACCAGATTTCACGCAGACATTCTACGGCTAAGTCCGCTTCGCCATCCGGCATCTGTAAAAAATTTCAGATTTTCCATTGAAATTTATGTTTTACCCTTTATCAGAAAAATTGAATTTTTCTCGGTTTTACAAGACCAAATTGCTTTTCTTAAGATTTGAGCTCATTGTATCATGCTATCTAACATATTTCCTCATTTGTGGCTTTATATGGAAATATATATATATCGATGGTATATACTCTTATAAATTAAGTTTTTTGGTTGATCACTAAATGCATCATAGTACACATGTAGATGATTTGTCTTGCCCTCTAAGTATCTATTGGCTAATAGCTTAAGCTTTGAGGTAAAATTTCTATAAAAAATATAAAACTTTTTATAAGCTTAAATTTAAAAAGTAATAATACGAAAAAATGATTAAAAAGATTAAAATAAAGTGTTTAAATATTTTTACTACTTCAACATTACTTTTTTTTAAAATATGATTAACAGTGTAAAAAGATTCTCTAAAAAATAAACAATGTAAACAGACGTGAATGTACTTTTGTATGGAAGTTTCTATTTCCTAGAACGCATTTCAAGTTTCTATACTTAAAAACAGAAAAGAGATATCTAATCACTTATATTTTAGATTAATTATACAGTGATACATGAGTAAGATAACAACAGATAAATCACGTCCAAACTTTAGGAAATGAGCAGCACAAATGAGCAATGAAGGGACAAATGAGCAATGAAGTTTGGAATCTCATTTTCTATTTCATCAATTTCCAAAGATGGCGTGATGAGAATGAGTGATCAATAATTTAGTGAATGAGAAACTAAATGAAAAATATATAGTAGAAATCTCTTTTTATGTTTCATCCTTCTTATCATAATATATAACTATTTAATTAGTTTATGTTTATTAAGTTGGGTGATCTATATCTTTGTGAAATGAAGGCACAACTGAACTATGAAGGAACAAATTATTTAATTTAGTGTACTCCAATAACTCAATCGATGTACTCTTATACTCCATTATACAGAAAACATAATAGATTGATTTATCTGTATAAGAATAAAATCTGTACAAAGTTAACAAGACTAATCAAAACATTCTAAACATATAAACTTATCACATATACTTTATAATGAGTATACCATAAGAATTCTGTGACAAACCAAAAGAGTTAATTATTACATGAAGTTTTTAAAAGTTCATAATTAAAAACCTAAAAACTTTTTTCATGAAACTAATATTGAAATATGGAGTCACGTTCTTTAGAAATTTTAGTAGCTTCCCATATAAAATGATTTAGGCTTTTCGGGTTCTGAAAGTTGTGAAATATAAGGGAAAATAAAATATAGAAAGAATAATTAAAGAACTAAAAAGATAAGGTAAAATAAAATTATCCCTGAACTATTGGAGGAAAATGAGGTAGGAATTTCAGAGAGTAGGAAATATCACACTCGCATTGGTTCAAAGTTCCTTCATATTTTTTAGTATAATTGATGTAGACATGATAAAAAAAAATAATATTTAGCATTTTTTTAGAAAACATATCTTAAATTCCTTTAAAATAATTTGAATTAATTTATTTTATAAATTAATTAATTTATTAAAATATGAATATTAACATTTTAAATAAAAATTAAATCCGCTTTAAAATTTGATATAAAATATTTTGTTTGAGATTTAATTTCTAAAATTTTATTATTTGATAAATATTTTACTATTCGTAGTTATTTATTTAAATATTAAAATTATTATAAATTACATTGATAACCAATCTTATGTATCGAATAAATTTTAGTTTATAAAATGTTAGCCCTTTATTATTATTTTTTGATATTTTAATAAAATTTAAATAAATTTATATTTTAAATATTTTAAAACAAACATAAAAAATTAAATAAAACTAAAAGGATAAATAAAAAAAGTTTTTTTTTGAAGAGAAAATACTCATTAGTTCAAACTACAATACTGAAGGCACATAAAATCAAAATCGCTTAAACCACAAAGGATGAGAATACTTACAGATTGAGAATACTATCGCGACTACAATACCTTTCGACTCAGCTTCAAGATACCGACGATCATCGATTCGATTTCATTTCCTCGATAAGATATACTTTGTTGTCCAATTAAACACAAAAAAAGGCCACACCACAATGAAGAAAACCAAACCATCGTACTGAGACGACATAACCACTTGTTGTACCAAGACGCTAACCACACGCGAATAGAGGCAACGACAATCATATGCGCACAAAGACGACGACTAAATCACGAAAAAACATATAAAAGCCTAGATTTGTGTGGAAGAACCACTTCATTGAGAAGAAAAAAGATGGAAAAGATGTGTAAAGGGGTGGTTTTAGGTCAAGAATGACTAAAACATCTCCTTGCTTAAAGAAAAGAGGTTAGCAGAGAAAAAGTTTAGAGAAAAGGGAGAGGCAATAGATAATTTAGTTAAAATGGATAAATACAAAAAGTTAAAAGCAGAATGATAGTGATTTTAAAATAATAAGATTAATGAGATAAATGATAGTACATTTAATATTAGAATGGTATGTTTTTTTAATTTAAATACATTTAACAATGTAATTAAGAAAATTATAAAGATGGTTTTCATATTTTAAGTAATCAAAGAAATAAAATAGTTAGAGTAAGAATTAATTATTTATTAAACTATTTTTTGATTAGAGTTTAATATGTTGATATGCTACCACCGAACATGTAGGTGATATGGTTAGGGTCCCTGTAAAACCCGAGAAAATGCAATTTTTTAAAAAGGGCAAAACGGTAATTTGTTGCTATAGTACAAAGTTGAAACCCGAAATTCTTGGGGATCTTGGGATGACGAAACCGACTCATCATTGGGGACCGTCTCAGCAGGGTCTAGCTACCCAATCGTAAAATTTGTCGGATTCCAAGATAATGTAAATTTCACGATTTCGAAGACGAGTGTCGCATGACACATGAGCGTGCACACATGGCATGACCATGCATGCCACAATTTAATGAGAGATTACTGCAGCATTTTCCACTCCATCGCACGCGGTCTACGCGATTACAGACATGGCAGAGCGAGAGGAAGTTTCCTCGTTGGATAAAAAAAAACACTATGGAAGAAAGAAAAGGAAAAGGAAAGAAGGAGAAAAGGGAGAAAAGGAAAAGAAAGGGAAAAGAGAAAAAAGAAGAGAAGGAAAACTATATGGAAGGGAAAAGGGAAGAAAGAGGTGGAGAGAGGAAAGGAGGAGAACTGGTTCTTCCTCAAATTTTCCGTTGTTTTGATGATCGAAAGTCGATAGGCCGAGAATTAAAGTTGATATACTTGACGAGAGCTACGAGTAGGTGGCAAAAACAAAAGAGGTAGTGGCTTTCACACCGGTTCCTCTGTTCATACAGAAATGACTGGTGGTGGTTCAACCCCAACCACGGGATCGAGTATTCTGACGTTAGGATTGTTTTTCTAGACCTGTTGTGTCAGTTTGAGGATTGTCATGGATAAATTTATAGTCATAGTTTGGTACTGAAATTTGTTAAAAAAAAAAAGCTGAAATTTCTAAATTGAGTCCAGATTATTTCCTAGGCCGGGTATGGCTAGTTTGTGTGGACTATTTTTGTGTGTTATTACCAGGGAACAAAAAGTCGGATTTTTCGGCTGATTTATCGTCGAAAAATCGATTTTCGCGCTTCAAAAATTGCACTGAAATTTGGAAATGCAAAGATTCGCCATTTTTCCTAAAAACTGATATTTTCCCCGTTTTTTTTACTCGCTCAAGAATATGAAAAAATTGTTTTTGATGGGTTTCGAACCCACCCAAAATGCCTAGAAGTGGCACCCTCCAACCACCAAGCCATTGATTACACTTATTATGTATAGTGCAAACGGTTTTTATATTCTCTTATTATTTATTTGTTCATAATCCCTTTTTAATATTTTATTTTATTTTTATTTTAGCATTATAACTTATAATATTTTAAAATCAAATATTAATTTCTGAAAAGGAAAAGAAATAAAATAATATCATTTTAAAATTTAAAATTATAATATAATATTTTTGAATTTCCTCATTATCTACATAATATTTATAATAATAACAAAAACAAATAAATAATATCTCTTTATCATAATAATATCTGAATAATATATTAAATATAACATATTTAATTTAATACTACTAATCCATTTGATTTTAATCTACCTTAATTAAGATATGAATCATTTCTATAATCTATATAATTAAAATATGAAAAATTTTAATAACCGATATTTTTAAAATATCTACTTTCAATATTTTATCGAGTATTTCCGAGTATTTCCATAAAATTCATTAATGATATATTCGTGCTTACCGATATTTTAACTTTCGCATCGCAATTTTATAACATGTTGAATGTGTTGTAAATATGTTGATATATTGGTGTTATATATATTAGTATGAATGGATGTAAATTATATGCTTCGATATAATTATCCATGGTACTTGGCATAAAGTACGGGTTATAAATTGTTCCATGTAGTGTTCATTATACATGTAACATGAGAGAACATGCAGTGACATTTTACATTGCATATGCACGAGAAATATCGCATTTCATTGGTGTGAGTGCATGGTTGGTAAATTGACACTGCGTTTGGTGTTTGATTGGGTGGGCTCGGTAAATGGGACAACGTCCAACAGAGTTGCACAGTTGCATGAAACAGAAAATATGTGCCGAGTATCAACAAGAAGGGATAGATCTCTCTGGGTGTGAAAAAACCTGCCAATTATGGTCGTATAGTCCCTGGGGCGGAAAGGCCATAAAAGTGTCTGGGTTTACGGAGCCCGCGGTGAGACACCAAAAATCTGCTACCCACAAAAAGGTGCATAAGTCATCCAAAAAGCTTTTGGTTTATAAACAAATGAAATTGGTTTTGAAAATGATCATTGGATGTCATCCAGAATGATGGTTTTTCACACTTGGCATAAGTATGTGTGAGGACTCAGGACATGGGGCATGATGAGCCTCATCTTATTTCATGGCATGCAGGATTCCATTTGGAATTGGCAAATTCTTCATTAGAATGTTGATGTGTGTATTATTGTGTGAACATGACATTGCATGTGCACTTAGGTGGGGACTAGCCATTGTAGGAGTTATCCTTATTGGGCATTGCTCACCCCGTCGTGGGATCCCCTTTCAGGTACAGGTCATGTGCAGGCGGTTGACCATCCAAGATCGCGCCGAACTGTGGCTTTGAGAAACCTTTTTGTAAAAAAAAAAACTAGATTAGCTTTTACATGTAATATTTTGTATATAAGAGAGTTGTAACTCGAACTCTTATGAACTGTTTTGATAAATTTGTATATTTTTCTAAAATATATATGCATGAATGATCCCAAAGAATGGGACAATATGGTGGTCTCTAGGATATGTGATACCCATGTATTCGTAGACGCTGACTCGTCATTACAACTGACCCTCGGGGTTTTAGAGCATCACGCCTCCAAGCTTAACCAGTGGTCGAGCCTTGGGAATGCAACTGTGTTATGTGGTAGAACTTTACAACAATTGAGGTCCCTCCTCGCTTGTATGAGGATCAGTCTGTGTGTGGTATGGCTTAAAGGCACGCCTTCGTGTGTGCACGGGCCCACTCAGGACACCTTATGGTTTGACAAAAAAAATTCAATATGCTAAAAAATTCAACAAAAAAAATTCTGGAATCCCTAGCTGCCCCTCCCTATGTTTCTCTCTTTTAGGCTCTTGTTCGTTAGAGAGGAGTGGTGATATTTTAGCCATTTTTGCTTGAAATAACCCATTCCATTGTTTTCTTCCTCAGATCTTAGGATTTCTTTTCCAATAAATTGGTTTATTCCAAACAGATCTGGGTTTGCCTTTTTGTTTCTTATTTTTATTGTTGACCTGCTGTGACGTGCTTTGTATTGACTTTTTGTGGCTTGTTTTGTAGCCAATTTGTTTTAGCTTCTTCGTGGGTTTTCGCGTTAGTAGTCTTGATGACAGTTTTTTGAATTATCCAATGTGTATGCCTTGAACTAATCATTTTTGCTATTAACTTGGATGTTGCATCATCCTGTAAAGTTTTTAACACATTTGATTATGTATTTCTATCGATTGTATTGCTAACTTGAATCAATAAATTTATCTAATTTTTTAAAAAATAATGCTTAGCTAATAACACGGGTAGGCTTGCCTAAGCTTTTTATCAACTTTGGTAACTAATTTATTTGCAAAATCTCATCGATATTTTTTGATATTTTAATCCCTGGTTATATGTGTCAATCATGATTTTGGCCTTAAGTGTTAATCATGACTGGTTCACCAAAATGTCTAACTGTGAAATGACTTTTACATACATACATACATACATATATATATATATATATATATATATATATATAGAGTACACATGTAGATGGTTTGGTCTTTCCCTATAAATACTAACTAGCTATAGGCTTATGGTTATTTGATTAGCCCATATGATCAAAGCCCAATTGCTCACTTCCCTTGAGTTCTCATATAAACAAATAAAGCCCTAAAATTTTTGGGTGTGTTGAACACGTGAAAGAAAGGGAGAAGGAAAGAGCCATCTTGAAACGTGGCCAATTGTCCTCTTTCATCTTGTCCCTTATAGATTATTGGTTACTAATGGCAGCCAACAATACTTGATTAACAACAGATAAGTTTGTCTATACATAATGAATGAGCATGTTTATCATTCAACAAAACTCAGAAATGCATTCAGAAACCTCGTAAAATACTTTAATTTTCTTAAAAAGGGTAAAATTGTAATTTCGATTATAATCCAGAATTTTTATAGATCTCGGATGATGAAACGGACTTCACCGTTTGGAATCGGCCTCTTCACTAATCTAGTTACGACGTCGATTCTTCACAAATCTCGAGACGCCTGAATTTCACTATTTCGAGGCACCGAGAGGAAAAAGTGACACAAACACATCAAGGAGGGCTCAAGAGGTGCCACGTGTCATGTGTAGAATGAGTCAAAAATGAGCTCAAATGGGACCCATGAGAGACATGTGGCAATATGTGAGTGGGTGAAAATCCATGGTAGATGGATAAGAGGATAAGGGAAATCCTAAGAACAATTGGGAAAGTGACAAGTGGCATGAGAGTGACAAGTTCTCTGACTCCATCCTGTAATTGAACCCAAGCTGGGAGGAAAGGAAGAGAGAGAAAGAAAGAAACGAGAAAGAGAGAGTAAAAGAGGAGATTTTACAAAGTGAGAAGCTCACGTCTAGATTTCCTTTGGCCATCGGCTCATTAAATTCCGCGAGACAACGCGCAAAGCTCGATCCCATCAAAGAAATTACGCATGGCACTCAGACATGGAGTTTTAAAACCTAGGAGGTAGGGTTCGCCTAAGTACCATACAAATGGTCAGGCTCGGGGCCGGAAGATCAAGATTCTCTTGGCCCCTCGAGTGGGACCGAAGGCTTGAAATTTTGGATTGTTCAGATAAATTCAGCCGGGTTCGAGATCGCTTTCTCCGTGGCCCTCCATCAGGTTTGTGATGATTTGGATAAGTACTCAAGTCAACCGTTTGATTTTCTATCAGCCCATGTGAGTTTCATTTTCGTGGCTATTGCTTATGACGAATAACATGTCATTGTAAGCACTTGTTATATATGTTTTGATGCTTCGTCCCCACAGGTATGTTTAATTCTATTCCTGCCGTAGGAATTATATTCGTCTAGCATTGTAATACCGTGGAATCCACAAAAGTCATCTCCACAGGCTGGTCTGATTCGCTTGATCATCAGAGCTTAGTCTCCACTAAAAGTATGGTTGTTAAAACCGAATGTTGTGGTTGTTCATCAATGGTTGATCAAGTTTGAATGTTTTAAAATAGAGACACTGGCCGGAATTTTGTGGTTCCACCTACTTTGATCAGTAAGTCCCACCTCTTATTTTATAAACTCATTCAGAACCATTGAGAAACTAGCTGCCGATGGAGTGATTTATCTTTGAATGCCTTTGAAAATAAAGATGATCGAGAAATACTAAACACTCTGTTCTCAATTAAAACGAACCCTTAGTCAGGCATTATGACTGCTACCAACGTATACTAAATATCTCGTTAACACGTCATTGGCACTTGCTCAACTAATGGTTTAAAACCTTTCTACACAAGTGATCAATATTACACAATCCGCTTAAAATCAATAGAGGATCAGGACTTTAATTTTTGATCTAGGTGAGTTTCTGATGATCCTGTTAGTAGGGGCTTAGAACTCCATAAAATTTATATGAATGATTAAAGTTGAAGAACAATTAATCATAAAACAGGATCTTGAAGAAATCAAAGTTAACTTGTAAAACCGAATGAGGGATATAATACTAAGATTTAGCAGATCAATATTCAGGCCAAAGATTGCAAACTCTCTAATTCAAACTTCTAAAAAGAAAGGAAACTTAAAATCCGGATCTACAAAGTACCACACGAGAAGATTGAGAAAACCATATTACTTAAAACCCTAGAATCAAGGAACTGAAACTAAAGAAAGAGAAAACCAAACTATTAAAGGAAAAGAAGCTCGAATACTTGTGTCTCCTTTATAGCCCTCCAAAGTGATTTTTCCATTTTGGTTCGCTTTACTTTAAGTGCACCCTCTCGTACGGATCAATTCGGACACCCCGCAAGTTTCATGAAGTCCCACCAGAGGACTTTAAGTCCCACCTAGAGTTGCTCACCGCCACTTTTCCAAACAGTGCCACTTAGGACTTTAAGTCCTACCCCAGAGGACTTGTCCACCGCGCTTTTCAAGAGTTCACCAGAGACTTGGTCCTACCTGCAGGACTTGTCCTCCTGCTTTCTTTCGCTTCTCCAGTTCCCGAGACTTCACAATTGCTCACCCACATCTATCGCTTTCATATTAGCTTCCTGAGCTTACATCCTTGTAAATTCTATCGCTTTTAAACCTAAAAGACCTGCAGACAAGTCCGAACACGAAGAGATTAGAAGTACTGCCTATGCCAAATGTGAGTACATCAGGGTTTAAATGCGGTTCGATTCTCTTATAATTATCACTAAATGTGTATTCATCACACTCCCCATTCCTCGCATCTTGCTGGGGTCCCAGCAAGATTTAGAATGAAACTACCCACTAGGTATGAACCTAAACAAGCGCCAGATAATATAGCTTCATAAAATCTCAAACAACACTTATGGAATAAGACTCTTTCACCCACGCTGCACACAAAGACGACTCAATTACTCAACCACATTCTTCCACAATGAGTATTGTAACATGCAAACACAAAATCGTATTCGAATAGGGATTGCGGGATTTAAGTGCAAGATAGTCAAGTGCTTGCAATGAACTCCGTAATGATCGAAATAAAGTACGCAATCATATAAGATAAAACATGTAACCATCATGCATGAGTCTAAAGTAACAGAAACATGTGTTTAATCAAAGGGTCTTAATACTTGTAATGACCACGGGTTTAATGAAAGAAAAGGGAAATCAAACGTGTTGGCATGACATGGCTTAAGGTCTAATAATTCGATTGCCAACACCACCCTAAGATACCTTAACAAGTAGTTTACGTAAATGGCCATCCCCATCCTCATCGAGAATGCGTCCGCCCACGTTAGCCGTCTAACTCTTCTCGACTCTCCTCTAAACCGGAGAGGTAGAATCGCTTATCGCCGGCTCACCATGAAGATGTGGCCTCTCAAGCCCCGCAAGACGTCTAGCCCACTCGCTTTTGCTCAAGGATACACTCAACCACTCCTTGATCCGCCCATCCTCTCTTCAAAGCGCGATGTGCCCACAGTGCCGGAACCGTGGAAGGCGGTCCCAAGAGTAGGGCCGGAGGCACCGGTGGTCGTGGCCTAGTAGAGGTCGCCTACCGCCAAGGTCTTAATGATCTCGCCTCGCCGAGGTATCACTCTTTTCTTTAACTGTTTCATCCCCGCCTTCTTCTACAATACCGGTCAGCGTTTAGGAAACTGGACATTCCGGCTGAACGCTAATGTCAGAAACTTTCTCTCATCGCACTACATGACTAGCAGATAATCAATAAGCTTTCCGCCATAACCTCGTATAACAACCGACCGTTCGACTGGGAAGCTTCACAACCATCTCTACCAAACACGATTGTGGATGATCTGCCTCATCGTGCATGTATTCCTACTAACTTTCCGTGGATAAATTCTTGTCTCATAACCACCACGGGTACAGGATGGGTGCACATGGCCTCGCAAAAAGCTTCTCTGCATCAAACTAGTAATGGCCCCGGAGCGGATATACTACCTGAGCGCGCCAGACGAACATACGTAAGCATGCGGTTATCGAGTCGAGTGACATCGGCCGCTTCCCCATCACCGAGGTTTCAACACGTAATCGACCCAACATCTTCCTTCCAAATCGAGAACTCCAACAACCTACAAATACCCTATCTCCTCGAAAGGCACAAAGTGCATATTTCGCTTCCTCAGATAATTACCCCGACGGTGAGTATATAAAAATGTTTAGATTGACGCCCTCTCGTGATCGGAACCTCATTGCTATTAATCAACCCATTTCGTGCTCACCAATCTTCTAAGAACATAGCCTCAATCTCCTCATCGACATTCTCGTATGATCCTCACTTTCTCAAGAGATAGAACCCGTTTTCTCTTTTTCTCTTTTCACCGGCCGCGGCATCTGGGCTTTCTTTCTTCACCGTCGCTCCATGCAGGAACCGATGCCTTCCCTTTCCCGCATTCTTTCGAACGCTGGAGATGGCGATGATAGCCGATAACTACCCGCATGGCCCAAGTAAATAATCATATCCCAAAGACTTCGTCTCGATCAACACCTACCGTCTCAGGTATATCTACGCAGGCTCTGCCATACGGGAGAGTACAACTCTCCCATCCAACAATCACAAAGTGACGCTAAAGAAAACCAACCAAATAGTCCATATCTCATCAAAGAAAAGCAACAATGCTAAGGGGAGAGTGGTACAACTTACCACGCGCTTAACACCGACCGCAGTAATCAATCGGGAACCCTGACCGAACCCTCGGCGAGCACCAGCTTGAAACGCCAGGAAGAGGAGCAATACTCGCCAGCTCTTCTGCTGGGTGTTAAAAGCAAAAGGATATGAAGGGGTGCTAAGATTTTAGGCCAAAAGCCTTTTGCACAATCTCCGCCCGATCCTTCCAGACTTAAGTCCGACCTATAGGATCTCATGGCCTTCACTTTTGGCCAAGTCCTACCAGAAGACTTAAAGTCCGACCGTAGACTTCGCACCGATTGTTTTTTTTTTTTTTTTTTTTTTTTTTTTGAATATATATAATGAATATATATATATTTTCCACTTTGAATGGTGGTGCAACATAATCTTGAATTTTGTTCAACTCGCCTTCATCTAGGTTTTTCGCATATCTACTTTCTCTTTGTTCGATTCCACTGGATCGCATTTCAGGACTTCAGACTAATTCATTCTCGGATGTCTTCCAACTCTCCCATGAGAATCAATCATTGCTCATGAATTTAATTCCTAAGGTCTCAATAAACTTGACAACTGAAAGCTCAAAAATGGGTGCAAGGGTCGAGACTCTACAACCCACTCGTATGCATGCAATGATGGCCTCTAATCATTTTCCACTTATGCAAGGTGTTCCGTAAAGACTATAATGCATGAGATTAACATGACCAACTAAATTGATGCACAATGGGAAACAATCACAGGCAAGATCGGGGAAATTTTGGCCATAAGTCCTGTGGTAATGGGCGAGAAGTAAAACGTAGAACGCAAGGGGAAATGGGTCACGTAAGAATATGAGGCTCACAGGTGTGTCATAAGATGCACATGCGTTAAGATGATGTGAGAGCATATGAGACCAGTGGGTATGTAATGTAGTGATGTAAAACATAATATTCCAAAAAGGCAAATTCTTGAAAATTTGACCCACCGAACATATAATCCAGCGCATAGTTACATTCAACCATGTACACCTACTCCCACAACAGACAAGTATCATTCCCACGCACGAACTAAGGTGTACTCTATATCAACAAGATCGAGGACTCATTAAAACAAGAGCCCTTAATTTTATCCTAATTTTTATATGTGATGGAAAAGAAAAAGAAATAACGTTAAATGAAGTAAAAATAATAAAAACAAAAAGCAAGAACAAAAATAAAAGCAAAACTATTTTACAAATAATTGGAGCCATGAGCATTGAAGGAGAGCTTTGCAGAGCGGGTCTACCAAATTCTCTCACCGTGTTTTGAGGATTGAAATGTTCAAGGAACTAAGCTTGGTGGCGCTGGCATTCACCTTGAAGGAGGTCCATCATTCTGATTTTCAATTTCCACCGCCCCATATGGATGTACTCACCTTACCAATATGGTCACCATCGAGAGCTGAGCTTTCCAGAAATACATGTAACTAGAACTCGTACGTACACTTTCGATCAGGGTTCAAAAGATTTCCCGCAATGGGATTCGATAGTGGAATGACTCGAGCCGCTCCTCAGAAATTCTGATTACACGAATTCTCCGCAAACTCTTCAAGTTCATTTAATCGCAATAAACGCCGCTTACTCCGCTCGAAGAATGAGTTAAAAGTTCAATAGCCTAATAAGTCTTGTTCCATCTCTATCGGGCAAATGGCAAGCCTTCGCCATAAACTCAGCTCCATAGGAGACATACCAAGGTGACGCTTTAAAAGCAAGACAGATGCCATGGTAGCATCTAAGACTGAGTGACCAATCTTTGATTTCGTGGCAACCGTCTTTTCTAAAATGTGTTTTATCTCCTATCAAGCTAGCTCACCGACCATGTCCGTGGGTGGTGCCGTAGATACTTTATGGGTGACTCCATTTTTTTAGCAGATTTTCAAAAGATCGATTGCAAAAGTGGAGTCCACCATCACTAATAATCGCCCGAGGCGTTCCAAAACGAGAAAAAATATGTTCCTTTATAAATTTCAAAACAACCTTATGGTCATTGGTTCTCGTTGGAACTGCCTCAACCCACTTAGATACATAGTCACCGCATTAACAAAATGTGAGATAGCCATGCTAGGTGGGGAAAAGGCCCCATGAAGTCAATACCCCAACAATCAAAGATTTCAATGATCGACTGGGGCAAGAGGCATCATGTTTCCGCTTTCATGACCTCCTAATTGGCTGCATGGAGCAATATCGCTATAAATCAAAACAATCTTAAAATAGAGTAGCCACAAACCCACCAGAAAATTGGTCTCTACTGCTTTTCAAGTGAGAAACGTCCTCCCGCGAAGCTTCCGTAATGGCAAAAGTTAGAATTCGCACTGGCCATCATTCTAGCATTACCATCTTCTCACATTTGATCCGACAAAGATGAAATAGATATGGATCATCAAAATAGTATTTCAATATCCGTCAAAAAATTTCTTTTTCTCGTTGAGAAGTCCATTGAGTCGGAATTTCCGCCGCTGACTAGTAATTCACTATGTCAAGGCATTTCACTGTAATGTAATAAGAGCAAAGTCAAGCCATCGTAAAGCTATCACCTACGGTACGCCATATGGGAGCTCTGATTCGAACTACTGAGATAGGTGGTCTGCGACCACGTTCTCAACCCCCTTTTTCTCTTTGATGGTCGTTGAATTCTTGACAGAGTAAAATCCACCTAGTCAACCTTGGTTTCGTATCCTGCTTAGAGAGCAAGTATTTCAAAGTCGCATAGATCTGTAAAGACAGTCACAGGGAAATGATAATATATGACTCGAATTTTTCAGAGCAGTGACAAATCAAGAAACTCTTCAGGTTGTATACAGCCTGGCCGAGTCTAGTGTCTTACTAGCATAGTAAATGACAGCCTTTGTCCCCTCCGTCCTAACACAAATTCCTATGTAGCATAATCGCATCGCACATGATCTCAAAATGGGAGGTCCCACCAGAGACCGCATGGATCGGGGTGATACTAGCATGGTTTTCAGCTTAGCAAAAGCAAAGCATCACAAGCTGTGACCATGTGAAAGTGGACATCTTTAGCAAGCAAAGTACATATGGGCTCTGCTATAGCACTAAAATCTTTTATAAACCTTCGATAAAACCAAGATGGCCCAAAAATGACCTTATGTCTCTAACACACTTGGGGAGTAGGAAGGTTGGAAATTAGTTCAACTTGGCCTTATCAACTCGATTCCATCTTTTGACACAATGTGGCGAGAAAACACCCCTTCAGGTTACCATGAAGTGACATTTCTCCCAATTTAACACAAGATTTTTCTCGACACCGGCCCAAAACCTTACGTAGGTTCTCTAAACAAATTTCAAATGAGTCACCAAAACTCGAGAAATCATCCATGAAAATCTCCAATATGATTTCTATCATGTCACCGAAAAATACCCATCATACAATCGCTGAGTTCCGTGTGATTTACATCTAAAAGGCATTTTCCAAAGAAGGTACCAAAAGGGCAAGTAAATGTAGTTTTTCCCGATCTTCTAAAGCTATCTCAATTTGATCAGACTGAGTACCCATCAAGAAAATAATAAAATCTATGCCCGTAACTCGCTCTAATATCCGATCCACAAATGGAAGAGGAAAATGGTCTTTCCTAGTACCCGTGATTGCTTCCTATACTTCCATGCACACCCTCCATCCCGAGGTGACATGAGTAGGAATAAGCTCATTATTCTCATTGGCAACCATCGTGACTTCACTTCTTAGAACTAATTGTGGTCGACTAACCCACTTACCATCCGCAATGTGGTAAATAAACTCGACATCCAAAGTTTTAAAACCTCCTTCACCACTTTTCATTATCAGGTTCAATCGTCTTCGTGGTCAGCTTAAGGTTTAACATCCTCTTCTAAGTGAATTTGATGTGTGCATCAAGGGACTAATTCCTTATCTCGTAAATTGTGTCCAACCTAAAGCAAATTCCGTGGGTTTTCACATTTCCAAAAGTTGAGTTTTTGAGTCACGCTCTAAGGAAGAAGATATGATTACTGGAAAAGTGTCCCCGCTCCCCTAAGAACGATATTTAAGATGTGTCAGAAGGTTTTAGCTCTAGCTTAGGTGGTTTCTCATCCGAAGGCAATGTCTTATCCACTCACAGAAAGGTTCTGTTCTAGGTACCCACCTATTAACTTCAAATACATCTTTATGCTCAATTACAGAGCGGAGAAATTTGACTAAAGTGGTCACTTCTCATCCCAATTCAGCCGACTTACATGACTTAAGAGGGATCATCAGAGACATTATCCGTATTTTTGTACCACGGAAAGTCAACCATGTTAATTTCTCAATTAATATCTTCTTTCATCTCCCATCCCTTGAGTACATTGAAAATATTCAGATTAACAAACATGCTCCCAAATGAGTCATTAGGCCTCCCCTACAATGTATGATGGCATTAGCAAGCCACAAGAATGGTCGATCAAGAATTACTGAACCGAGTTCCTCGGGGTTCACTAACGGCCGAAAGTGTCAAGCACCACAAAATCGATTGTGGAAGTAAAATTTGTCCACTGGGACCACATATCCTTCACTATTCCCTAGAATTTCGACACTACCTACGCCAATCGAGGGTGATATCGGGCTTCTCACCAATTCTCTCAACCCTGGGTCCATACCGAGTAAGGCAACAGATTAACACTTGCCCCTAAGTCCACTAAAGTGCATGCCCCAACTTGAAATTCCAACTACTATAGAAATAGTAGATCACCCGGGGTCTCAGATTTCGGGGCGCTGTTCCACTGCAGGACGTAGGGATCAGTTTCGCTCATGAATGCCTCCTCGTCGACACCTAGTTTCCTTTTTTATCAGGTACAAACTCTTCGTAAATTTAGTATATGATGGGATTTGTTTAATGGCATCTAACAAGGGAATGTTCAGTCTACCCGCTTAAACAACTCATAAATTTCATCATGGTTATTCACTTTCAAGCTCTTAGCCTACGAGGGTAATGGAGTCAAGATATGGTTAGACTTGTCTTCCTCTCGGTTGCTTATCTTGTCATTTGTATTAGGGGACATGAGGTGTGTCTCGATTTTTCATCCTCTCTAACTAATTCACTATGAGACTCTTGTGATGGTTCCTTTGTCAGAATAGTTTTACG